>VZTZ01019725.1:478682-1022128 GCA_013400955.1 Drymodes brunneopygia
TTTTTTTTTTTTTTTTTTGTTTCATCTTTTCTTCAATAACTGGGATAAAACTGACATTGTGCAACGCAAAATAGTCCAGAGCAGTGTTTCCTGCTTCTCCAGAAGCCCAAAATTCCCACAGTTTGAAGCAGTGGAGGGGCAAAGACAGCACACCAAAATTAAGTAGCCTGTGTAATCCGACAGTCAAAATGGACTTGAAAAAGCTTTTCACATCTGCCAATAAATCATGGCTCATTGCAGGTAAGCGTAAAGAAAAGCTTTCAGATATTATAGCAGCACCTGCAGCAAAACGCTATCCTCCAAGTATGACTCACTCTCACAGCTCCATTCATAACGTGGCTCGCACCTCCTGCTCAGTGCAGGCTCTGAGGGAAGCTCTCACAGCTACACACGGCTGAGCAGAGCTGCACCACTG
This sequence comes from Drymodes brunneopygia, assembly GCA_013400955.1. Lineage (NCBI taxonomy): Eukaryota > Metazoa > Chordata > Aves > Passeriformes > Petroicidae > Drymodes > Drymodes brunneopygia. The sequence continues at coordinate 479,098 of VZTZ01019725.1, forward strand.
CAGAGCCTGCAGTCAGCAGAGGGCAGTGGAAATTATTTTCTTCTCTGAAACTTGGCGCAATGCTTCTATTATCCTCTGCATTTAAACTTCCCTGATACTGATCTCCCACGGTGTTACAATGAACTGAGTAGAAAAGCTCTGTTTTTTTATTTTGTCTTATGCCTTCAGGCTTCTGGAAGGTATTAGTCCCTCACACCGCCTTGATTTTAAATTTTGCTTTGTAATAATAGATATTCTATAAAATAGACCCATTCAAGTATTTATTTCTCCACATACTAAGTGATCTGATTTTAAAAGATAGAGAGGTCTAGATAAAAAACAATTCATGGCTCCTCAGCAATCCATTGCAAGCAATTTCCTCAATTTGAAATTGTCACAGTACATCTACACACAGCAGCAGAGAGAGAAGTAGTTTAGATGGGCTAGGGGCCATCATCATCACACTTGCTTGAGCTAAAGTCTCATCCCAGCTGGATCAGCAACTTCTAATTAAAATAGATCAGTTCATCATACCAGGATATACAGAGAGAGCATTATTTCATGTTATTAGCTATATGCCCTTAGTAACTTCAATTTAAAAAATGGGGAACAAATTATAAATAGAGCATCTGTCTTGTTAATCCACACCACCTATCTCTACCGCACGACAGGACATAACAACCTGGAAGTCATTTTGCTTTGAGCTTCCTCATCATATTCTATATTGAGAAATTAATAAATAAAAGTTACCAGCTTTTAAAAATTGCTTTTTTTAAAAGGGAAAAATGGTTAAAAGGTGAGAAAACAACTCACTCTGCAGCATCCAAATACCACGTCAACCCCATTGCTAATACATATCCTTTCCTCGCTGAAAGGCTGTTCGAAAATCTTGAGAACAGGCTATGGCTACAGCAAAGTAAATTATAACACATTTCCAGCTAGTTCATTCTATATAAAGTAAAAGCATGAGCAGTCAGAATGCTCAGAGCCCCCACAAACAAATCTATACCTCTGGAAAAATCTGCAACAGCTAAAGGTTTCTTAGAGTTACTGTACAGTAAGGAGGCTATCTTAAATGCATGCAGCTACTCCTGATAAGCCTTTAGCTTCTTTTATCAGAGGACCATTAGCCTTCATTTTATTCATAAGATGTAGAGAGGCCAAGGAAGGGTAGAAAGATAGAGAAGGAAGACAGATGTACCTTATCAGGAAATGAAGCTACTGCCAGCAGCTTCCTGTGTTACTATTGGGTCCTCAGTTTCTTTGCAAACCTTTATCCTGTCTCTAGCGCCCAAATGACTACAGATTTACTGAAAAGCACCTGAGCAGATATTTGGTACCAAATTCTTGTGTTGGGACCAGCATACTAATGCCTTTCTGCAAACTTCTGGTAAATCAAATGAACAAAACTAAAAAAGCAACATTGTGTCTAAAAGCAGATAGCATGTTCTATTAAAGGGTATTTTATACTATTTACTAATAAACCAGCTGTAATTAAAACAGAAAAGCTATACTAATCATTCCTGAGGACAGAGATGTGTCCAGTAGATTTCAGCCAGGACCATATACTCCTAGTTGTTCCGTAGTCCATACTGATGCCCTTAAATTGCTATATTGTCACCTGCTTGCTATAAATGCAACTGCAAGTTTAACAGTATTTTATTTTTACTCTAGTTTTTTTCTGAATGTTGAGATAGAAAAATTATATTGTGTCTAACACTTTGTCTCATTTCTCTAAATTTCAAATGTTACTGATAGTACACAGAAATCATTTTATGCAAGTTATCTTAATTTGGCGCAGGGGGCCATCAAAAACAAAGTTTCTTCTATAACTATCTTAAGCTCCTGATACCTGATTTATCTCAGAGTTATAAAGGAACATCAAAAGCTTTCCTCCTACTTTCCTGAGGTTTTGTAGGTTGTTGGTTTTGGGTGTGTTGATGCATTGTAAAAAATATTTATATGTATCTATATAAAATTGACATTATGTCAAAACAACACAAACAGCATCTTCCAAAGAAATTCTTTAAAGCTGTCAGCTGCTGACAAGTACAGACAGACTGTGAAGTCTAATCTTTACAGCAGTATAATACCTCAGTGGGGACCACGGTTGTATCCTCAGCAGCACTGCAAAAAGCCAAAATTAACTCAGCCTAACCTTTTGAAGTTAAGCAAGGTAGTGACAAACAGCTCAAAACTACCCCAATCCTGCCAAATATCAACGTTTCCAGTAGTCTCCTCAACATCATGATTTGTTTTCTAGGCATACACACAAACGCCGATGACCTGATTACTCAGCATCTAGTTATGAGATCCTTGAAAGGCTTTTCATAGGGAATAGGAAAAAAGTTTTGACATCCTAAGAACTGAGTTAAAATTAATGAAATTCATCCAATAATGCAAAGCCTGCTTGCAGTCAAAAAGCACAGAAAATAAAGGTGAAAGGAGCCCAGATATTCCCTCTCATTCTCCATCCCCTTCCCACTGCTGCTTATGCTCCTTTGGAGCAGTTATCAGCAGTCTGACCAGCATTTAGCTTAACTTTACCCAAACCTCTCCTTGATTATTTTGTAGCAAGGCTCTTTGAAAGTCCTCTAGTTCCCGGAGCAACTCCTACCAAATAATTTAACTAGCTGAGGGCTTCAAAGATATGCAACACTTTGCCTGAGTTTGCCCTTTTCTGAAAAGGGGTGTAGGCACTAATCTGCACAGGAGATTCAAACATACAACTCAAGAGTTGAACTCACAGCCTTACAAAGGCCCTCAGTCACTGCTTATTTATCAAAACTTGCTATTTTCCCTACCTAGAAATGATAGAGATTTTGCCTTACCAATATTCTGCATAGTATCTTCAATACCAGGGCTTCTACAGCCATTGGGCAATATTTTAAATTGAAAGGGAGGGGTGGGTGGACTTGTGGTGTGTATACTGATCCCAAAATCAAGATTTTAATGAATTCCAGCTGCTGGCAAGGCTGCTTAGAGCCACTTGTTGCAGCAATTCACGATGGCTGTGAAACTTAAAGACTAGAATTTTTTCTCTATTGCCTTCTAAGTTGTATAGGTTGCTCAGACTGTTTAAAACTGTCGGAAAGTGCACCTGAACCTTTTTCACTCTGTTAAGCAATACTGTGCCCAAAATAGTTACTGATAATGAACTGCTTTCCAAACTCATGGTGTTTTCAAAAACTGCACATAATATTTCTCATGTTGAACAAAAAAAGGCACTTTTTCATAGAAGTATTTTTCACCCCCTTCAAATTTAAAAGTTCATTTTGCTAGGTGCTGTCTCATATTACAGGTGTCATATTTTCTCATTTTCCAAACATTGTAGAGTGTTCACATGTCTGCATAGGCAAGAGTCTCTTAACAGATCTTCTTCATACTTTAGGCAAGGCTGAGAGGAAAAAAACCCTGCAGGTTTACCCTTCCAAAATGGTGTCCCCTCAGTTTCCATGCCAGCAGTATTTGTCACTGCCTTTCTTGGGGCATTCTTTGGGGACTCTGTTATATAGGAACCTAACTTGCTTTCCCTGCAAGTAAAGGATCATCTCCTAATGCACAGTCTGTGCAAAATCATTCCATTTATCCCAGGAACAGCAGCAAAATATAAGAGTTGAAGTGTGGCAACATGTAACTGCATCTCTATAAACTCTGGAGAGTTTCACTGCACAGCTACACAGCTCTCACTGGGAATATTCCTGCCTTTCAGGTTATGAGCTGCCTGCTGTGGCCAAGCTGTACAAATCTGAAAGGATTTGTATTACAGATTATGACAACCCCAGGATACGACCTGGAGACAGAAATATGAGAATTCACTGGGGCTCAAGTTTAGAGGTTTGGGGTTTTTTGTACTCCTCAAGTCTCCCTATTTCATTAGGGAGAATACAGTGTATTAACCAAATCTTACCCAATCTTATGTCATCTACTGGAAAGTACCTTTAAAGGAATAGGTTATAAAATACAATTAATCAGAATAGGTCTCGTAGCCTTGCCATAAAAATGCTAAAATATTGAGACCATTCTAAAGCAAATTATTTTGTGAATTACAGAACTATTTGTCACTGACACTTCCCTTTGTTCTTGACCTGTCTCATCTTTACACTTACCAAGCTAAGCCAACAGCTGCAGCTATACCTTTGGCAGGGAACACAACCCGGATTTAGATGCCAAACATATGAATACTTGGCATTTTTCTTCGTCTTTCTACCACCCTCAGGACAGACTCAGGGTTTGCACATGATCTTTTCTGATCAGTAATTTGGCAAAATCTTTGACAAAAAGTGATCATTGACAGTAGAGCAGCACTGTCAGTAAAAAGAGCTACAGAAAGACACAGAAAATGTAATTAGGTTTGATACCAGTTGCTTAGATTCTCTGCCCAACAGATGATGCCACATAGCAAAGTTTAACAGTGTCCTCAAGATTTTATTACCAAATAAAAGTAGTTTAATGGTAAAATATCTTTTAGATCCTGTGGCTGCTTTCAACACAGAAGCTTCTCTTCAGTAGAATCAGTTGGTAAGAGTAAACTCCAGCCACAATATTCAGTCTCTTACCCAGTGGTAGCTGATTCCCTTTTTAGAATATATCCTATCAACAATTCTCAGAGTGGATGCTGTATGCAGTACAATCCACTTAATCTTATTTGTTTCCAGCCCAAAGGCCTATGAAGAATTCTGATTTGAAAATGTGAAAGGAAAGAGTAACCAGAATTGCTTTTTTATTCTCATTTTTTGAATTAGGCTGCCTGACTGGGTCTATGCACTGTAGGGGAATGTGCAGACTGGGAGGGGAACAGTCTTTGTATGTGGAAAGGGTTTGGTAGTAGCTGAAGTAACTGCTCTTTTTCACAGTGACAGACAAGCAATTTGGTGGGAGGCATTTTAAACAGCAGGCATTTTAAAGCAGTTACTATCATTTAAGTACTCATTCAGTTGTTAGAGGTAGCAAATGTGCAGCAGAAATGGGATCTGTGCACCTTGTGATGTGAGAAGGGTGATACATTCATAAAACCAGAGAAAACTGGTTGCATGGCAGCTGCAGTCGCTCTGCTGCAGCCATGGAGAGTCAGAGGCACTTTAGATCCCCAAAAAATACTTCTTTGCAGTGAAGAAAACACAGAAAGCAATCCTCCTGTTCCAAAAATTTATGTGATTCATGCCTGCTTAAGGAGTCCATGCATACATGTAGTCCTTTAAACCAAAGATTTGCATCAGCACTGACACAAGTTCTTATTGCACACAGCATTATCAAGGCAGTTTTAAATGAAGGAATGTAGAGGCTCTGAAGAAATGGATTTGTACTGAAGTATCTTAATCAGAACCTTTGGAGAGGAGGTTATAAATAAAGCTGGTATTTCATTTCAGCAAGCAATCCATCATCCATATCATCCCATTGAGTGATAACAGCGTGGAGTGAGTTGTTATTTACGCACACAAACACTTCACGCTGAAGCACCTCAGTAACAAAGGAAGAGACAAAGCCACAAGCAGCCTCTAATAAAGTAGCAAGTGCTAAGTAACAAAAGGTGAATAAACCAGTCTACCATGACGTTGAGTTTGTAACATCATGTGAGGTCATGCTGAGTAGAAAAAAAACTCTGTATCGCCCAAACAGTCACATAAAAGGAAGGTAGATTTTTTTGAAAAAAAAAAACCTATTAATTTTTATGAACTATATCAAAATAATTTTCAGGACTATCCCTGCCATTGCAGTGTTCCTAGAGGACAGAAACATACTGACTGTTTCTAAGCAAATGTTAAAAGCTAAAGAATTTTATATCCCACAAAGTCATTTGGTACTTGATACAAGAACTGTTTTATCTTAAGCACTGCAAATACAACACTTCCGAAGATAACACAGATTAACACACTGTTAATCACCACTCAAAAGCAACCTAATAATGAAAACCGCAGATCTAGATATCAACAAGATAAAGCCTGACAGTTATTTACAACTTGATGTAAACGGTTGTAAGATAATGGGTCAGTTTTACAGTCTTTGCTTGGGTAAAGCTCTCAGTAGTTTATAAAGGGGCTCCACCTCCTCAGAAAAGATCAGGCACTTAGACAAGGGCTGAGAAGACACAGCAGAAAGCCTAAAATATATGCAAGCACCTACATGACTCTTTCTACAGAAATAATAAGAATAAATAAAATAAGTAGACAAGGTTTATACTGTAAGCAGAAGGCAAACATAGCCACAGGAGTACTTGAGCAAAGTTTAGTCTCTCATAGATAAGAAGGAACTCCCAAACTCACACTACTGACTGCCTCAAAGATTATCTTGGAAAACATTACTTGACCTCTTTCTTGCCATTAGCCTTTCTGGTGTGTAAGTCTCTTCCTGTCATCCACAAAGTACAGTGATGCAAGCTGCAGCTCACTGAAAAGATGCAGAATTAATGATGCCAAGAAATAAGTGTAAAATGCAAGAAAACCCAAACAGATTAAATCACTGTGATTGAAACAGAACCTAAAAATCGAGAGATTAAGTACAACAATAAATCACCTATCACAGGCCAGTGAAGTGTGCATATTTTTAGGAGAGAAGTAAACTTTGTTACGAAGGACTAAGAACCTGTGATGTCTTACACAAGCCTGAAGATGAGCTTTACCTGAAGGGTTTCCCAGAAGACCTGTGTGGAGCACCTTGGGAAAATCCTGACTGTGAGAGCTTTAGAGAAATCAAGAGAGAATTGCATGCAAGACTAAACCAACACATGGCAGACATCAGCAAAAGCCCAGCCAGCTCCCAGCTAGGAAAACATGCCTTAGCCACAGGTTATAGAACAAACACAGATGCAGCAAAATGAGTCACCAGAGGAAAACAAAAACTTAAATTGGAGACAAACGAAGCTTTTTGCACATGCATGACAAGAAATCCATTGAGCAAAACTAATTTTATGTCTGTGCTGGAGTAGCTGTCTTCCATGTTAAAAAAAAATGTGACAATGCTAAGAGGGGAAGGGGAAGGGCCTCACACCAAAAAGATTTTATCTTCTTTATAATGAATACCAGAATTGATCAGCAAGCCAGACCCTTATTCCTCTAGATTCTCCGCAAATTCTGAGGGCAAAGCCAGGTTCAGCTCCAGTGAGTGTAGTTCAAATATTAATCAGACATCTTCTGAAATGTGTGCTAAAGATAAATATTTTCATAAAGGCTTGAGTATGAGGGGCTTTTTTCAGAAGAATGCAGTGTGTGAGGCGGGTGCTTCGTGCACAGCATTTTCTAACCCTTTACTCTATCAAGGGAAGTGAAAAATGCTTCCAATAATCTGTGAACATTTCCACTATATAGTAAACAGGATTTAGAACTCCTTGAAAATGTAGAGAATAACCTACAGCTTCTAGAAATTTTTTATACTATTATGGATTTGCACCAATTTATCTCTCCGTAATAGCTTTCCTAGTACAAAAAGCCCTATTCACAGTATAAGAGCCAACTGATTCCTACAAGCCAGCTGTGCAAAACAACGGTTGTCAAGGGGCAAAAGATCTGTGTCAAACTTAGGAGTCATAAAGTAGGTTTTCCTGTAGTACTGTATAGTTTTAAGAAGTTGTTCCATCTTCACCTTACCACCTATCTATGCTGATTCTTGGTCATCCAACAAGAGAAGAAACTGTATAAATATTTTCAAAGAGATCTGCTGTTCTCACATAAATGGGGACACACTAACAGCTTTGCAGAAATATACATGGGTATGTGTTTATTTACATTTGTATGCATTCATGCTTTATGTTTCCTAAGTTCACATACTGCAGACTTTAGAAATCCAAATAGTAGAAAAATACTTAGTTTGTGTTGGAAGAGAAAGGAGTGCTCAACTCAAATACATCGCTTATTTTAGGAGACGTAAAATCCCATCCAGTCAATGAATACAAGTAGAAAGAGTATTCAGATATATGGACAGCAGGACCTCACAGAGAAGTCTCTTTTTATATGGTACTGCAGGAGGCTAATGCAAGATGGCAATCTTGATTTTGGGCATTGGCCCATAGGAATTAAAAGGCATTCTGTTACAAGGCATCTCCAAATTTTTGAGTCTTTCTCCTTTGTTTGCATTTTAAATGGGTTTAAAAAAACCCAGACAGACTTGTCTGGAGATATACTTGCAACAGAAAGAAATAATTGAGAAGAACAGTAAGTGCTAGTTGCTAAGCAATCCACTTTTCCTGGTCCAGATGGAGTGCCAACCTTCATGGAGTTCTTACACTTTCCCTTTAAATACTGTACAACAACATCATTTGAAAGCATCCTGTGAGTGTGCAGAGTGGAGTGCTTGGTTCAGCCTGGCTGAAGCTGTGAATGCTGCCTGAGGAAAGCCCGGCTGTCAGGCACTGCCCGTGCCTCTGCATCCAGCAGTTGTCCCATTAGGAGCTCGTTGCATTTATGGGGACAGACAACAGCATTTGTAACTGCTCTGGGGTTTTTGTCTCTTTGGCAGGTGTGGAGGGGAAAAAGAAGAGATGGAAACTCCACTGGATTCATGCCTAGGCACTGCCAGCTGGAAGAGGCTTTCTTGCCACTTTATTTCCACTCAGAATGAAACTATAAAAACCCCCACCAAAATGAAACCCTAAACACACACGTGCAAGCCTCCCAGAGCAAATTACACAAACAAGAAGAAGAAAANGAGGATTCCTCACAGTTCAGCCTTGCTCAGCTCAGGCAAGCCCACAGGGGATTGTACAATTGACAGGTTGAGGCAGCTCCCTCAGCTTGTTCCCAAGTTGGGGCTGCCTCCTGATTTCCTATTACAGCTCAACCAGAGCAGAACAGACCATACCTAGTTACTCACACAAAAAAATAGGAAGCTCTTTTTCAATCACTTTTGCTAGCTTAATTTTCTGAAGTATTGATCACTATTGCCAAGTTCCCAAGTAGATGGACCAACAAACAAGTTCAGCCAAACACTCAAGTATTTATTTACTGAAGACTTTGAAATACACCGAATATCACTTACATAAAAATAATGTAACATTTAACTATCACAGTGTGCTATTGCTGTGAGGTGATGCGTAACAGCTGGGAATCTGCATTTTCTGTGTATTAAATATTACTGAACAATGTAAAAGAACAAAAATATTGTTCTCATTGGGCCTGATTTGTGAAGATGAGAAGCTCTGAGCCCTACTTCCTTTTCTAGGAGCCATGAGAATTCATCTCAGAGGAACAGTTTGGAAGGGTGAACTTCAAATTAGATTATTTTATTATTATTATTACATTCTGGATCTTATAATAGGCACAGCTGTTTACTTATGTGCTAACTATATTTAAATAGACATCAGAGGTTAAAATTTGATTTTCTAATTTCAATAGTATGTGCAAATAGTCTTGCTGCTTCCAAAAAGTCATAGTGTGCTATAAAACTCCATAACCATCTTCATCTCTCTTTTCATACTTCACATACATGCTGACATTCAGAAGCAGCAATGAGTTTTTTGGAACATCTGCTCCAAAATGGCTTCTATAGAGGTAGGTGCATATCACAGCCAATGAAACATGTTTGAAAGGATTGTATGTTACTTTGCTTTCTTTTGTGCTTATCAGATATTTTGGCAGGTAAGATTATGTTATACCAAGATCAAACTAGGAGGGGTTTCACCTTCCTTCCAGTTTCCTTCCATTGCTCTGCTCATCTAGAAAAGGAATTGCCACCACTTGTGGCCCCTGCAGTGGGATGGAGAGCAGTTCTTTACTGTGTCACAGTAAAGGCAACAGAAAAAAAGCTCTTTTTTCAGAAAGGAGGGTATGCTGCACCACAAAACCAAAAAAAGAATAAATGAATGTTTCTTAATTTCCTTTTAGCTTTATTGCACTTTGCTAATTCTTCATATTGTGCCTGAATGTGTAAAACTCTTCTCCTTAAATAAGGTAATTCCGTGAATGCGCATTGTTTGTCTTTTTATCATTAGAAGCGATTCAAGCAATTGGAGGAATAAGAATTTAGTCCATCTTTTCTGTTGCAATTGCTACTCTACATCAAGTTATTGATTAAAAAAGATGTTTGTTCATTTATAATTCTATTACACTCTGAAGAGCCTGTAAAGAGAGTTGGAATATGAGCTCTTTTTTTTGTGAGCTGCAAGCATATCTTGGTTGGATTTTCAGCCTTTGATAGAGGTGTGCTTTTTTTAATATCATGATATGTGCTTATGTTATTATGCATGGTATGTGCATTTATGTGTAGAAATGCAGTAGGTAAAGCCCTAATTTTCTGTTATGAAAAGGTTAAAAATAAACATACATGGCATTATGTAGCACTGATATAGGAAGCCTTTGAACAGTAATGTGTTTAACCACATAAATAAGACTTTTGAAAGGATTAATTATGTTATTTTAGCTTCCTCTGTGTTATAACATTTCTGCTCTTTCAGAACCTACAGAAGTTTTTAGTCAAATGCCAGAGGCAACACTATAGAAAAGTAAAGAAATATGGAAGCAGAGCAAGGGAGAGCCATCCAGTGTTGAAACAAGCATCATCAGAAAAGGGAGATAAGGCAACCCTTCTTCCACGTGCATGGGCACACTTAATCTATGACAATGGGCTCACAAATGTGCTCTGTAGGGACAGGGATGGTTTCAGAGCAGTCCCAGAAAACAGCAGCCAGGCTGTGGCTGACAGGGAAGCAGAACATGCAGGGAAATCACAAAGGGAAGGGCTTTAAGGCAAGAAGGAGCCAGAGACGAGGCCAGAAAGGGTCTTAAGTGAGGACACAGTTTCAGAGAATATCAATAATCCTTAATGCTATCAGAGTCCTGGTGAAATTGAAGTACATAACTACTTTATAGCCACAGGGAAGAGGGGCTGAACTCAGCCAGTCTTGAAACACCCTACTTGGCAATCTGCAGGATCCTTAGCGACCTCATTGTGGGTGTAGGAGCTCATAATGCTTCTCTGTATGATCCCAGGTCCATACTCAGAGAAAGAGGCTCAAAAGCAGCCAAGTCAAGTGGAAAGATGCAAAGGAAACAGAGAGGGGAAAGAGACTGGCAGTAATATAGTCTTTGAGAACACTAGTATTGAGTTTCACAGCTTAAAAACTTACAGAATGCAGAGCTCTGAAGCAAAACAGACCATTAACACATGGCAGTCTGAAAAATTTAAACATGGGTATTGGAATTGCAAGATGGGAATTAGTTCCCTTGTTGCTGAAAGCTGAGTGCCATTCCAAAGTGGCAGAAAAGGGGGCACTGCAAATGCAACATCAAACATTTTAAAAAACTGATATTATACCACATTCCTACTCAAAAACATGGTGAATGTCTTAGTGTGACATCAAAGGAAAAAAAAGGAGGGTAATGTTATTATAAAGGTTGGTTTGAGGCTATCTTATATTAAAAGGCATGCAGTGTAACTGAACATAGAAAAATCCTAGGCAGCAGAAAGTACTTCCCAATAACTTCTATATGTCTGTGGAAATCACTGAGAGGAGGCCAAATGAAAACATTTTCATTGAGTTCTTTAAAGTGGACATCTACCAGGCGAAGAACATAGGCAGACAGGGTGGATTCCCAAACAGATAAAAACATAATCTATGAAACATATGCAGTAAGTAATGAAGTCTAACTTTCAGTGCCCTCCCATGTAGAGACAAACACACATTTGGGTCAAAGTCCTTGTAGTTTGAGACTGACAATCTGGTAAAGTGTAAACCTGGTAAAGTGTACCTGTGGGTTTATATGAACATTTTTATCTGAAATGTCTGAAAGTTTCAGTCACCACCTTATCTTACTGGAAGAGGGTCAGACTAAACCACAGATCCTTCTTAAAAAACTTTTTTACACACTCATACTCCTTCAAAAACACTTTAGGGCCACTTTTATAAACTTTAAGATACTTAAAAACTTGAAGTTCTTTAAGCTTTATTATACTGAGACCTCCTTCTTCCAAACCAGACAATATTGTCTTTGTTTGCCTGACTGCATATATTTCTTGGCCACCGTCTGCTTAATTTTCAATCAGGAGCCATTCAGATAAGAGTTTGTTGTTTTGCAATTACTTCTATAAACCTAGTACAATTTGGTTCTAGTCCAGAATAAGGATTTTAGCTATGGCTATAATTAACAGTAAGAATGAGAGTGGCCAGAGTAAAGAAGCAGTTCTCCAATAATGCCATGTCTCTTGGAGAAGACATTACCAAAGCAGTAATTGGGTTTTCTGCATAACTTTGACTTTGTCAGTAGAAAGAATCCAGAACCAGGCAGTACTTCACATACTGATATAGTCCTTGAGAGAAAGCCATAAAAGAGATGAAGCATCTCATTGCTGGAAAATAGCTATAATTTAAGACTTACTTATGCCAGACAGAAATATTAACACTCATTTCTCTGCAAATACCAAAGGATACTCATGATTTAGAGATTTTACTTGCAGTTGTCTTAACAAATTTCCAATATTGGGGGGAGGAGGGGGTGAGAAAGCAGCTGCAATTGTACTTTGTCTGAAAACAGTAAACTGATATTTTTTTCCCCTGATTTATAACTCATCAGATGTTGGACATTAACACGGAATTTTAAAGAGTTCTGCAAACTGGTATAGCTTAAAGGAAAACAACTGCCAAATCATTTTAATTTGCAGGAAAAAGAAGTATTACAGCCATAAGAATGGGAAAGATGCTGTGGTAAAAGGAGGTGACTAGTGGAGGGAAAAATGACTGCCTACTAGAGTTTTATATTATCCTATCGTCAGATTTTGAAGAAAAAAAAAGAAACGCAAAAAAAACCCCAAACCCCAAATGCACTAAAGCTTAAAGTAGCAATAGCTTTCCAAGGGTTTAAACTGTTTGAAAAGCTGTCTGTGGTGAACGCTGTTAGAAGGTACAAGGTGCACCGGAGGGGTTTGCAGGAAAGCCAAAACCAAAGTAGCTTTCAAGATCAATCAGAAACTGCTGTTTCAGGAGCTGTGCTGGAGTTAATGCCAAATAAAATGCATGCCACTGCACAGAGATTTTAATGAACCCGCCCGCTTGGAGGCAACAGAATGAAGGTGCCGTTGGCAGGGAGCAACATTTCAAAATAACCTGGAGCAAGTTACTTAAAGTCCAAACATTTATAACAAAACTGAACATAACACAGGCAGGAATAGGGAGGAGGTTAATGAAGTCCTGTAAGCAGCATCAATCACTTCCTAAAACACACAGAGAAAACAGACTGTGTTCAAAGGTGTTTTTTTAAGCATTGTATGAGATACATTAAAACCCTTTGAAAAGAAGGGAAGTTCCTTTGAACAACTTTAGGCATTTACATTCAGTAAACAAGACAGCTAGAGAAAAATTCTAGTCAAGCCTCCTGTCCCTCCAAGCTAAGTTCTTTGGTATTTGTCTCTCCTTTTCTTCTCCATCCACGCCACGCTCCTTTTCATCTGCGTTTCACTTTCAACACACCACTTGGGATCAGTGCACAGCAGCAGCCGCAGTGCTCCTGTGCTGTGCCAGAGGTAGCAATGAGTTTATCACCCCCTCTGCCTAAGCAGAGATTCCAAGGCATTCCTTACTTCATTTTTTTTTTTCTGCGTTAGATTTTCTCACTACTCCTGGAATCTGAAACACGTTTCACTCAGCTATGTGGTACTTGGAAATTACGTTCTAAAAATCAGTGCATTTTTCAAGTATCTCACAGTTTGCAAAGGAATTGTTTTAATAGCCAGTACTGAAGCAAAAGGGGTGCTTCTGTTATCAGCTGTAACATACTTTGCTCCTCTTTTATTTCCCCAGGTCTAGCATGCATCCAGGCCCTGAGAGGAAGTGACCACCACCACTACCTGATACAGAGCTGACCTATTGTTTCTAGGATGAGTGCTGCTTGTTTGACTTCTGAAGACTGTGCCAGGTTATCACTTTAGTAGTATTAATTAATGGTGATGAGTTCCACTTGCACCAGGCATAATGAATGCTGGACCCTGGCACAGTCCTCACTTCTTTGTAGTAGTGTCCCCCAATAGTATGAGACTGCAACTGAATTAGTGAAAGCATGGGAGAAAACGCTTAAGACTAAGAAGAAAAGCCAGATTACAAGCTCAAACTTGTTAAACTACCGTAAACTTCCTGGTGAAAACTAAATTTTCCAAAGGAGATATTTTAGAAACTAAATTTTACTTTGAGGAGAGTTTTTTTCTTTTGTAGATTTTTATTGTGGGCATCTTGAGTGGATACCATTAATAAATAAGGTATGGTACTTCAACAAGTATGGCACTGTAATGGAATAAATCACATGGCCATAAATCAGATTGGTAGTTAAATTTTTTTATCCCATAAAATATTTGGTAAATAAGATGATGACATCAGTTTCAGATACCAAAAGAACTTGAAAGTCTCTATTATTTGGTACTCACATTAGTAGCAACACTGTTGATGCCCATTTTGGATGTCCCTTGTTGCCAGTTCTTACTGCACTCCTGTATCTGAACCTGGGCTAGCTGGGGTTAACACTCTTCCTGAACAGTAGGAAATTACAATAATTGATCTGTGCAGCTATTCAAGCCTGGCTGAACATGATAGGGATGAGTCCATTTGTAGCAGGTGCTGAGCAACTCACACACAACTTTTGTGTCCAGGAAAAGAGAACCGGTTTTGTTAGTTGTACGCATTAGGAACACTTAACTAACAACAAGGAAATCCTCCTAAGAGTAAATATCTATGGTCTCGTGTATACCTGGCAGATCCCTGAGGTGTTGCTGTGCCATGTGGGGGTTCATCCTTTATTCTTTTCTTTCTCCTACTTTTTAAACTTTTAGAAATGTTTTCATGAATTATGGTTTGAAAACTTTCTGGGGCCCCCAGCAAAGCTGTGGGAAACAGCTATTTTGGCAGGCAGGTAGATGTACCAAAGCTATGAATGTCCACAGTGGCTGTTCTGCAAGTTCTACAGACAAACATTAAAAACAGCTGAAAATCATCATCTCCTTTGTGTTTGGATTAATATCAAGAAATGTCTTTTTTTGTAGGCAAGACAAGGAGGAACAAAAATTAGCATACCTCAGAAATGTGATGTGTGTGATGAAAGGACAGGTGACTGCCAGCACAGCACCGTTTCCATTTCCCTCTGCCTTTCTTTCAAAGGGTGTATGCAAACATGAGTCTTGTGACCCATTGAAAGGCACAAACAGTGATGCTGAAGATGCTCATGGTATAAACAAAATCTTTCAACAGAAACAGTAGGCTGGGTGGTGTCAGGTTTAGGATCTCAACAGCCTTTCACCACAGACCTCAGGGATTTCAGGACTAGGCTGCAAAGGCCTACTGAGAGCAACATTCATTATTTATGACCTTGGATAAGGATAAATGTAAACAAAGCACTGACAAGCAAATAGCACAGCAGAAATTATACCATGTGGTTTCACTACATTAGGAGTTTTGATTAATAAAGTGTGGGGGGGAGGTTTAGCAACAGTGTACCAATTTAAAATAACAAAGCCTAATGAAAAATTAACAATAACATGAAATGTTTCAGTAATGTTCCCTGTAATGGCTGTTGACATGGGAAATAAATCAAAAGGATTTCTGAAGAACGAATTTAGCAATGAACTATATAATAAGAGTGGCTTAGATAGCCATATTCAGTACATAGATTTAAAAAGTAATTCTACATTCTCACACATTAAATATTTAAATTCTCATAAGGAACAAAGAGTGTGGGACTCACTCTTTCTTCAGGCATATTACATTTCAAAGCAAGGATGTCCTTAGGATCCAGCTAAAGCCTGGATCTGCGGCTGCATTCTATTGTTTGGCCTCAAACTAATTGTAGCAGAAAATTAATTATGTCCAACATTTCAAACTTAAGTTTTTTAAAAGCAGCTTGATCCTGAAGGGCAGGAGTTGCTCAGCATGTTACATATTGAGCACTAAAGTGGCCTGATTTTTCAGAGCTGCTTGACTTGTCTAACACATTTGTTTTTGATAGAACCAGATGGTGTTTTGGTCTCAGTATTTCAAGGCACCTTGACACAGATCCTTAGATGCATTTCTGTGTAACTCAAACTATTTTTTAAATACCTCTGAGGGTCTTGTCCCTGTGTATGTAACAGGACCATTTGGAAACTACAGCCTAAACATTGAACCTGTGTTTATATCTGTGTAATTTAAGGGTTAGAGAAAAGGAAAAAAGCTTTTTTGTATCAATCTAAACCAGAAAAATAACATAGAAAGGTCTACCCTTTTTTTTTTAACCTTTTTACACTCTGGGACTTGTAAAAGGGCTCCAAGGTTAAAAATCTGCTCCGTTGCTTTAGCTGAAGATTTCACAATTTTTTTCAGGGATATCAGGCTGTGTATCACAAATCACTTTTCTAACAAGTAAGTGGAATGGTGAGGGAAAAAATGAAGAGAGAAATCCTATTATATAATATAATACATTATGGGTTTTATTACCTGTACTACATAAAACCCCTGAATGTTAATTATTAAAAGCAAAACAGCTTGAAATTAGGACATGTTGACTAGCCACAATACAGTGAAAGTCTTCTGGAAGATTTTGCTTCCAAAAGGTGGCCAAATGTTATTTGGGAAAGCCTCAGCTCTCTCACAAAGGCTCATCACTGCAAGGTGGTTGTGCTGGGTATTCTCTAAAAGGAATGACCTGAAATAGAAATGTCCTGACCTTCACTTGCATTGAAACTCTGACACTTTCTGCATTTATCACAAACTTAAATGGTGCTTATGCCTTTTGGAAACTTTGAGGGGTTTATGAAGGTATTTATAAACTATTAAATAAAAAACTAATGTCAGCTACAGCACCAATTCTGTAATTTAACCCCATCATCTTTTACATAACCAATTTAACTTGAATATTGTATTCTAGACCTCTTAGGTTTAATATTTCCTTATAGCTTGGCCTGCTGTTGTCTAAAATTTAACTGAAGCTATCAGTAAAGCAACACTAAGGTGTTACCAGAGCAATCTATGACGTCTACCACCCACCACAAATACCCTATTCATCTTCATTTCCTTTTGTGTGCCATACCAGTCCAAAAGCCTTCAACATAATGACTCCCCTTCCTTCACCCTGCTGTGAAATGAGCTGTATGACCTTTACAAACCTACTAGAGACAGCATGTGGAGGGGAAAAAGGTAAACAGAAATTAAAAGTTTTTCTGCATTTTAATTCTTGTATTGGTCTTTTCATACTCCAACTTCAAAAAAAGAGCACCATTTAAATGTCAAGGATAGCAATACCCCCAAACTGGCTGTACTATTCACAGCATTCTAGACCGTGTGAGCAACTCCTTTGATTATGCTTCAAACAGATATTATTAAGTTTTATTTAGTGGTTTTGTTGTCAACATTAAAAAGCAAGGAGAAAAGGGAAGGTTGCAGCAGACTCAAGAAGCTGCAGCAATGTGTGCAGAACACCACAATCAATCAACTGTAACCAATCAAACTTGCAGCGCCACATCCGAGGCAAGGCTTGGTGTGCAGTAAATGTCTCACAGGTGTGCTTGTTGTCAGTGAGAGCCTGGAGTGGCCCTCAGTGGCCAAAACAAGGAGAGCTCCCTGCCTTGCTGGCTGCTCTGCTAAATCAAAGCTAAATGCAGAAAGAATGCTTGGGTCTTTCAAACCATCTCAAGCTGATTTCAAGACTGACAGACTGGCAATATTCAACTTTTTTTGCCCCTTTTAGTCTTGCTGGATCCTTTTGCCTCTCTAAGCATCTAATTTTTACACAGAACTCTGCTAGAATAATTTTATTTAACCTCATGTTTAACTCTCAGATTACTCAGAAAGTGTCTAATATTCAAAACAAACCCCACATCTTCAGCTTGTTATCTGCTCAATATCCAAGAAAGAGAGAATCCATTACTTAATTTTGTTTTCATGAAGCCAATTTCTCTAACCATCTGTGTATTTGTGTGGATCATCTATCAGATCTGAATTTTATTGCAGATATAGGCAATGCAAAAGCATTTTTACAATGTTTATTTATTTAAACTTACTGTAAAAGCATCAAGACATAAATAGCATTCTTCTGGAACAATGATTAATGTTTATACAGAATGACCTGCAGAGCATGGAGGTTTTAAACTAACACCCACTTTGTTTTGAAGGAAAATTATGGAAGCACTTGGAGCATAACTGCAGAGGAAATGAAGTAGTTGACCTTTTATTATGCTATTCAACGTGATCTTTACTGTGAAATAATAATGATAATGATGGCAACAATGACAACGCTTGCTGATTTGAGCTACTCAGATTAATGAGGAAAAATGTGTCCTGAAACCTGACTTAAAAGGAAAAATGAGCTGTTAATTCTCATAAGATCCCTCTTGTATATAACCAATAAAATGGCAACTGATATTTTTTTCTTTAAATCCATCTTCCTCAGGAAAAAAAAAAACCAAATAAGAGACAAGAAGTAAACAGAAGAGCTAATCATAATATCAAGTATTTGCCTACCGATGCCACATTCAAACCAACTTCAGGAATGAATAAATATAACCTCATTATTGAATTACATACAGTTTGACCTTATTTTAAAAAGTGATTCATTTGCATTGATCTGGCTTTCCTTGCATGAAGATGGATAAAAATTCAAAGAGGGGTACATGGTTAAACTAGAGACAGGTCAGAAGCAAGCCCTTGTCACTGGGCACCACAGCCACACAATGGATTACGTGTTTTAGACTCCACAATATTTTTTCAACAGAGCTCAGTGAGACAGTGAATCCTGGCCTTTGCCAAGTGCTAAAAATGCAGACAGTAAGGGGGAGCATTGAAAGTGCAGAGAGATGAACAATATGAGCTGACAGATCTTTTCAGCTTTACCTTGTTATCTCATGGGTTTATCAATAGGGGATGGAGAGAAATCCAATGACTTTCTCAGCCTAAGGATGTAGTTAAATAACAGACTTCTTAAAAAAGTTACAAGTCTTTAAGGTGTTACAAGCTAGGATCTCACTGTTGCAATCCATTGAGCCAATTAATGCACTTTTCCAAATCTAAATTTGTTCTTTTCTGACTAAAGTAACTCCTACTTCTTTTGCTATGGAAAGAACAGGTGTGGGGTAAAATTCTGTTTGCTGAAGTCCAGTGAGAAATTACTCTCCTCTCCCACAGAATGAGTTCACAGCAACCATGTCCAAAAGGCTTAGTTTTGTGTTCCTTTTCAAAAATCTTAAGGGTTTTGGGACTTCTTGCCCTGCGCATTTTTATAAGTGAGGTGTATGCCTTCAATACAGCTCTAGCAATGGTACTGAACAGCCTCTAAACATCAATTAGATTATACCTAAGATATAAAGGTGTTTTTCATCTTTTAAAAAGAAAAGCAGGAATTATTTATATCCATTGCAGGTTTCCTTGACATGCTGCTTAATGCTGGTTGTATTTAGAAGTGAAATTGGGAACTGAAATGAGGAAAGGGCATGCAGGGAATGAGATCTCAGTGTAGTCTTCTCTGCTCCATAAGACTGTCCATAAGTATTTTGAGTAAAGTGGATCTTGACTGTAACCTAGCCCATTCAAAAACTTTACAAATGAATCAAATTAAACCACTTAACAGGAAAGAAAGCATGCAAGATATGATGGAAACAGCCAGGCTTAGGAGTGACCACAAACCTCGGAGATATTTAAAAGACATGTAGATGTGGCACTTCCGGACATGGTTAAGTGGTGGACTTGGCAGAACGGGGTTAATGGTTGGACTCAAAGATCTTAAAGGTCTCTTCCAACCTAAATTATTCCATAATTTTATATTCAGGATAATTTACTACCTGTCAGGGAAATGAATGTCATTTATATATCATTCAAAAGCCACATAGGAAATATTCGGCATCACAGACATGGGAGGTTATCTACTGACAGGAGCAAGCCTGCTTCACTATTTGTATATTCTTAAATTTTTGTTTGTTCAGCCTTTAAAAGGCTGAATTATCCTATCACTTACAGTCCTCATTAATTACCTATTTCCCCAATACTCATTAGCATTTTGTTTTTCTTTGGTGATGGATTAATACACAGACATATTCATTTTTTTTGCTTTATTGTCTTGCCTGGGAGACTAACAGAATAGCATTAGTTATAGAAATAATACTGTGATTTAATGTATGAAAACAGATGGTTATTTAAAATTACTTAGTTCTGATGTTTAATATTAAATAACATGCTTAATAAACACAAATGTGATGTTAATTAGGCATAATTTATTCATGTATCCCTCTGAAACACTGATGACAATTTATTTGAGAAAACTAGGCTCATCTGCCTGTTAGTTTACTTACATGTTATAAAACCAAAAAGACTTTTAAACTGGATCTATTAGTATAGATCTATTTTTACTCTTATTCAGAAGAAAAGGATGACACTTCTGTGTTAGCTTGAATTTCTTTTTTCTGCTGGTAAATGAATTTCATAAACCAACAAAAGAATTCTTTACTTATAACAAAGAAACCAAAAAAACCCTCTTCTGCCAAACCCAATAGTTTTGCATAAACTTCGCTTTTACAATGAGGCAACTAAGGGCAAAACCAATTCCTTTGAGGAGAAAAGACTCCCGCCATTTCCAGGCCACCAATGCTCTCTGTTGCTAGAGCTGTGTTACTGGTGGAACAAAGTCTTTGCTGTATGACTCAAACAGAGCCCCAGAGAACACAGTAAAGTCAGGGATTCCAGCTATGACTCAGGCCTTAAGTGTCAGTGGAGCCTCACAGAACTAGAAACTGACAACAGTCATGAAGTATAAAAGCAAAGGATAAAATCCTTGGTGGGTCACAAAGCACCTTATAAGGCAAAGAGCATTAGGATTTTGACCTTTTTACCACAAAGTTCCCGAGTTGGTATCTTGCTTTTGGCAAATCTAAAGCATAAGGAAAACAGTTTAAAAAAGAAGCTCAAACCAAAGCAGATCAAACTTTCCAAAAAGCTACAACTGACGAAGTCTAGGAATATATAAAATAGACAAGGAGAGGGAGAAAGATGCGGATGTTATAGTCTTTCATTAGAAAAAAAGATAGTATGAGGATATCATCTGCTTTAGATAGAACATTGACAAGCCATCGACATCCAAAAAGAGAAAACATAATTGCTAGAGTAGCACTTGGGTATAAACATTGTATGAAATGTATATGGAAAAAAAAGGCATATCAAGGCCCTCCAAAATCCACAGTTTTACTACCAACAATCAAGCTAGAAAAAAATTACTTCCACCACACTAAGGTAGAGACAAACCTGCTATCATTACAAGCTTGTGCAGCCACGAGATGGCACCGGCAGTGACAGTGCGCAAAGGCACATCCTCGGGACTCTGGGGTGCCTGCCCTCACTAATTACAGCTTCCAGTGAACCATACACAACGCCTGCTTAGTCTTGGCACTTGCACCCTCTGACATGTTAATGAAGGAAGACAGGAGTACAATCTTTAAATGCTTCTCAGAGGCAGAACACCAAGTACGAGGGGAAAAATTAAACAACTGCAAGCAGATGGTGAGATGCATGAGGAGAAACCAACCAGCAGATTATATTCAACCTCTCACCTCAGTAATACCAGTTTAAATCTTGCATATTCAGGAGTAGCACCATATCTGAGAAAATAAAAATAAATACAGGCTTGAGCCTTTGGCTTTATTATCTCTTGTCACAGTACTGAAGAAATTATGCCTGTGGGAGTCTCAGCTCAGTGATAAAACTATTTCTTAAGATTTTAGTAATTACAAAAATTAGGGGCAAGAATAGAATATCACAACACACATCATAATTCCAACAGATAATTAATTATTTCAGACACAGACAAGATAACACAACATGGAAGGTTTTAGTTGGAGAATAGGATGATGTGATGTACCAGGACATGTGTTGCCTTTACAGAGCATGTGGAAATGAAACCTAGTTATTTCTATTTGCTAGCATGGCTTTTAACTATTAATATACACAACCTGTGCAGCAAGAGACTTCCTTATTTGTTTCCAAAGAATTAGTGACAAAGGATGCTGGAAACAGCAAGCACAAAGGAGGTAAAGAAATTCAGGTTTCATTGCTAAGTTTTACCATTGATAAGTTTTAAGAAATCCAGGTACTACAACTTTTTTCATCACCTCACATGAACTCTTCCCTTGCTGATTGTGTCATTCTTTATACAGCCTTAATTTCCTCTCTATAAACATCAATAAACCTGGCTAAGAAGCCTGACAAAGATGACACCTGAATATTCTGATTACAGTGGCCTTTGCATCTTCTCTTGCATTATCATTCCTCTTGCACACTGATGCAAGACAGCTGGGAGAGTCTAATCCCTGTTTGCTGAAATCATTCTTTACAGGCTGCTTACAAATGGCCTGAATTGTAGAAAAGATACAAGTGGCTTAAATAAGACTTAACCTCAACCCTGTTTTTCTTTTGAGCAGAGCTTGGACAGAGGCAAAGTCCCCTGGGACACTTCCTTTCTATTAGACTACATCCGTTGTTCCAAATTGAAGCGTAGTAATACTTTTCAAGAGTATTTGCTGTGTAATGGACCTAGCATCCACCAGTCTCTATCAGGAATGGAAAGTAATTAAAACAGACCCCAAAAAACCCCACAAAAAACCAACAACAAAACAAAAAAGGAAAAACAAAAAAAAAACCAACACAAACCAAAAAACTAACAAACAAAAACCCAACCTCCCCAAGGAAATATAAAAAGGAGGGTTGGGAAAAGAGCTCAGCTCTTCAATAGAGTAATGAAAAGGAAATCCATTATCCTCCCAAAATCTGCAAGGTTCACACCAAATGAGGATGATAAAGGGCCTGGCAATTTCCCAGCACAGTTGCACTACTCTTCTGAAACAAAGGGTGAAGCTTACGATCTGAAAATCTGACTTTATTAGGATATAGTGGAATAAATATCAGACTCTTGTCAAACCTGTAGAGTTACTGAAAAGATAATAAAATTATGACCAAAATAAAACATAATAAAAAAAAAGACATCTTCCTAAAAATTCATAAACTAGAGACTTCTTTTGGTCCTTGCCTAAAGAAATGGTACCAGATTCCAAACTGTGTCCTTTTTCAAACTTGTATGAGTAAATCACAGATGTACAACATGAGGGCCAAGAAAACTCTGAGTTAGGGCTCCATTCATTTCAGAAATTTGAAAGCAAACCAAAAGAAGTTCCCAACACTATTAAAATCAATTTTCTGATTGATAAAATTTATGGCTTCTATGAAAATACAACTTTCCTAAACAAAACAGAATACTTGCCTACCAAAGAAGACTGTCACTGATTTTTAGAAAAAGGTAATCTATAGGATCGTCCCAAAAGACATTGTCACCTGATACCGCTAAAAAAATAGTCTGTGCTTCTTTGATGTAGCAACCACTCACTTGACTGAGATTACAGCTGGATTTCTGTTCACATAGCACTCAGGGAAAAATAACATTAAAAACAACTCGTCCAAATTAGCACAGCAGTACTGTGATGGACAGAAGTACAGAACTAGAGATCTTCCAAAAATCTTTTCCAGTGAAGCAGTCCGTCCTTCAAATATATCTACAATTTAGAGGGTAACACCTTCCTTTGTGTTTTATTAAGCTACTCTTTGAAACAAAAAATATTTCCAGGGAAGTACGTATCGATGTGAAAATCAAAGATGTGCTGAGTTCAAAGGCATCCAATGGGATTACCTAGTTCATCTCCTTTCTTTGAGGCAAGATGAAGTGCAAACCGAGGACACTCCAAGCAGATGTGTGCGTGACCGGTTCTTAAAAACTCCTGGCTTACCCCCTTACATAAATCCTCTGTCTACAGATTGTGCCTTATCCCATGTGCAGAAATGACACAAGTTGCTGATAACAGCATTGATGTGCTAGAATATTTTCTGTTTCCCTAACAACACCTCCTTGCATTAATAAAGCCAATCCAGCACTTTCAACTTTCTAAATTGAAGTTAATTGCTATTACTTGCTTCTAAACACCACTTCCTTTTTAAAGGGGGGTGTGGGGGACAGGTCCTGATATTTCCAAGCACAACATAACTGCTGTTATGTTCCATGCAAGAGGGAACAGAACAGTGCCAGCATCGGCAGTGACAGAATCAGTTTGCCTTCCTCCTTCGGGAGCAATCCAACATGTGGAAACATGAGGGCTCTGTCATTTGCAGCAAGTGAGGCGATTTAAATAAGACAGGATCCATCTGCTTCAAGATGAGCAGAAGATAGTTTGCATGATAATAACTTCTTTGGATGTTGCAGACGATCTTTGCCACGTTAGCAAATGGAGGAGATGCACAATACTACATTTATTTAGCTGTAAGTAATAGCTGTCAATATTATAGAGGATTTCACACACAGTTGACTCTCACTTAAAGAAAAGATAACAAATAGAGTTACTTGAGGAGATTTGGGAATGAAAACAGATGAATTGAGCTTTTACTGTTGAAACCTCCACCTGACTGTGGCAAGTAACCTACAACATTTTATCCACTTTCCACAAAAATCAAACTTTCAACAAATTTCAACTGATATGAATAACACAGAAAGAATTTCAGATATGATGTGGAGAATCTCATCTCAGCAAAAGGACACTGAATCAATTGTGGGTGCAGAAGACATCTTTTATTTATAACATAGAAATAGGAACATACCTTTTTCTCCAGGTTTATCTAGCTTACTGCTACCTTTTCCTCTGTTACAATAATCTCCTCTCTTCATTAATTTATGCCTGCAATTACCTTGTGCCTAGTAAGTATATGAAATTGTATGGAACACTCACATTAAAACTAATCGTGGTGTTTGACCTGTAATGTCAGGTAAAACCTAGAAAAAAAACTAAATGAGCCACTGACAACTCAAATAACACATCATGGAACAAAGTCACTGACACCAAAAGATTTTATCTGTAGCTAATTTGAAAGCCCTGATATTTTTCTTGTGAATAATGTATTTAGAATAATTAGCATATGCAAAGGATGGATTGTAACTCTCTTTCACCAAAGTATTAACATAAATAGAGTAATTAGCAGTTACTGATTTGGTCCTTAAAGTTACGTTCTCCCCTTTCCCGTCTCAGAAGTATTTTGCACAGTGGTGTAGATTGCTTCTAAACTGAAGATTTATGATTTAAGGGTGAAGCAATATGCTATGACACAGTTAATATTAAGTTACATTTCTGCTGGTTGGGTTCCTCGTCCCCCCCCCCCAATTTCCAGCGACTGTATAGTCTGTTTTAGCTACTGAAGCATCTTCACAGAGCATAGATTATATTCCTTAATATAGTTTCCATTATTCTTCTGCTGGAATATGGATGAAGAGCACACATACCTATCTCCCACTGTAATACCTGGCACTGTAAATCTAGTATCTAGTACTGTAAATGTAAAATACCTTTGATTTAACACACTATGCTACCTTGGGGAGAGGCAGGGCAGCAAAAAGCTCAGCCTATGTAATACTCAGCCACAGCCTCCCTGTTCTGTCCTTTTGTTCCACCAGTGGTCTGCCTAGATCAGAGTAGCTCACACATTACATCACCAGGGACCAGCTCTATGGTTTGCTATGATTTCCTTTGTCCAAGAAGAAAGCACTTTTTAAAAAAAATTAATGATGCTGAGTGATAGAATCAAAGATAGAATCAAGGCTGGAAGAGAACTACAAGACTATTCAATTCAACCATACACCCCCATCACTACCACTGTAACCCCTAAACCACATCACACAGTGCCAGATCCAGGTGTCTCTACAACACCTCCAGTGATGGTGACTCCACCACCTCCCTGGGCAGCCTGTTCCAGTGCCTGACCACCCCTAACAGTGAGAAGTTTATCTGATATCTAATCTGAATCTCCCCTGTCTCAGCTTAAAGAGAATTGCTCTGCTCCTGTCAGTGCAGGCACAGCAAAGACCAATCCCCACCTCACTACAGTCTCCCTTCAGGGAGTTGTAGAAAATGATCAAGTCCTTCCTGAGCCTCCCTGAGATTAAAATCCAGCTCCCTCAGCCACACAACATAAGTAATGTTTTTTAGAATCTTCACAGGCCACAGACAGCTTCAAGACCTCCTTTTCAGCATCTATTTGTAATCCAGTTCACTTTCCATTACCAACCTATGGATGAGAATTTCCTTTCATAGAGAATAACAGTGGAAACTCTCCTGCTTGTGGGTACCTGAGCAAATACATTTGGAATATTAAACACCTGCTAATTGGAGGCAGATTTCCAAAATCAACACGTGTGCCTACTTATGTGGGCAAATAACAAATTCCTCTCCAGCTGGACAAGAGAACTGGTTCAAGGATTTTGTTTCCAGCAGAGAGATCAGGGCCATATTCATTTGGAATTCCTTTGTATAGAAATGCCTCTGGACAGCCCAACTGGCCAATGTACATGATTTAGACCAGTTATTTTCTAATAGCTCTGCCATCAGACTAGCCAAGTATATGACAGGTTTTCTTCACAGCTTTGTGAGATATCTTTATATAACCATTCATTTTCACTGTCAGACTGTATTTCTTGTACCTTAGTGTTCTTCCCAGAAGGAGACTTAGACTTAACATGTAGCATCAAAATGTCAGCTTGCACTGAGGTACCAAAGGCTCCACTCAGTGCATGCAAATTCTGAGAAACAGCAATAGCAATGTTGCCTTTTAATAAACTATGAGGTAAGTATCAGCACTTTAAAATCTTGCCTTTAAACAACTTACTCTTGTCCACTAAATGAGTAAAAAAATAACAAAACAATACCTGAAAAAGGCATAATTTTAAAATAAAATTCTAGGACTAATGTTTGTGCAGAGTTTCTCTTAAGAGAAAGAGTCTGTAATGAATCAAAAACCAGAACACTTTTAAATTAGAAAATATTATAAAACTGTTCAGTGTTAAAACTACAATAATATGGCACATCCTTATCTCTATGTTTCTTTCTCAACTCCTGGTCATAAATTCCTGTGTGCAATGCTAAACTTAGAAAAAAATGTCACTGGATTTTTTTTTTTTTGCAAATATATTCCAGGAGTACAATTTTCTTATAAGTGGTCTTGTTATGAATGTTCTTATTACTCTGGCTTCTTTTTCCCAAGATAGAAATACACCCAAAGGAATACTGGTCTTTTCTAAAAGTGTTTTGCAGCTTCTCTATAACATGTGACAAACTGTCTGTGTATCATAATGAAAAAAATAAAAGAGGACTTTACAGAGAGAGGAAAAAAAAACAACAACAAAAAAACACCCCAAAAACCAGAACACTCAAACAACACATCTTGGCCATTTACTTCAGAATACACCTGATTTAAAAAAAAATATTAATAATTTTGTGCCAAGAATTTCCACAAGCAATCAATTCCCATCTCTAAAAAGAAGTGACAGCAGAAGGAATTCCAGTCCTGTTGCCTGCAATTCCAACTTCAGATCCCTAAGGAACGGTCTTCAGAAACCTAGAAATTTCTGGTCTTACTCATCTCCTGTCTCTCGATACATCTTGCTGCCTATTCACAGTTAACTGAGCAAAAAAGCCCAACAAAACAATGAACAAAAGTACCAACCCAAACCAGCAACAACACCAAAAAAATCCCAGAAAAAAATCCCCCAAAACTAAAATAAAAACCAAACCCCACAACCATAAAAATCATTTTTTCTCAAAAAGATCAGGAAAATTTGAAATGATGCCCTAATTGTTGGGAACAAAGAGTAAATGACATAGACTAATGTGCAAAGATACCAACCCAAGGTGTATATAACTTGATGGATGAATTACAATGTTAAAATTAGAAGAGAGGGAAGGAAGATGGATAATCTGTCATTTTCATAATACCTCAACATTTGCTCATGCTCAGAGATCTTCTTAAAATCCCTTTTTATCACAAACTTCAGACTACAGTTTGACTTAGTAACAAAGCATCTGAATAGGGGGAATAGAGCGAAATTAGGCTCAACCAGCCTTAAACACAGCATTACAATTGGATGTTACTATAATAAACCTGCAACACTGCTCTGAAGAGGAAACAGAAGCTCATGGCTGTTACTCAGTAATTTTCTGAAAGATAGGTTCAATAAAAATATATCCAGTTTCTGCACTACAAAATCTCACAAGGCCACAAAAGCTTCATACATTTTATTGAATTATGCCTGAAGCGTAGATTTGTAAATGAGAAATTATGTCTTTCTGAAACCTAGCAAGAAGATATCATTTTATTCTCCAAAACTGATTGTATCACTCTGTCTACTTCCCCACCCCCACCTTTCTTTTCCTGGACTATAAAGAGGAAGCTAAAATAGCAGAAGATGTTGAAGACTTTTTTGACTGCTTAAAAGACTTATCTGCATACCACAAAAATGCAGATGATTTTTTTAAAAGTGAGCAGTGCAATGACATACTGTTACACTACAATAGAACAATCATTTTTATCCTCTCGTTATGATTTTAAGTAGGTAAGTTTATTGCATACAGCACTTACTCTCTTAGTGAAGCATGAACACAAGAACTGTTGCTGAGATACAAATAAATTTTTTAAAACCAACTAGGAAATGCTTTTTCTTCATTTTGTTTCCAATCCTAATATCTTTTTGATACATCTACAGGTTATGTCTATGCAAGTTGGCATACATGCACAATAGAGAGCAGTCAAAGTTGCTCTCCATTTTGAATAAACATATTCAAATTATTTGTTTAGTTTTCAGCATCTCATTGGATTGAAGTCAGTGGATAAAATTCACTTGGGACAGTTATCTGCAAGAAATATTTGTCCGAAGTCCCTACATCTCAGCTACTAACATGTTAAGACTTTGACATTCAAGAATATCAGAGGAGGAAGAAAAAAAAAAATTCACAATGAAATTTGCATGCCTCTTTCCAACAAGTCTAGAGCTTCTAAAATGTGGGTTCTGTTTTTTCATAAGCCCAGAAGCCAGTGCTGCAGCCAGAGATTGCTGAATGTTCTCTGTAACATTGCCCAGCGAGAGGTCATATAATTTAGAAAAGCAAACCAGAAGACTGGTGCCTCCCTGTGGAAAAATTACTGTATTTTCACAAATGTCAGACTGATCCAGCCATCAAAGGCAATGCTGCTGACTGATGTCTGAGTCAGAGACAAACAAACAAATCTAAAGATAACTTTAATGGAGCAAATATAAAAGGATCAAAGACAGAGGAAAGTACGTGCATGCAACTGCAGCACACATGGACAGTTAGCTGGAAAACAAGGAAATTCAAAGGGAGGGAGGGAGGGAACATGATTTCCTACTTCCAAAATTCAGACATAAGCATGGCACCTAAAAAAAGACATTGAGACATCAATCTGGTTCACCTCTCCATCACCAAAGTCAGCTCACTGGCAGTAAAGCCAGAAACAAGCCTGCTGCACACTCTGTCAAGGCACAGGCTGACTGCAGGGCAAATGCTCTGATCTTAAATGCATACTGAAACCTCAGCTGCTAACAGCTAAGGGTTCCACCAGGCAGTCCCACTGAGGAGCCAGTCTCTCCAGTTTTCCACAGTCACATCCCACTATCATGGAGTTACGAAGTCCCTCCAAGTACTTTCAAAGTACTCCCAGTACTTTCCAAGCCAAGAGGCAGCGAGCGTGCATGGACTAATGTTGAATATATTATAAAGATGGACAGCTGGTGACCAGGTGGGTTTGAAATCTTTGTGAATTGGAACAGAAAAAGATATACATGGAATCAAAGCACCATTTAGGTAACACCACAAAATTAGTTCTTTAAGGACTGATTTGGGAGACTCACAACAGCCATGAACAAACTTCTGATTTACTTCATTCCTGCACAGCCCTTGCTGATGAAGGCTCAGCTTTTATTCCAGTTAATGCCATCTGAAGAATAATCTTTTTAGGCCCAAAGCCAGATGCTGTAAGAATATACTAATCCCCTGATGTTTATCTATCTTCAGACTAACAGCAAATAGAGAACTAAACTTAATATTGTTGTATTAGCTCTATTATTATTTATAACAGAAACCCTTAATCTCTTAACCTCATGCCAACTGCATTTTGCCTAGCTCTGAAGCTTAGATTTTCCTTACCTTACCAGTAGCTATTTACCTCTTTAAATAACACACACAGTTACATTACAATAAAACCAATTTGCAACTATTGTTATTGCAGTAGGCAACAGGAAATTGCTTCTTACAGATTTAGTGCAGTTTTTACAGTAAGAACACTTTTTCACATATCCTAGGACAACATCAGTTTGTCGTAACCAGTAAATTGCATCCCTGCCACTGAATTTACATAATGACTTCAGCAGAGGTAACTACAACTATTAACTTCAGTAACTCTTCCACAGTTTCATGAACAGGAAGCATCTCATATTATCTCTAAAAATAGGCTGTTAAAGTTAGCAGCTTTCTAAAGCAATCCACATTGCAATAACTGCAGCTTGCCTTAACGTGAAGATCAGATAAAGGTACTACTTCCTCAGAAGTACCAACAGGAGAAACCCACCTACTTGAACACTTTACTGTTGTTTTGACAACAAACAGGAAAAAAGGGGTTTAAGTACCTTTTTCCCTGAATGTGTTCCTGCTCCTTTTATTAATTAGAAAGAGCACTTCAGCAGGGCAGCTTATACCTTTGTGACCTTAGGGACACTAATAAACCACAAGTCACATGCTGAGTATTGGCCAACTCTCTAATACTCATATCCCATCAGCTGGAGACCTGAAAATTCAGAGAACTGTTGCAAAATGAACATTTTATGAGGATGGGGAGCAATCTTGAAAATTCTTTTCCTCTGATTCCCAACAAAACATTATAAGTAAGACCTACTAGGAATATTTACATATTGCACTGATGCCCCAGTGAAGTCCAGCTCCCCTAAGACTCATCAAAAATTGGCTTGTTTTCAATACCTGCCCTTCTAGATGTTTTAAAATAGAGTTAAAAATTTGCAATTACTAAGAAGGGCTAATAGCAAGGCTTATGGAAAGCCACAAAAGACCAAGTGAAAAAGGCAGTCAGAGCCTTGCATACTGAAGATTACTTTTCTTTTAACATATTTTCAGAAATTTGGTGCACAAAATGATATTTAAGAGAGTCCTTAAAAAAACATTAATTTCAAATTAAACAATTAAGCTGTTAGGAATAAGTGATGAGAAAGCCAGTGAAAACAGAATTGCCTATTACCAGAGAAGTAGGAGCCACAGAGAATATTAGTCCCCATTTTAACTTCTCCTTTTCTACACCTGTTACATACTATGCAAAATTCAGTGGTTGTTAATCACTCTGAGGTACCATAAGCATTCAAGTATTAGAAAATATATTTATGCAGCATTTTTGTTACATATTTCTATATATTTCTATATCAAAACACAGGTACTACTGCATCTACATAAGAGTTTTCAAGGTTCAAAGCCTTAAAGATTTTTTGAGGTTCAAAGTTTTAGGCTTTCTTTAGAACACTGAGGTCCGGAGATTGATTTAATGAGCTTCTTTACTTATAACTAGGTATCAAGCTGAAATGGTTTGAGAAACAAGAAAAATAGAAGTATCTTTTATGAAACTGAAACTAGCTCTAGGGAAAACAAGCACATTAGGATAAGGATTCTAACTGCTTCTTTGCTTAACGTTTTCTTGAGATTATTTTAGTCAATATTTCCATAGATTCCCAAACCATTCTAAAAACTGTGTAGTTCATGCTATACAATACTTTGAATAAATTTAATACCATGTAGATCAAAGTTATGGGAGGAAAAAAGGGAGATTATCATGGGTACTTGTGACTTCAGGAGCTCCCAATGTTGGTTGACAGCTGAAAGTGAGCTGTCAGTGTGCCCAGGTGGCCAAGTGGCCCAATGGCACTTTTGTTCAGGTCAGAAGTGTGGCCAGCAGGAGCAGGAAGTGATTACCCCTCTGACACAGGTGAGGCTGCACCTTGAGTCCTGTGCTTAGTTTTGGGCCCCTCATGACCAAAAAAAAATTACTGAGGTACTGGAGTGAAACCAGAGAAGGGCAACAAAGCTGGTGAAGGATCTGGAGCACAAGTCTCTCGAGGAGCAGCTGAGGGAACTGAAGTTACTTAACCTGGAGAAAAGCAGGCTCAGAGGAGAGCTTATCACTCCTTACAACTGCCTGAGAGGAGGCTGTAGCAAGGTGGGGTCCATCTCTTTTCCCAGGCAACCAGTAACTGGACAAAATGAAATAGCCTCAAACTGCACCAGAGGAGATTCAGGTTGGGCATGACAAAGAATTTAATTACTAAAAAAATGTTTCAGCAATGGAATGAACTGCCCAGGGAAGTGGTGGAGTTACCATCCCTGGGAGTGCTCAAGGAACAGCTGAACAAAGCACTTGGTGCTACAGTTTGTTTGAAAGTGCTGTGGTTTAGCTGACATGATGATGTCCTGCCAAAGATTGGACTTGATGACATTGGGGGTCTTTTCCAGCCTTAATGATTTTATGATTCTCTATGATAATAATTGCATAGACAACGTTAGTTCTGGCTCCTCACTTTAGTCTTTCATCTCACATTGAATGAAATCAGTAATCTTCAATATTGCCTTGCTTGATCGTGTGAAGACACAACAATGACAAGTACAGTAGTTCACAAATGTTACCTGTATATAATAAAAAATTAATTAAAATTGCGGTGGGAACTATAACCTTGTTTAAACAAGTACAGTAGGATAACGTTTAGTACTCCCTTTAGGTGTCTGCTGCACAATACTTAACACTCAGTCTCCTTCTGTTACTTTGGCTAAAGCATTTCCATGGTTCTTTTTCAATTAGATTTTGTAAATTTTGTGATATAAAGAAACAGACGGAAGATTTGATAATTTTGCATTTTTTTAGTATATCCATAAGAAATTAATTTATCTTTCTAATTCCACATAATTAAGCTGTTGTAGCAAATGCTGTACCACTGATAGTGAATAAAACCTTTTCATACTTAAAAAAAAATATAAGAAAACTACTCCCTTACATAAGCAGAGGCAGTAATGAAAAAAATTGAAGTCTGAAATTATATTCAAATGTGAACTGGGATTACACTCTGTCTGATCAGTATCAGATTCACCTACAACAACATTAGCCCTAACTAATGTTGCTGGAAACTTCCTACAGTAAGAAGAGCATCTCAGTACACTAAATTCAGGATATGTAAGAACACAGAGAGTTTTTTAAAAGTCTGTGTTTCTCCCTAAATTAATTTTCCATATACAGATTGCATTCTTTGTGGCCTAAATTAGCCCAGACACAAGAGCAGACAAATTTAAGCTGCTCAGACTGAAATTTTCTATGTTGCATGTCTACCTCAGGCTGATTTCTTTTTCCTTTAAGTTTCATTCAAAATAGTTCAGCCTACTTTTAGGGGACAAAAATACAGTGCTTTACACTATGCTGAAAAGCTTCTGTGCTTTGAAGTGCAGGCTTGAAATCAGGATGTGAAATGTCTGGGTGTCAAGAATATGTCTTCTGCAATCCCTATGAAAAATCCAAGGGGAAAAAAAAATTTAAAAAGCAGCAGTGAAATAATACCCTCAATTCTTTCACTCAGCTGATTGAGCTGCTTAATATGGAAGACAGGGCAGAATGACACACGTCTGAGGGAATCAAAAAATATCCTAGTTCTGATCTCTACGTGGCACAAATATGAGCATGGGAAGGGGGAGAATTGGTTTTCACCCAAAATGATTTGTCTAAGGGTCTCTGTCCTGTTCAGCATCATCAGAATCAGCGATGAGAAATTTACGTTGACTGGAGATTTGAAGTTCAAGTAAAATTCCCACGCTTCCCTGAGATATGTTGCCCATAAAACTCTCTCCTACAGAGGCAGCCCTGCTCTGCTTCTGAGCATTAATACTGACATTAATACTGCTGTGCCTACCCAATGAAATGGGTCAGTAAATGATCTGCACTCAAAGCTAAACCAGACAGATTTATGTGTTTATTTGTGCAGACCTAACCCACAAAGAAGAACCACTTCTTTCAGGCAGATCAGCATTTCATGCCAATTGAGGTGTACATGGAATTATGGGGTTAGAATTGACTTCCAAGGACACAAAAAATCATATTTTGAATGGTGTTTAACCAAGCATTAATTAGGTGTGAAATTCTGAGCTAGTCTATTAATAATGAAGTTGCCAACTAAAAATTTAAAGAAGCAGAGATCAAATAAAGATAAAACAGACTAAATCTAATTTTTATTCTACATCTTTGTATAGATGTATGGAGAATTTTATGTCATTTAGTCTTTTCATACTTAGAGGAAAAATGACCTCCTACCGCTTTGGGAAAGCTGTTGAACTGGACCAAAACTGTCCACTGAGGTACTGCCAATTAAGGACATATTATGGAATTGCACCTGCATGTCAGAAAAACATTTAAAACTCACGTGTGGAAGTATTTTTTTCAAGATAAAGACCCAGTTTTCCATAGTTTAAAGAAAATTTATTCATTAATACAGGCACAAGAACAATTTTGGTCTAAATCAAGAATCTTCATAGGGTTGCATTCCCACTGCAAAGGTGGAAGTGAATCCAGATAAAATGTTAAAATTCAAGCTACAAATGCACTTTACATTTTAGCTTTCTATTTTTCTTACTAGGGAAAGGAATATTGACATCTTCATAACGAAATACTTAATGGCAAAGCATGTGCATAAGAGCATGGTTTATGAGTTGCTTTGTAAGAGCATGAGCTAGTCAGAATTATTGAAATAATTCTCTCCTACCTTTTTTTCTCGCAATGAAGATTGCAAGTTATGTTTTGCTTTGTGATTCGCTTTCCTCTCCAGACAATAATTCCCCTGCATCCTTATTTTGCCTTTCCAGACATTTTCATAAACAAAGAAGGCAAATGCAAAGCCAAAAGAATTATAAACATAATGCATTATGTATTATATTCAAATGCATTGTATTAAAAAATATATTCAAAGCAAGAAATTAAGTGAAAAGTTGTTATTGTGACTATTTCAGAGACTACTGATAATTTTCTGGTCATTTTTAAATTAACTACAGATGTTTCACATTTGTCATTTATTGTTTGCATTTGATTTGCAAATAGGCTCTAAGAGTGTAGTTCAATGTCTTGTTTTAATCTATCTATCTTGTAACAATGTACTTGGTTCTAAATAAATATTTTTTAAACATGAAGTAGGAGAGAAGAAAAATCCTGTGTTTTCCTACATATGCATTCTCCTTCCTTAAAAATCTTATCATACTGACAGGCAACCAATCCGAGTAAAATGGTTTTAGGAAGTGATGAAATGTCCTTGATGTGGCCTTAATATAACAGAGAATAAAGCACATTTGATTTCATAGAGATGCTTTACATTTCTACTACTAAAAACAAGACTAAACTCGAGTGCTGGCTCTTTTCAAATCTGACTGCCATTTACAGTAAGACCTCTTCACAGAACTGCTGCTTCCTGAATTGGCATTAGTGCAAAAGCAAATTAGATCCCTTAAGTCAATGGCCTAGTAGTTGATTGAGTTAAGTCTAGGGGGAGGAGGGAAGCGGAGTGGGCAGGTGTATAATTGGCTCCTTGGAACTTTTCTGTGTTGGTTCCTTTGGATGTGTGAATAGCTATTGATTATAAGAAGTTAAACTTGTTATACAGTCCTTCCAGAGCATTTCTGTTGTTTCTTTGTTTCTCTGAATAAAAATGAAAATGAAAGTTTAAAACAGCCTCCCCTTTTATGACATTGAGATGATCTAAACCGTACAGGTTCTAGTAGAATTACTTAATGTGACTTTTAAAAGTATCCAGTTGTCCAATATATCATTCGATGTTTAAATGTGTTTTTGAAAGTCAGCACTTGACTCAAGATCATTAAGATCACATGGAATGGTAATCACTGCTTCTAGCACCATCATCAGCAAAAACACTGACTTCCACTCTGGATGATGACACTCTATGAACAGTGTTAAAACTCATGAAGGAGAGCAGCTGTTACAAAGATGTCCCAAGTGATTATGACTTGTCCTTCCAGAGGGTTTGGTGCTGATGAGTTAGAAGCTTTTTTTCATGTGTTGTGATGAAGAGCTTGAGCAAAACAAGAACAAGCTCATAGGAAAACATTACCAACCAAAGAGTCTACAACCAGGTTGTTTATCTGCAGCTCTCAAAATATCACTAAAAGAGGGAAATGTTGGTATCCATATCTTCCAAATAAGAAAAGTGGACAGCTTTACCACAGAATAGTAAGAATGCAAGGCAAGCATTATATTTCCTTCACTTTTCTAGTCAAGAGACAGGGTCCTTGCACTCCTTTAAGGTATGTGCTATATTCTTTCTTTACAGCAGTAAACTATGGTTACCATTACAATTTATTCTTTTTTCCTACTCAGAAACCGCCTCATTGGAAAACTGCATAGTAGTACTTCAAGAGGAATAAAACCTCTTAGCTCTTCCTGTGTCCTTGGCTTACATCAGAGCCTCAGCAGCCTGTCAAGTGTTGTATATGCACACAGCAGTAATTATGGTTCTGTTAAATGGAATTCTAAAGGGAGTTCATCAAGGGTGTTTAGAAACTAACTAATCCACAAGATTGGCTTGTGAATCTGTTTACCATCCAAACATGAATAAAAACATTAAACAGATATAGCAACTGTTAAATACTATTGTAAACACTGAAAGAAACAAGCAATGACATGAGCAGGCCTCAATATTCATTGGGACAAATATCTTGTATTTACACCCTTTCAGGTGAAAGGCGATGCCTAAAAGTTACTGGACTAATTTGGCTTTTTTCCTGCC
Organism: Drymodes brunneopygia; assembly: GCA_013400955.1. Taxonomy (NCBI): domain Eukaryota; kingdom Metazoa; phylum Chordata; class Aves; order Passeriformes; family Petroicidae; genus Drymodes; species Drymodes brunneopygia. The sequence continues at coordinate 515,694 of VZTZ01019725.1, forward strand.
CCACATCCTCAGACCATTAAAATATCTAAGATCCTGCTTTCCCTGAGACTCAGTAAAGAAGCAAGGACTAAAGAAACATCTAATGCTGATCTCTGAAAGATACATCTCTCATTTCAGCTTTGCCAGGCTCAATTTTTATTGTTAATTTTCCTTCTACTACTTTAACTCATCTCAGTGTAAAGATGCAGAGAGATGACAAAAATATTTGAATATGTTTTCTCTGCAGTTCACCTCCAGTTTAGCTATTCTTTTTTGGAGAATGACAATTGCTACTGTAGGAACATCAGTATTACTGCTATCCAAAGCAGATTCCTTGAAAATGTAAATATTTAAGTATTAGCACATTCCTATACATAAAATGGATCTTGACTGTGTATGTCATCCTACCACCATCCTGAAGCTTTTCCCAAGATGCTCCTGAAGCACTGCCCCTGGTCTGCCCATCTCCTTCACACCCCTGGTGGTGGTTACGGCAAGAAAAGGCCACTATCCGCTAATCAAGCACCAAGGAAAACCAAAAATCACTGGATTGTCTGCACATGGCAAGGTTGTTTCTTGGGATGAGGAGGGTGGGCTGAAGGGGCAGCCTTTATGAGAAGAGGATCAGGGGATGAAATGCAAGCAACTCTCCTGACTAGTGATAGCCTTTAAAAGAGGTGTACAATGAAATTTGGTGTGTTAGGGGCAGCTAAGAAGCAAAGAAGCTTAGTTACAATCAATTCCACAGATTTCCAAATTTCCACAGACACCCACTCAAACTGCACAACCTGTAAAACAGTGTGTCTCACTATCAAAATGCCCCAGCTCAGATCTTCCATTAAACCTGAATCACCTTTAAAATCCTGCTGCTCTCTTCCAGTTTCTGTCAGATGGATCACTTTTCCTTTTTTTTAATTTTAAATAGCTAATTACCTTGTCACAGCCTGCAGTTATACTACTGACCCTTCTCAACCCAAGCAAACAGCTCTGGGTTGGTTCTCACTATTGGCAGAAAGCATCACTGGTAAAATTCCAGTATTTGGAGAAATGCTGCTGTTCACACAGAACATGCCAACTGCCTTTTTCCCTTAAACGAAGTAAGAGTTTAAGCAGTTTCCTTTCCCAGTAGGCATAGTCTGGTGAGACATGACCCACTCTCACTTCAGGCTGGGCATGGCATTTGTTGTGCAGCAAGACCAGGTGATCAGTCACCCCCAGTTTCACCTGCTGCCAGACCCACAGCGTTCCCTGATCTCCTGGGCTTTGCTGTTGATCCTCACTCAGCTAGGGCTGCTTCTTGGGAGGTGTAGGGCTGCAAAAATCACTAGAACAGCCATCCAAGTCCCGCTGATGGTCTTATAAAATAAACCAACCAACAAAAAGTCTACCAAACAAAAAACCCAAACACTACAATCCTAAGCACACTGCTCTGGTGGTGATAGAATGTGATGCTTGCAAAGAAATGAAAGAACTTTGCTTGAGTATGTGTGGTGTTCCTCTTCAGACAAAGAATAGGAAGACCTCTGCTTTGTCAGAGGATTTCTTCCTGAGACTGGTAGGCTGCTTCAGCACACGGTAAAGGGATTTTTTTTTCAGTGGAACTACTCATTAATTTCAAGCTGGACTGAAGGATGCAAGTCAGAAATTTGCCATCAACACTGATAAAAGCATCAAGAGAAAATCCATAAGTCATAATTATGAAACAGAGCAAAACCATGAGTTTCATAGTGGGGCTAAAGGCTCATTAAAAAGTACAGGGCTGGGGAGAGGAAAAGATGCAAGTGGTAATGATAATGAATCTCTTTTTATCTTGGCTGTGTGAAAGAAGAGCTCATACCATGTGTTTTGTGATTAAGAGCTTTATTACTAGAAGAAAATAGAGAAAAGAGCCCAAATTAGTGCAAGAGGAGTTTAAGTGACTTTTTAGAGCAAAATTTCTGAATTAACTTTGGAGTAGTAAATGAAAGATAGGCTTCTCCTGCCCAGTGTTGAGCACAAGATTATTATATCTTCATCTACTCATAATTTCCCCCTTTTCTCTTAATATTAAAGGAACTGTGGGAAATAAGAAAAAAAAAAAAAATACATAAAAACTACTACAATCAACCGAACAGGGGCATGAGAATGACCTCAGGTAGAGAACAAAGCTGAACTGAATCTCTCATAGTCATGTACAAAGACATTCGGCATGGCAACTATGTGAGCAGAGAAAGCAGATATCCCTATTTCCTACTTAAATGACCTGTATCCTCTAGTAATGACTGCTGTACCAAGATCCATGGGGCAGAAAGTGGCAAGGGGAGAAAATAACCCTTTTCTGGATAGTGACTCTTTCTAAGCATCAACTAGACTACTCAATCCCATCAAAGCTGAAGCTCTCTTAGGCATGAAGAGAGGCAGTCTTCCATGTGCTTGTGGAAAATGGAGATAAAAAAAGTATGACAGCATTAGAAGAGTGAGGCTGAAGCTGTCTGAAAATGTTTAGTGTTGAAATTTGGGATTTATTAATGTTTTTATCTGAAATTTTAATGGCTTTGAAATATGTGATGTGTTTTAAAATGTACTGACTCTTGCTTCCAAGTGCTGGTCCAGAGGTCATTCAAACTTTTAGAGATTAGTGTTTCTATCAAGCTTCTTTGATTCTACAGTTTGTTACTTGAGCCCTAGATAATATTCTCATACAGCAACTATAAAAATAAGACCTTCAATCCTACTTTCAAACAGCACATAGCTTAATCCTACAGACAAACGCATGCTTAGTCACTGGGAGAGAAAGGCATTTAGTTACTGTACTCCTGCTTTCAAAATAGGCCCCACACCCCCATAGGTGCTACAAAAGGGACTAATTTTTAAATTCCACTTATTCAGCTGGTTTACTCACAACATACTCTGGATGTATTTACATCCTATTGCATCTGGAGAAAATATCAAGCCATGACCTGGAATCACTCTCCCTGCACCCACTCCAACCTAGAAGCAGCACAGTTGGTGCTAAACTACCTCCAAGTAGAATAGACAAGCTTTTGATCTCACTTTTAAAATCAGTTTCATGATGAAGTATCAGATAAACAAAAATAATTTAATTTTTGGGTAAAAATACATTTCTCTCAAAATCAGGGGAAAGAAGGGTTAAAACAAGGTAATGTTTCTGCAGTTATACTTGGTGATGCCACAGAGGTTTTCTCCCTGAGTCTTCAGATGACTTTTCTTACCCTTATCTACATAGTAATTCTTGATTCTGGATGGGGAAGGACAGTGGAGGAAATTGAAAGTGCCCATGTAAGTAAAAAATTTAATTCTTCTTATGCAAGTGTGAAGATGTCGGAAGTGGGAAAGGCAATTTCAGGCCATTTATTCTTTTTGCAAGGCAAATTTTGGGAGGTTTGGTAGAACTTCTGAAACTTGTCCTTAAGACTTCTTTAGGATGGTATTGGGGCTTTGAACCAAAGAACAACAAAAAAACCTTGCCTTAATGAAAATAAAACAAAAAACCAAAAGCACAAAGAAAAAATACGTAGCTATACCATACGACCACAAAAAACTCTTTTAAATAGGAACATTCAAAACCAATTAGACACACTAAACAAACAAAACTAGCTTGGCTCTCCCAGAGGAAGGGCTCATTGCAGAGGCACCAGAACTCCAAAGACACTTGATATAATAAAGTTAGTGGTTAACATCTTGTATGTAAAAAATTAAAAGAAACTTTTCAAACGAACATTCCATTTTGTTGGGAATGCTCTTCAAGAAAAATCACTGTTCCTGGTGTCCTTGTCGAGTACAGTCAATCTCTTCACTTTACAGTTTATTAATAATCTCCAAGTTTCTGCCAAGTAAATTTCTCTTACATTTTAGGTTTAAATTTGTTTGTCTTTTCTCAAGGGTTCTTTCATAGGCAAGATTTGGAAAGAAAGCAGCTGTCAGTCATGTTTTAGAATATGGTTTTGGCAGGGATATTAATTTTCTGAGCATTGAAGTCAAATCTGTCTAAGAACTGATAGGCCAAGGTCAAGCCAGAGTAAACTTCGGAAAGTAAATATTGAATCTTTTCAAGTATTTTGTCAGGAATCAAACTTTTCCAGCTAAAAAGCCATGGAGATACAGCACACAGAGAGGTGTGCATAAAGATAAATATTTATATACAAATGTATCCAAAAGTGCGGGTATATATAATGCATTCAGAACTGGGAAAAAAAAAATGCGGCTTTTGCTTCTAACATCTTAGTCTGAGGCAACCTTGATAAAGAACAGGTTTTATTCTATTATATCCTCATTTCTATTGGAAGTAGGGAAAACGTGTTTGAGGTGCAGCTTTCAGGAAAGAACTTATTTTTTAAAAAGTTCGGCAACAGTGCATTTCCCTCTAAAAAGAGAAGTAACTGTTAGACATTTTGGAATAACCAGACCAAAAGATCCACAGGTTAAAGCATTTTATGAAGCACTTGATGAATGTAAAGGATTGTGGTTTAAATGCAGATAGGAATTTAATCTTCAAAACTTACAGATCCTAAATATCTGTACTCTAGTTGAACACAAGGCATAGTGACAAATCAATGGATGAGCAGTTCTGTCCCTCCAGCCCCTGATTCCTTGGGGAATTACTTTAAAGTATGATGGATAATTCTGCGCTCTTCCCAGAAGAGCCAGGGAAAACAATGCTGCTTACTAACAAGAGCAGCAAAGAGAAAGGCATGGGGGATGAGCTCCTATCCATCCATTCCTGCCTGGGGCTGCACTTGCATGCAATTTATTAGGCTCCTTGCAAGCTGTCGTGTTGGAGTGCTCTCTTCCTGAGGACAAATATGATGAATAGGGTCCCAGACTTCTGTTATCCAACGAAGTTTGCATCTCATTTCTTCCTAACCCTCAAAAGCAAAAGTATCACTTTTCCCAGCACAGGTTGGTTAATTTAAATATCCAGATAGAGAAAACACTATCATCTTTTCTGTTTTCCTTTATAACCAACATTTAACAGATCCCAGCTGGGGCAAAGGAAAAAAAGGAAAACATTCTGGCAGTTAGTCAAGTCTAGAAAGTGATAGAAAAGCACTGATGAATGATCGCTATTTTCCAGGCACAGGGAGATGAAGTTATTACAAGAAATATACATGTACAAGGGTAAAATGCAAATAAAGTAACAAAGATGTTTTCACATGAGAGGTGAGCTTGTTGCTCCCTTTTTGACCATGCCTGTATGTGAAGTAAACATGAACCAATTTTCCTCCTTAAGGTGTGCTCCAGAGAACTCATGGAAAATATGCCTTCTACAATTCTCAATATGTGTTTTAAAACATAGTCAGAGGTAAGTCAATAAGGATATTGAAACTAACAATCTGATTTTGTATTTAGATTTTTGAGGATATTGAGGACTTTGGGTGCTGACATGTTCTGCACATTCTCAACACTTTCATCTACCATCAGTGTCTTAAGGACCAGATATCTGCATTTGTCCTTTTATTGTCCCTGTGGTTCTCAAGTTTGCCAACCCTAGAAACAATGGTCTTTAAAGAGCTTTCCCCACTGGCATGTGAGTTCAGTCTTCTTCAGTCCTCTTATCATTCATAGAGGGACTGCTTTTTTAAAAGGTAGATTTTTTTAAAAAAGTTCTGTCTAATGTTTGTCTTAGAGTGATACGAAGTCTTGGTTTGCCTTTTAATGGCAGAATGAGTAATGGGTGGTAGAACACATTCCTCTAAAAAGGAGCGTACTGACATGAAAAGAGGCATTTAAGAGTAATACCACCTGAGAGGGAAGACGAAATCACAGTTTGCCAGAAATGTCATTATGCTTGCACTTCCTGGAATTATTCTATCTACGTGCAAAATGTGGGTCAAGATGGAAAAACAGAAACTTGGGTTTGCAGGTTATTTTAAATCCACTTAACGCCAATGACGAATGCGGTAACAGCACATGAAGAATATACTGTATAGACTATACATTTTGAGATCCATGCTAAAATATCTTCTTAGAAGAAAAAAAAAAGGAGTTAGATACTATTTCAGAAAATAAAAAAAAATTAGTTATCAAAAGGAGTAGCTTAATTACTGTGATTTAAAAAATTATGTGGTTCTTGATAGCACTGAATATTGTAAAAGAACATTTGAGAGTATTTGCAATCATGAAAACACGACAGGGATATTATTTCAAGCCTATTTACATCACAAAACAGAGCAGCACTTTCCTTCCACTAAAGAGGGAAATAGAGAGCCTTAATGTTCTGCTGCTAGTTTATCTAAGTGTACTCCACTTATCCATGCACCAGCCACTCAGTTCTGTGTTCAAGCCATTAAGAGTACACATCTGCTACATTTCTCAGCCTAAAAGCTAGCCTACTAATTAAAATTAAGTCATGTGTGTATTTCTCTCTAGATTCACACACATAAAACCAGGACTACTTCTGGATATCACACTGCAAATAACTTTCATGAATTATAAAAAGATACTGTAATAAGCATTTTAACAATAGAAGCAGAATTCATTTTCTGCTTAGAATTTGTTTCATTCATCCAAAAATCTTACTAAAGGATTATTCAAGCCTCCAAATTCAACAATTATTTCATTTTCTATTCAGGCAACTGCTTTCCCTTAGTTATTCTGGCTGTAGAATCAAACACATTCCTATTGCACTATTTCCTAGGGAATATATAATTTGTCCTCCATTTTCAGCCTTTATGCATATTTGGAGACCGATGCAAAGGAAGGTGACGCAGACCTTGCTTTTAAAAGGGGATAAGGGCCTAAATCTGAGCTTAGGCCATAGACTATAGGCAGGTCATATTCTTTTTCCTCTACAGTCAGAAATGCTAAGGAGTGACACAAAGAAATTAAAATTGTCCTTCTCCCTTCTTTCCTTTTCCATTGAGACCCAAGCTAGCACATTTCACTAACTGGGAGGCTGAAGGGAAAAGAAACACACAACACAAGAGAAATAGCAGTAAAGAGAATAACACACAGCTTTTTAAGAATTTAATGCCCTCCACAATCTACTGAAAAAATAGTAGTCCTGCTGCCAAGCTCCCTGGCTCTACTCTAATTCAAACTTGTATTCTGCTGGTGTTAAGCATTCATTTATAATCTCACTTAAAACACTAGAACTAACCAATACAGAACTCCCATGCAGAAAGCAAGCTTTTAAGAAAAACCTAACAGAGAACAAGTTCAGCATAGAGAGAAAAAAAAAAAGAGGGAATAATTAAGGGTAAGGCTTTTTCAGACAGTGTAGCTATCAAATATTGGATGCAACAAGAAAGAGTGTGGTGCAGGTCAAAAGGATGTTATAAAAATTGATCATAGATCAAAGAATCATCAATAATGCATCTGTATTGCAATTCTCCATATATAATTCCTTATAGAGCTTTTTATCAATGTCAAAGGGAACACACTAACTTTTGCCTCCTCTTAACTTCTTTCCCTACTGAGGGGTGACATCAATAGTTAAAATGCTGATTTTGGCACAAATAACATCACACTTCTGGATTCTTCCCTCAGCCTGACACCCAAAGACTGCCTAATGTTTGTGCTGCACATTGTTCCAACAGTATTTCAACCTCATGTGGGCCATAAATTATTACAGGGTGTCCCAGAATAATGGGGTGGCTTCTCCCTGACATGGTGGCCACTGCTGCTACAGACTGAACACAGGCTGGTGCTCCTGCTGCTGCTGGATCTAGGTGTAGCCAAGGGCAAGGAACTCCCTTGGTGAGCCCCTAATTTCTGTGTTGCCACTCCACTGGCTCTTTCTGTTTGCTCAAGTATAAATGGAAGGGCTCTGCGTAACCCTGGAGCACAAGAGCAGGCGCTGATGCCAAAGTTGCACTATCATTTTAAAGCTTGTTCCCATCCTGGACCTCACACCATTTCTTCTACCTCCCCATTTCTTGCTGCTTCTGACAGGGATTTGGTTAATTCTCCCAACCCACATAATGTATATAATATTTTTCTGTGTTCACAGACTGAGAAATAAGCAACCATGAAGAGATTCTCTTTAAGACAAATTTTCTTCAACATTTTTCTGTACTTCCAAGTTTAAGCGATAGGCAAATTATATAGAGCACATTGCTCAATGCAGATGATAAGTGTGAATAACTGTTTTGATACCAGAAGTAATAAAATGGGTGAAGACAGACCGCACTGGCTTTCATTAGGCCCTTCAAGAGGGAAAAATGTTCAGGGGGAAAAAAAAAAACCAAACCAGAGTTGAAGTCACAGATCTTTATCTAGTGCTAGCCAGATCAAAGCAAAACATAGGCAAATATAGCTACTTGAAAGAGTTTGATACAAGTTCATGGATGCAATCTGTACTGTGGCCATCATCAGCACTTTTGGCTTGCCTTTTTAGATGAATGCAGCAACTGTGTGTTTAAATACAATTTTATTGTAGTGGTTATTTAAAAATACTAGTCTTATTTACAGTCTCAGAACAATATCAGCTTATTTTACATGGAAACATTGTAAACTATATGAATATTATTTGTTCACAGTTTCCTGCTATAGTTTATTTGATGTGCTGTCAGATGCCTTCCAGATTTTGAATATATGCTGTCTACCATGCCAACTGTTAGGTCTGTGACACTTCAAAAGAGCTTAGACTTCTCACAACTGCCTCAGCCTCTAGCCCAGTGATCAGATCTTAATTGCAGATTTGCAATGCCCAGATATCTAAATCCAGGAAATTTTTTGTTTGTTTGTTTTCCTTTTATGTTGAAAGACTCTGGTCCTCTTAAGCCTCAAGGGGAAATAATTCTGACTTTTTAAAAATCCCCAATATTTCATGCCAAAATTGGACCATATGATTGAATATAGCTGATCTTATATGAAGGTCTGAATAGCGGGGAGAAGTGTTTGCAGATATGCTACAATATCTATTAGTAAAGCACTTCACTTGGAAAAATTTTGCTTTTTGTGGGTTAAAGTTTCACAATAAAGTTATGGGGGAAAAAATTAAATTCTGATGTTTAGATTAACTACAAAGCAAACAATTTGAGCAACACTGCGGTAAAGATCTGCCATCCATCTCATTAAAAACTCAAATTTACACTAGGCTAACTGTACTTTGCTTTGGCTTTTCTTTCTTGGTTTTCATGCCAATAAAATCACTGGTACTACTGTGACTGCATGAGCAGAGTCTGTCTTCTGGATGGGTATTTGTTTGTTCAACAGGAAAAAAGTCAAGCCCTTCACACTGGACACTTGTAATTTCAGTTCACATCTAATTTCTGCACCAGATTATTACTGTTTGCCCCACCCTCACTCACCTAAAAAGCTACCACATGCATCTTTTTTATTCAGAGCACACAGGACCAAAGAGTTGGTATTTAATGAGCACGGATCTCTCACTGGTGCTAAGTCTGGAAATTTTAACCAAGATCTTAAAATCCAACAACACTGTTAGATTCCAACAGCTACTTACTTCCTGTTAGCAGTAAATTCATGCTTACTTTTGAATGTTTCTGGCATCAATTTTGTATTATGAAGGCAGGAGTTCTGCTACAGCAGTATCACCATGCTTAGCAGCTTCTGTAGAATCACAAATAACTCTCTTTTTTTTGCTCTTGGGCACAGATTTTATGAAGAGACCATTTGGACATGCTGGAATGAGTGATTTGTGGTAGACAGAAAGCAAGCAAAGCCATCCTGTCTGTCTCTACTGTGGTAGGCTTCTGAAATAAGACAAAAGCTACTAAGAAGATACCAGCCCACTTACTGCAATTATATAACCCTTATCTTTCTCTGGTGCTGCATAAGGGGAAAGGAAATAAGAGAAAAACTGCACCAATCATGCAAAAAGATTTCTCCTGAGCTTTGTCTATTTGTTATGATTCAAACTTGTATCATAAAATGAAAACAGTCATTTTCTTTGATCAGGAATTACGTGACTGGTACCTTTCTCCCAAGCACCAGCTGACACCTTGTTAGCACCCCAGAGGAAGCCCTGTGTGTACACACCTGTGGTCAACAAATTCACACCACTCTAGATGGCAAGGACACCCCTGCCAGCACCTCTTTTGCTGTGAGAAAAGCTCACTGTGGAAGCTGGGACTACTGTGGCAATGACAGCACAGCAAATGGCTCACTGAGCCATAGGGGTTTCAGCAGAAGGTATTTGTACACAAACCCTGTCAAAACTCCAACTCTGTGTTCTGGGGCACCAGCCATAGAAGAACCTTATTTGGATGATACAGTCTCCTCCTGTCTCTAAGATCAGAAGATAATTGTTTAAAAGGCATGCCATCTACACCAGGGTTGAATAGTGCCCAGGAGAACGACAACAATACAGTATTTCAGAGTGATGAATGGTATCCACTCCCCCAGCCAAAGAGGTTTAAGAACATACAGATAAAAGTGATTCATTTCAGAAAGCTGCATATTATAAATGCTAAATTATGCTGTCAATGCAGTTTCAGCTCACTGTGAGACTAATAAGGTAAAATATATGTTACTCAATAACATATTTATTAAAATAAGTTCCATGTAAATATCTAGGTGGCTTTTTTATTACACTGCAACATGAGCTGACCAGGGTATTATATACTGACATAAATAGTCTAAAATTACTTGTATTTTATGTTGCACAGTACAATAGCCTATCAATAGTAATATTGGGATTCAGCTAGAAAAGAAAAGGCTTTAAAAAATAAAATATCATTTAGCAGACTTCTACTAAGCGGTTCTGAGATACCTTTAGTAGACTGGAAGAAAAGGTTATTTTCTGTACGTATATTGATTATATAGGTATATAATCAATCCCTTATCCCCTTGTTAAACCATTTGAATACAGGGACATTTCAAATGCACAAGTGCCAACCAGCTGTTTGATTCACCCAAGGGTAAGCAGTATGTTGTCTTTTCTACTGTGATTTTTCAAAAGGTCTACTTTGCCCATCAAGAAGCCAAAATAGAAAGTGCAATTCCAAACAAGACCATGGCACAAAATTGGTCATTTGGGATTTGAAGTGAGTAGAAAAAAAACATGTGGTTAAGTTATGGGAACCTTTTCTTGAACTGAAGAAATCTGATCTCAAGAGGGGTGCTAAGATTTATATTTTACAAAACCACTTCTTCTATCAGAATACTTTTCTCTCAATTTTTATCTTTAGTTTTAGAGTATTGTTTTAACTACTTATATTAATCAGAGTTTTATCATGGTTTGAAATTGATTTCTACTTTGAATCATTAAGATCATGACCTTTATTTGTTCCATTAAAATCCTCCAATATATCTTTAAGAAATCATTGGAAATTCCAGGACCCATGATTAATTAGTTTATATTTTTCATCTATATGCTAATTAATTCCTCTTGTTAACAGGATATGTTTGTGAATTTAAAACATAATTTTTTGAGGATAGAAATGTCTTGCTGAATGAAGCTATCTGCTATGCAAAGTTATGGAATTCCTGGCCATAAGATGTGTGGGGTATTATCAGCTGAGTGCAATACTTAGCACATTCTATTTCTGTATAACGTTACTGATATAGTTTTCTTTTGAGTGTATTTTCATCTCATTCTTGTGCCTCTATTTAAGATGACTCTGGAAAGGTGCTGACCATTTAGCACAAAGTCTTGACTTCCTTTACACCCTTCCCTACTTCTTTAATCTCTCACACAAACAAGCTTTCATGGTATTAACTGAAGTCAGTGGATAGTTCACACCCCCAGAGAGCATGAGATTTATACGTGTATATCTACTTCCTTGACTTGAGAAAAATACCAAAACCCAAAAACCCATTCAAAGGTCAACTCTGACAACTACAGATAGTATGAAGTCAACTATGAAGTGGCACTGACATCAGTGGTCTGCATTATTTTTTCCACATGAATGGACTTAGTAACAAAAGACTTGCCCCTCCAAGTTTTAACAGTGAGGAAGCATGTGTGTAAATCATGCATATCTACAACATCCTGGTGGAGAAGACAAGCTTTGAATCATATAGCCTTGAGTTGGAAAAAATAAGTGTGAGTTAATAAAAACAACTGGATTAGGGATAATACCTGACTATTTCCCAAATAACTTAGGATATAACAAAGTAATAAGGAGCAAGAGAAACAGCCTGGTTTTAAGACAAATGTGGCATTAAGAAAAATCCAGAAGCTATATTGTAGAATCAGCAATGATAGTGATGGTGAAATCTGCATACAAAAATGTATGTGTATAAATATACATAGATGTGTGTGGGAGAAGTAGCACAAAGTTGACTGACCTGGGAGTTTTATCAAATGCAGCACAGGTCAGTTCAGATTTATTGTAGGTCTACTCCTGGTGTCAGAACAAGTTCAATTCAGGAATTTTTTCTATAAGCAAAATTTGTTCATCGCACAGACAGCAGGAAGTGAAAGGGAACCAATCAATCATCTTCCTACAGTATGTCACATCATCTTGATCTGAATTGAACCCACATCACTGGATAAATCCTTACTTGAATCAGAGTTCTATAGAGAAAGAGTAAATGAAATGTCACAAACTAAAACTAACACAGAAAACCACAAAATATTACACATGGGATGGCAAAAAAGCTGACTGTGATCAATGATGACAATTCAGGGGCTGTGGCTTAACAAGATCTAAATCTAGAAGAAAAACAGGTAAGAGCCCCGTGACTCACTCCTGCTGCTGATCTCCTGCATTGTTGGTGTCTCATGGTTCCCACCATTAAAGTCCTTACACAGGTTAAAGTGTTTGGCTGTACATCTTTAACATCACTTGGCACTTGCTTGTAGACCACAGGTTGACAACCAGCCCAAGAGAATTACCCAGCCTCCCCAACATTTGCTGAGCAAAGAAAAAAACCCAAAAACCAGCCAAACAAAACCATACAAACCCACCACAAATCACCAAAAAACCAAAAAAAAACCCCACCAAAAAAACCCCAACCCAAAACCACATCAAGAAAAACAAAAACAAACAAACAAAACTACCAAGGACCACAAATTCCTTTCAAATAGGGGGAAAAAAATATTTTCTGTATCAGGAAGGAAAAAATCCTGTCCAGAAAATGAGTAAAAATACCCAGATCTGATGTCCCTTGTTGCTCTGCTAGCTGCCAGTAAGCCCACAAATAGGAAGACAGAACGGGAGTAACTCGTCCTTTGTTTCTGTTCTCCAAACCCAAGCACATGTGGTTGTTTTGGTTTTTTTTGTTAAACTGGGGGTGGGGCTGGGGAAAAACAGCTTACCCTCTTAAAACTGCAGATTTCTTGCAAGTCTCTATGAAACAGCCTCATTGAATATTACTGGTGTTTTAGAGCCACTTGCTGACAGTGACCCATTGAAGGCTCTTAGCACAGTCTTGGTCTTCAGTGGAAGGAAAAAAAAAAATACAGGACAATTCAAAAAACCCATCTTATCTCTTTGAAAATCTGTTTAACAGATGGAATTATTTTGGATGCTTCTTCATATCCAACAAAATGGTTTTATTTTCACCTTTCAGGACACTTCTTTCTCAAATTTCTTCTTTTGACTGCCATGCAAACACATTAAGACAAACCAGCAAGTCAGTCTTCTCCTCTTCATAATTATTACATGCTATCAGAGCAGAAAAGTATCTGATTTCTCACATTTCAGGATCTGGATTGATTGACAAATCATCACAGGTTTCTGCAATATGTCCTTTTAAATTAAGTAAGTTAGAAGTAAAATGTTTCATCTTCAGTAAAATTAAAGCACTTCAGAGAATACCATTTGACTCTGTTCCTTGCAAATATTCAAAGCCAAGCATATACTTTCATGAGAATGATTGATTAATGAGGGTTTAATTTAAGATAAATCTCATTTTATACAAATCATCAACAACTATTTTCCAGACAGATATTCTACGAATATATGGTGCTAGTCAATTAATGAAATTATATTTGTATTAGGCTGACAGAATGTCTTCATATATCTCAAGTTCTACTAGAGCAGAGGGCTCACATTCCCAATAATTCCTTGCAATAAAAACTTATTTTATTTGACTACATTCAATACTTCATGGACTCTAGAGTATTTCCTTAGTGATTATGTTATACTAATAAATTTGAAATACCTTAAATCACACATTTCTATCCAGCATTACAATGTCATACTTTAAAAATTTACAAGCTTGTATGTAAAAAAATCACTAGGGTTTGGGGGGAGTTTACCTCAAGCCTTATTGGTGAAATTGTCTGGGCTTATGTCTTTAATTCTCTCTCAATTAAGTTAGCAGCCAACTTGCACTGAACAGCACCTGGTCTTTTGATTTTATGACCCATACTTAAAATTCAAATTTTTTAAAAAGACAATTGTCTGACTTGATCCAGGAGAAATGAGAATGTTTTCTTCAGAGGACTATGGACAAATATTTGGGTAGTTTTCTTTAATTTGTGTACCAGTGCATACACATGCATCTCCATCCACACTTGCATTCACAAACTGAGTGAGGACCAGATCATAATGCTGAAATTATTCTTGTTTTGAAGCACCTATCATTGATCTATCTGTGAGTACTAAATTAAGTGCAACTCAAAAAGCTTGGTCAGGTTAACTGATATAAGTTACTCCAAGTCAATAGAACTGCACCAATAGAAAGGAGGTAAATATTTAGATTTTATACAAAGTACTTCTAAAGATATCTTAAAATGGGTGAATTACACAAGAGCATGTGTTTGAGATGAGGAAGTGCATAATGTAAAATAAATATTTATTTTTAGTAGAACCTGTCTTTTGTTGTCCTCAAAGACTTTTAAAGTGAAATGGCCAGCTCAACACAGAGAACCTAAGCAATTAGCAATTCTAATTTAAAAAAAGTAAACTGAAAAGTGCTAGAGAATTTTTTTCCAAGTATATATAGACAGACAAATAACAGAGAAAAAGTACACAATGAATGTGTGAATCTTAATCTAGTCATAAATTTTCATCTTTATAGATCATGAGGAAGGATTGTCTACAAAGATTATAAAGAAAAAAATCAAGGATCTTAAAATGCACATGAAGAGAATTGCATCTCATCAGATAATGAACTTGTTTTCAAGTGACAAAAATGATAAAGAGCCCATTAGAAATGCCATTTCCAAGATTAATAATGAAGATGGTGATTGTGAATGCAGTGTAGAAGAAATATTTCCATTCTAGATGGAAGAAACTAGTCTAAACAACAGGTAAATGAAAGCTCACTGGAAGGAAAAAAAAAGAAGGAAAGACATATGCTCATTACAAAAAAAGAAATATAAGTTTTACTCAAAAACAAAAGATTTTTAGAACAGAATGTGGTATTATTAGCATTGAAATTGGAAACTACAGAAACCAAATCAGAAAACCATGGAAGATACGAACCTATCTTTTCATATCTAAGTTGGAATATTTGAATGATTTTGCAAGTCATTTATATGCTTTTAGATAAGTCATAACCACGTAGTTTTCATCTTACAGTGTACCAATAACATTATTCTCTATATTCTAACTTTTGCAACATTTTTTACCATTGAGCCTCAGGACTCATCCAAATCGTTCTCAATGGAAAGATGCATGAAATATAATTTTTACTTCAATAGTGATAAATATTATCTTGAATAAAAAGTTGATGGTTCCTGATAAGTTCAAAACTACAGTCAAAGTAAATAACTTTATTTTAGATATTTATTCTCATTAGTAACTGCTCATCACATGTGGAATTTGGATCTTATTCTCCATGCATTTGATGGAAAATTTCAATTGAATAAAAGTACTAAAGAGTTACTTTTATAAAGGTGCTAGGCATTAAACAGTCTCAATAGCATTTGATGCCTTACAGTTCAAACAACTAAGTCCATCACCCAGAATTCACCACTAAAGCATCTTTCAAGTCAAATTTCAATCAGCTACTCTACACTCGTCAAGTGAACAAACAGTAAAAAAATCTAATTTATTTGAATAATTGGTAAATCAAAACACTATTATTGTCAGAGTTACATTCCAACCAACAACATGCATCTGCTGTGCTAAAACACGTATGCGACATTCACCAGCCTACTAATAAAAACCTGATACGGCAATCTGCCACAGGAGCTAAAGAAAAGGAAGCAATCATGAACTCTTTGGGAATTATTTTTGCTTGTTTGTGAAACCTGAGAAAAAAAATAACGCTGATTTTATGCTCAATATTCAAAAATGGCATCCTTTTTTCAGAGGCAGTACAACAGAGCAAAAACATACAGAGAAGAAAATATTTCCTGAATGGTGCTTTCATCTCTCCTTACAGAAGGGACAAAGAAGTAGCTACCTGAGGGCATCCTGTACTGGAAATAGTGGGAGGGAAACGCTGTCTAGGAGCAGTAAATTGCCAAGCACATTGGGACTACAACTATTCAAGGCCAGAAGAATGCAGACTGCAGTATCAGATAAATTCAATCAGCATCTTTTTACAAGTGACCTTAGGAAGGAGAGATGCAGGTCCTGCTGTCAATGTCTCTAGCAGTAGTGAGGGTACACTGCAATAGAGCTGGAGAAGATTTTCAGTTGGCTTTTGGTTTCTAGCATTAATAATATTTAGAAAATACCTTACCTTTGTTCTCATCCTACTTGTAACAGACCAGACAATTTGTGCCTGCTGTAGTTGGCCATGGAAGATAGAAGGTACCATAGAAGGTGTGTTCTGCTCATACCCAGCCAAAATCTGTTTCCCAGTTTGGACACAGCTCCCCACTGCTTCATGCTGGAAAACTGAAGTTCATCCTGTGGAGTGTGTTTTCTTGGAAGGAATACCTCAGATGATCAGGCCCTTACTCATCAGACAGGACTATTTCATTCAAACACTCTCCGTTTTGTACTAAGTTCCTGTCCCTTGTCCTTCTAACTGGTAAAATACACAATGGACCAGTTGCACAGTAAGACTCAATCCCTTCCTCCCAAAGCACTGCAGGGTTTTTCATTATTAGGTTTCACTGCAGTTGAAGTCTACCTAGCCAGTAGTTCAAGTCATTCTGTTAGGATGGACAAGAGCTCAAGGCTTAGAATAAGAAATTTATTTTAGATTTCTTCAAAGACTTATTAGAACAGTAGAAAACATCAGACTAATGTTACTGTGTGTACATCCATTTCTGTGTATAAGCCCACTTAATTGCCTCGTAACAGGCATAATATTTACTAATTAAAAAACTATGTGTATTAAATATGCATATACTGATCTAAAATGTGGACTGACATATGATGGCTGCAAGAATTTATAGTGTGCTTGATTCAGACTGAATCCGGCAGCTGTGTCTTACTGAGCCTCAACACATTCACAGGAGACAACTGGTGGGCTTCCTGCTTTTTTGTGAAAAACAAACACTACTTTATAAGTAAGTGACAGTGAGTAAAAGTAGCTGATGTTCTATATCCATAAACACCTTCAGCAATGCATTATTCATTGAAATATGTACTGGATTTATTGGAAAAACCTTTGTTAGAGTACATTTAAATTGACTTGGTTTCTTATACAAATCCCATGATACAATAAAGCTCTTTTAACACTAACATACCTCATGTGCTGCATTCTGCACAGCAAAGTAATTGACAGAGTAAATCCATCTAGACACATACTTGAGTGCTATAGTCCAAATAATTGTAATGAAACTGTCTCAAATCAACAACAGGACGTTAAAGCAGAATCAATTAAAATTCAATATGAGGCTGTAAGCGTCAGATTCATCCTGGAAAAACACTGTTTATAAGCCTTTTAAATTTTTTTGTGGAATAGGTATAAGAATCAAGATAGCTTTATCCACAGAAGCATCAAATAAAGCGGCCTTGTGTCAAGGAAAGAGTGATTTTTACTGCATCTTGGTGCCATTCATAGGAGACAGCTTGTGGAATATTATGGTAGGTATTGACTTTTGTTTCCTGTCATTATTTATTAGTTGGAAGGGTATCACTAATGCCTTGCCCCAAAATCTGCATAGTTTTCTTCTCCTGCCTCTCCACCAGCAACGGAGTGCCAGTAGGTCCCTGGGTGATCCTCAAGGACACACTTCTCCAACCCTTTTAGCCATTAAGTCTTTCCAGAGCAGAGAACAGAAACGGAAAAGCCACTGCATCTCCAGTGGTGGAAGAGAAATAAAAGCTTCCAAGACTTATAGAAGAGATGTAGAAGAAAAAAAGAGTATTGGCTATACTAGTTACAGTAATTACGCCTTAAACTTCCACGTTAAAAATTGCAAGTGGGTTATACATGAAAAGCAATTATTAGTTTAAGGGGCCAGAAGGAGTTCTATTCCTAAAAGATAAAAAAAAATCTTTCATTCTTCAACTTCCCACTTCCAACTACAGGGAAAAAACTGTTTTACTTTAATCCAGTCTCCTCCATATAACTTGGAACATGTAGTTTCCTTCTCTTCCCCCACACCTCACATTCACTTAGCACTTACTCCTTTTTACATGAAACTTGAATACTTCAATGCATGTGATATCACTTTGTGGTAAAGGGCTCGTCATCTCAGAGTGGGTGCCAAAAAGTACTGAAATGCCCAATTCCATTTATTCACCTTGCTTTTGAAGCAGGTCAACATCCTTTCTAAAACATTCACAAGTTTTTTTAAGGACTTCAGTGCAATTCATATGCACAATATGGAGACGTCATGATTTAAATGGCCTTTAGCTATTTTCAATTTTGTGCACATTTGAGATGAGGTTATTGTGCATTATGAATAAAAATTCATAATTACAGAAGTATCTAAAACCACACATCCTAATGTTCTTCTAGTCTCATCCTTCCTTCTCACAAAAACAATGACAGAGTTGATTTCTTTGTATTTCCATATCTGCTATTTGTGAATATTCAGTTGTTAATTTGAACGTAATCTCTTATGCATCCTAGTAAATAATTGATATTTCTAGAAATAATTGAGTACATTTATAATTATTTCAAATTACTCCTGGTTAAGCGAACTGTACTGTTAATTTGAACTGCTCCATATTAGTTGGCAAACTACATAGTAATAAATATTCATTTTCAAATATTTCTTTTTAAAACACTGTGTGATTGAACTTGATTATCAAGCATCTACTGAGATATTTTTTTCTTTTCCTCTTCACTTGGGTCATTTTTTAATGGAGTTTAATTATTTGCATATTATGGTTTCTTCAGCATGTCTTTGTCTATGCAGTGATACAAATAAATGCAAAGCTATACCCAAGAAAAATCAGCAGACACAATGAGTTGATATGTCACATTGATACCTATCCTTTTTACCGCTTAGAATTTCACACCTTTGTGTAATGAATTCTGTCATGTTAATAAAGATGTGAAAGAAACACAAGGAAAGAAAATCACCCCAAATATATAGATGTAAAAATAATTCTTATCATGATGCAATATTTAAGGTTATTTAAAAAGATCATACAGTTTCTTTTTTTGCAAGTTCAAGCAAAACTAACCTACTGCAAAAACAAGGAATGCTGTAAAGGCCACTTAAATACAGAGAAGGCAAGACACAAATTACAATGATCCAGTACCTCCACTATCCTCACAAAATGAAGAATGCTTCAGATACTTAATACAAAGATTCAGAGCACTCATCCTCAGCAGATTGCTTTTTTCAAAACATCGTCCTGTTAGCCAAGAATAGCAGAGGTAAGAAGTAAACATCCCCTGAAATCTCAGGATCAGAAAACAGGCACTTACACACTAAAGGCCAGATCTGCTGCAGATTTACACCCCTGAAAACAGAGATGACTTTGGATCCAGCTCTTTGTAGGATTGCACATGATCTAGTTTAAGATGTGTCCATATACAAAGCTGCAGATGTAAACAGGGAAACTGATCTTTCCATGTGAGGATGCTCCCATTGCTGACACACCCATTAACAAATATTATCAATGCTTTACACAAGGTGTACCACAGTAAATCAACTCTCGTATTTTTTCCAGAAATGCAAATTACTGGAAATAGTTTTTTCCGGAACAACACAGTGAGATACATTAAAGGGTTTGTTGATGATCCATTTCATGTTGGAAAATTTTACTACATTTCAGCCAGAGAGTGCACAGTGTGATGTCACACTTTCATTCTGCTGCTCTGTAGGAAACGGATCCTCAGACAGTTTGGGAGACTGCAGCTGATGAGCTACACAGGAACTGGAATGTGAATGAGTTAAAAGCATCACTGTAACCACTGTCACATCTACTGTGGCATAACTAATGCATGAATTACTTCAAATGACAAAGCCCCTGTTAAAGTAAAATTTGTAACCTTTTGCTTTCTTTGAAATAAAAGGCTTAAAGGTATTTACCTCCTTTCCTGTCACACATGGGCTATGCTAATAAATGTCAACCCACTCACTGGGTCTGTACTTTTAGTCAATTGCTCTAGTTTTCACCAATATGTTAAAAGTGGAATTTCACAAAGCCAAGTAGAATAGCGTATGATACCATCCTATTCTGAAATTTCCTCTTAAGCACTGTCAGGGTCTGCAAAATCTTTCCCCAGTTAAAAATTTTGAAAAGTTTTCCCTTTGGCGAGTAATTTTCTGATAACAAATTTACAAGAGCTAAAAGAACATTGATACAATGGAACAGCTCACTTACTTCCCTTACAGTCCTTCTCAAGATTAATCCACTGCAGGAATTTCAGAATGAAAAGCAGTAAATACGTGTAGACAGTCAGGAATATATTTTCAGAAAAAGTAAGTCCCCTGCAAGCTTAACACAGGATTATTTTCATCACCTGAAGTCTGCATAAACACCTTTCTTCCTACTTTTTTTGTTGCAGTTCTAAAGTGTTATTTTGCTTCACTATACTCAAGTCAGCTCTCCAGCCAAGTTTTTCAAGTGTCCTTTCCCATTTGAAATTCCTTTAAAACTTAACCACTTCAAGAGTATTTTTTAAAATTTGATGAATCAATTAATTTTAACCCATTTTGACAACGAACAGCAATTTTTTCCAATGATGCATCCTCTATCTTAAGTTTTTCTTCCTTTCCACAATTCTCTAAGTATACACTGCCTTAGGCATATTAATCTCATTTTTCTATTCGAGTGGTAAGAAAAAAATTTACAATAATATTAACAGTCCTTCCTTTAGCTAGTGGTCAACTTTGAATTAGCAGAAAGTACTAATCATTACATTTGAAATAATTTACAGAGAAAATACATGATTAGTTTAAAGAAAACATTCTTCATCCTCTCATTCAGAAAGGTGTTAGAAAAGCAGATGATGCTGAAGAAATAATCTGGGGAATATGTTTTAGTTTTTAACTCTATATTTTGGAGAAGATGTAATTTAAATATTGGGGAAACCATCCAGAAGAATATTAACGGGTGGAGAAGAAATGCCCTTTTCTGCCTCAGGGTGCCTGGAGTCGGTATGTTGCACCAAATGGAGATGACATGACAAAAGCATAAAAAATAACTTTCAGATGTTAATGCCATTGTTAGCTTAAAATTTATACTAACCTGGAAAGTCCGAAGAGCTATTGCATGGAATAACATTGCATAGAAAGGGATGATAATCAAAAGTGAATGTAGGGTTGAAGATTTTTAGGTGAAATATAATAAACTGGGAGAAGGTTAGAAGCTATATAAAGAAATTACATATTGTTTAGCACAAATTTAATAGAAGTTCACAGATAATTTTCAACTCCAAGAAATGTGATTTCTACTAATATTGTACCATATTCCATATTGCCATCTGAAAAAATATAAACTCTCAATGCTGTGTTTTTTTTGACTTACTACATATTCTAAGGGACTTTGCTTTGCCTAGTTATTGTTTTTTAGAAGTTTTTTTTTTTATTTTCTTCTTCCCCCATCCCTCTCATTTTCTGTATTGTCTTTTCAGGTTTGTCTTCAGAGACTTCAGCATTCAAAGGAAGAACAGAGCAGCAAATAGACAAGTAATATGAATCCTGCCAGGGTTTGATCAGAGTGCAAAGGAGAGCAAAGGCAGGCAGGAGGTGAGTGACAGAGGAGGGATAAAAACCACTTGGAAGAGAAGGTGGTCAGATGGTGGCTTACAGAAACAGGGGCACATTTTGTGTTTTGTGTGGTGAATGACTGGGGGGAGTGCTGATTTAGCAAACAGAACTGTTATAGGTGGTGAAGGATGAGCTAACCCAGCTTTGTTGAACAGCTTTGTGTAGGAGCAGGGAATGCAGTCTCCATCATAATTATAATTTGTAGGAGGACTGAGCAACGAGACTTTGGCATTGAAGCTCATTCACCAAGTGATTGTAACCTGAGGGGAAACAGAAACAACAACCCACACACAGAGAGCACACCAGAAGGGAAGAGGACATTATTAACAGATAATTTGTTCACAAGAGGACTACAGAATTGGTGTCAGAGTTCAGCATTTTTATATTTTATTGTTAGGACTTGCAGAACAACGTGCAATAATGGAAACTCTTACAATTGGGAAGAAACATTACAAAAACCTATGACATCTGCTACTGCCTGTTCAAGAAACCAAAGAAACTAACTGGACACATAACCAAATGCCAATCCTTGTTTTTCTACAGGGCAAGAAAATGAGAACAGTGAAAGAAGAGAATACTCCTCTGATATTAATTCTTAAAAAGATAATGCTTCCTTTTATGGCAAGTCAAAACATAACAATGAGGAAGTAATCTTAAATACTGAGATACAAGTGCATCCACAGTCTACATGAAAAGAACAGGAACTCTCCTTTTTTTTCCCACAAGTCTTGTCCTATAATACACCAACCAACTAAAACCAGGATGGAGTTAACTGATTGCACCCTTTTGCATAAAGGGCTGATCTATACCAAAGGAAAAAAACATCACTAAGGGAAGAAAATGCAGAGAAAATAAAGATAAATAATAGTAAGATGATTAGACTGTGATTAATGTTGGTTCTTCTTCAAGAACCATAAACTACAAAAAAGAAAACTACTGAATAGTTTATAAATGATTCATAGTTTAACTAAACTATAAAAAAGAAAAATATTGAAAAAACAGAGTGTATATTTCTCTGCATGGTATGGGAATTAGAGCTTATATTTTTGATAAATACCAAGAGGCAACCAAAGTGGGGTTAAAGGGAGAAGAAAGCATAAAACAGACAAAGTTACTGAACTAAAGCCTGAACCCAAAGTTGTTGACTTAAATTGTCAGATTTCACCCATCTTCACCTTGATCAATATGATTCTACCACTTTTTATTATTGCTTCAGACTATCTCTTGGAAGCATCATGGAACCTCTGGTAACTTCACATGTTATTTTTGGAAACAGGATTATTCACTATTCTCTCTATTATACTTTTACATATGCCAGAACCTAGGTCATCGCTTTATGCACTGCTGAGTTTGGCTCAGTTATCTCAAACATCTCTCAGGATAAATCTGAAGGTTTGTTCTCTGTCTTAAGCCAGCTGGCCTGCTGTTGATAATGTCAGGAAAGTATCTCAGAACTTCTTTCTCTCTCATAATGGGAATCTGTCGTTTGGTTGCATCCATTAGGAAAAATCACCACCTATGACATTGCTTTTCTGCAGTTCTGACCGCCTACAGGGGCTAAAAACTTACTTCTCAAACGTCATCATTCCTCTTCATTGGAAAATTGTTTGCCTTTACCTGACAAGAATCCTTCAAACTGTCAGTTTTTTAAACTGATATTTTCACACTCCCAAGGTAGACAATTCTGTTTGTGTTAGACAATCTCACATACTTGGCTGCCTAATCAACAACTTCCCCCTTCTGCCTCCCAGCTGATAAGACACCCTGAGAAAACAGCTCAGAGTTTGAAGCAACTCCTCAAAGAGTGAAGCAACTCCATCTACTGAACTTTCTGTAAATCTAAAATGTTGACCAACATGCTTGATATCAATATACAAGTGGGATTATGCTGCTCATTGTGTAAACGTCATTGAAACAATAAATGATGCTAAGTGAGTGCTGGAAAGGCAGGAGATTAACAACTCACACTATGATTTAGCAAAAAAATACTACAGTAGAGACATTTCATAAAAGTCAGCTGTGGGTTACTTTTCCAATCAAGTTTCTTGTTTCTGTATTGAAGCTTCTTTCTACAAGGAGAAAATGACTCAAGAGATCTTGATGGAACATGTGCATTCTGCCTCTTGTCATTTGCTCAAATACACACCAAGAACACCACTAAGGGTTATATGGCCAGCGAAGCAGAAACACCCTGGTAAAGCCTCACAGCTTTGGCTGCCCAGTTTAACAGCCTTATAAAACCATTTTCACCAGGGTCAGCACCTCCCAATTCAGTGAAAGGAGCTCAAGTGCTTGGCAAAGCAATAGTCACCAGCAATCACTGCTGAATGTAAACTCATTCTTGCATGCCAAGGCAAAACCCTATTTCTTATTTGTTTTCTTAGATCATGCACAGAATCTTCGTGGTGAGAGCTTCCCCTGTGGTTACCAGAAGAATTGTGTTGGTGAATGTAGTATTTTAGAGGAAAAGAAGGACAAAATCCTCAACTCCTTGAGGCAACACAATTGTCTAGTTCTCTTCTCCTGTAGAACTGTTTGCATTCTCTTTATGGACAAAAGTTCTTTTGTTGGAGGAAAAGCATAAGTTCAATTTCATGTTAGGATAACATGGAAATTGCATGAACTAAGATCACAAAACCTAAATGTGCTAAACCACTCTTTTACGAACAGCATTAGTACCATGTAATACATACATTGTAGGTATTTCTGTCCGTTCTTTCAATGGACTCAAGGTTCACCTAAAACTTCCCTGCTTTGGCCTCTCCTTGGAATACAAACACAAAAGCATAACCATTGAAAACAGGCCTCCAGGAGCACAAGTTCGGAAAAAACATGACACAGAGTTGCTTAAGAGGTAGAACTTCCCCAGACACATTTCCACGAATTTTAATTTACATAAACCAAGAAATCATCCAAGCTCAGATAGGAACATCCTCTTTCCCAAAATAGTTCTGCTTCAGTATCTCAGGAGTAATGGGCTCATCAATGTGAATTCAGGTGTGATGACAATATCACACAATGCTGTTGCTACTTTTTCCATGTCTTATCACCAGAGTGTAAGAAAAAGCTACAGAAGTGGCACTAATGATGTTCTTACAAAATATTTCCTGAAATGGCACTAGGTAGATGAGCAAAGTATCCATCTCCTGCAACCAGAAGCAAACACTCTTCACTAGAATATAATTTCAAAAGGCACTTCAACTATTTATCTTTTTGTTCAAAAGACAAGTTAGACATGAACAGGTTTAATTTTCACAGACCTTCTGAAAAAAAGCTCTTCATAGAATATTTGTGGGTATTTTACAGTTATTGTTGATTTAACTCATTTACAGGCCTTCTTAAAGCAGTAAGGATGATTTTTCCTCTCTCTTTCCCCTGAGACTCACATTGGTGGCAAAATGAACTTTACAATGACAAACTAAATATCATTTTTGTTAGCACAGTTTTTCAGCACAGTAGCAGAAACACTCTGCTGGACCCCTGCTGCTGCTGAGATTTTCTGTCATTGTTTGGCAAGTTAAAGTTGGTAAAAATACTCCAACATTTGGGGTCACAGATTTGTAGCCCCAACCTTGACATTCTAATCCTCACAGCATATTGTGGGTAATTGAAGCCATGCCACATGTAATTAGAGTTTTAGCCTTGGCTTCTAAGCACACTTCTCTAAGTGAAAAGTAGCTTCTGGTATTGAAAATTGGTTTACATTTAACACTTCATTGAAAACAATGCAACATCCTCTACTCATATAAAATCCCATAAGAAGGTGCACTTCAATTATCACCTTGCTTAGGGGCTAATAACACTGTGCCTGTAGAATACCTCCTGGCTGCCCCTGAAACACTGTTCTCACTGAAGAAGGCTGATAAAAATGATTAGTTAAAGCATTGTGTGAAGTGCAGTGCTTGTTGAAGTCAGTGGACAGCCTCTTCCAGGGACGTCTCTGAGTCCTGAACCTTGCCAGAGACAAAATAAGTTGAGCCCTGGAGGCATGGAAGCTAATCAGAAAGCAGTTTGCTTTTCAGATCCCTTTGTGGTGCCACTACACTGTTGGGAGTACTTCCGATTTCCCAGATGGCAAGACTTATGTTCAAATTGCATGTTGGAATTTGGGTCTTTGGGGTGGGGCTCTTTCACTGTAAAAAAAAGTAATAATGACCTTAAGTTCCTTCAACAATTATACACTCATTTTAACGGTCCTATTGCAGTTCTGTACCCTCTTACATTTAAATGCCTTCCTAATATTAAATTTTCTTTGAAATCAAGCCCATTAATTTAAGAAAGAAAAAACACAATTGAGATTTGAATGCATAGTTGAGTACCTTTTTTGTGCTGACCTGAGCACATTTCAGCAAATATGTTATCTACATCAATACCATTAAGACCTCCAGGAGCTTCCTTGTGTATTTTAAGCCTCTTTTGCCTCCATTGCCAGCTCGCCTTCATCACATGAGAATCAATGTTTAGTACTTCAGACCTATATTACAATTCATATATTCTTTTAGACAGGACTAAATTCTTAGACAAGGTTTAAAAGTATTACTCAGCTCTTGAAGACTAGTAGTTAGTGATGTGTACCAGTAAAAAAAACCCACCCTACAAATGCAAATAATGGCAATAAGGGATGCACAAATTGGTTGGCAAAAGGTGCTAAGCTTGTATTGGAGTTGAAATACTCTAAGTCAGACAACTGTCCTTCCTGGACATGAGACATGGGGATCTATTTAAACTGCTTGGCATGGCACTGCAATTATTCTCAATAGGTTTGACCTAAATAATTAAGTTACTTTAAATTATTATCATATATGTGGCTGTCCTACTCTCTTCGTTGTTGTAACCTTGACAAATTTGTAGTTTTTTAGACTATCATCATCTCTGAACTACATATTTTACAGGCTTCTTTGTAATCTACACCAGGTTTTGTGTATCTTTTAACTGGCACAACATTCTCCCACCTGTCACAATCTCATGGTACAACTTCGGCAATTACTTTCACTAAAAGCTGGTAAAGACAAGACATCAAAATGTGCCTTTCCAATTTCACTGTTTGTTTTCCTCCATTTTGCCTGAACTACCTTCTTTCTCACCTGAGGTTAGAAACTAAAGTTTCATCAAAATAAATTCATTTTGAACAAGTCCAAACAAGGGGAAAGACTCATTGCACACTTCCAGTGAAATAAGACAACTGGTCATGTATAGTCAATGAAATGTCCAACATTCAGCTGTGTTTCTTCACATCAGTCCCACCCTCCGCATACATTGAGCCTGCTAGGAAACCTGTGAGCAAGATCTGCTGACTTAGCAGTAGGGGTGTTTCTTGACTTGATCTGGGAACAAATAGCTGAAAATTACCAAATTGAATTTATCCTCCTAGAACTGCTTAAGAGCAATCAGCTGTGAGAAAAACTTAATTCCTAGAATGTCTTGGAAAATAAATTAACTAAAAAGCAAATTTTTCTTTCATCCTAAATCAAGTCAAAGTCAGAGTTTATAAGCTGGTTTTCTTGACTTTTTTCTTGGTTTGCAAAATTATCCTCCTTTTTTGCAGAAGGTAAAGGAAAGTTGCTCTTGCCTCTCTGAAGTAAGAGGTAGCCAGACACTGAAACAACAGACCTTATCTAAATAATCAGAATGTGTATTGAAATCAGGCAGCTGTACTTGGAAGGGCCAAGTAAAGAAAATAAACAGCCCCCTAAACACAATCAGTACCACAACTAACCCTGAAATAAAAAAAATAAGTATCTTTTAAAAATATAGAGATCCTTCTCAGCAGAGCACTTTGGCCATGGCATGCTTAGTAATGGGTAAAGGCCATACCATTTATAACTGGGACCATTGTTGAAGCCCTATATAAAATTTAAAGCATCCATAGGATCATATGACTATTTCTTCCCAAGAAAAGTTAGCACTTAGCATGTGCCTTACAACTATTTTCGTGATTTAAACTGCCACCAAAAATTTCCAAGCCCTCTGTCATGGAAATGTCTCTTTTCCTGGGTTATCTTACTGGCAAAAAGAGATCTTCAATATTTTTTTTCTGAAAACACGTAGCTTTTTCTTTTTTGATTTCTAACAGCAAAGAAAAACAGGACAAAACTGGGTCAGAAATCAAAATTTATTTAATAACAGGTGAAGATTTTCTTAAATGCAAGAAAATACTCCCTGGGCTTGGACATTGGTGAGAGCAGAAGTAGATAAGTAATATTCCTGTACATAAGGATTATGCTTCAGTGGAACACTGCCCCTAAACCTGGTAAATATTTTTTATCTAGTTTTCTAGCCACTCTTCATTATACTGCACTTCGGAGTTTTTATGCAGTTACACCTCTGTTATGGGCTGAAAAATAGAAAGAAACCCCCTTCTTAGTCTGTCTTTTTAGAGACAAAGTACCAGGACTGTAGCTCATCTGACTCCTCAGACACCAAAAGCTGATCACTTAGGTGTCACTTGACTCCTGCATGTTTATGAATTTGCATTCATAGTTGATGCAAGTCCAGGTATTAAAACTGGCTTTCATGGTTTTGGTCACTCAAATCAGGAACAAACTCTCATTAACCTGAGCAGAACCAGATTGCACTTTTTACTTGTGACAAAAGTAATTTTAACAGGATCAAGTCAAAACCCTTGCCTACAACCAATACACACACTTCAAAGTTTCAGACATTATATGGACTGTGAAAGTTGCAAAAACTTGCTATGAACTGGTTCAAATATCAAATCAGGGAAAAAAAGAAATCTTCAAATAATTTGAGAGGTTAGTCTGAATTGAGCTAGTAGCATTGCTTGCACAGCTCAGTAGTCAAACTGTGATGTGCTGTGATGCATCGCTTAGGATACATTTAAAACTTCAAAGACTCTTCTTGTTCCTGCACAACATAGTTTTCTTCCCTGAGACAGAAGGATATGCTATTACAGTGCCTTATTCCCAAGCTTGGAGCAGGGATAACTCCATTCCAGACGGCCTTTGCATGGAGTAGGTAACCAAAAAGTTTAGAACACAAACCACCCTAACCCAAAACAGTCAGCTTGGAAGAGGTAACAGGGTCATGTCACACAGAAAAGGTTACTTTTTCCTACAGTAATACATATAATTTTCACCAATCTATTACTCCTTGGCCTGTCATGCAGGCTGACATGCTGTCACCATAATCACATATATAGTGGCACAGAGCAGAAAGTATTTTAATGGTATTTATCAGTACCTAGAAAGATGAAAGGAAAAGCACAATAATGCTCCTGACACAAAGAGAAAGCACTTGTCAACACCACTGATGGGCTAATGAAGGGTCAAAGATACCTTATCTTCTCAGCATCTCAAAGTATCTATCCTTTTTTCCCCCCTCAAAACCTTGCCTGATATTTTGATGCCTAGTACTTAGCCCTTGTTGCCATCCACTCCTTTTCTCAATTTTCTTCTCTAAAGCTGGAAATTCAGCAGATGTCCTTGCAAATTAAGAAGGAAGCTTAACCATTTTTTCTTCCTGATTGGGCTTTCTGCTGGCTATCAAGAAGCAATGACCTTCAAAAGGTGACTGTCAGCCAGATTATTGGCAAGCAACATCCTTGTAATTCCAAACAGCAAAGTGTTAGAGACAAGGGCAAGTACAGCTCTGTCTCTTTTACCTCCCAATATAGCAACCTGCTTTTATTTATACACAGTGACCATTACTTCCATTAGGGACATACTTTGAAAAGTTCTTCACCATCAACAATTAAAACTGACAGTGCAGGATCAAGAACTGGAAACCACAAGCCAAACTCCATCATTAGATATTGATCATATTTCACAATAAAACTGATAACAGGAGAGATGATGACCAGCCACAGAGACACAAAAGCAGCCCCTATGGAACGGATCAAGCAGGAGATCCATCCTCTGCACTCACTGGAAAGGACATGGTGACCCAGGCAAAGCTCCCAGGGAAACATGCAGCTGCTCAGACCTCAGGCTGCAGCCAGGGCCACAGCCTGTCACTGGTGTCAGAGGTCAGCAGAGACAGCAGCTGTCCAGGTGAGACCAGGGGGACAATCTGCCCAGCCTGGTGGCAGAGCTGAGGGAGGCTCTGAAAAGGCTGAGGAGCCTCAGGGACTCTGAGGAGGTGGAACATGCCTCCCCCAGTCCACTACCTCTGAGAAAAATGCACCACCACCAGCCAGGGCTGCCCTGCCCTCTCAGAACCCGGCAGGAGGGGACCAAAGGGAATGCAAACAGGTTTCTGCTGGGAGGGGGGGATGGCAAATACCTCCCAGCTGAACTCACCCACCCAAGGGCTCTGACACCACAGGGCACTTGGGGACCAGGCAAATGATAAGAGGCATGAAGATCCATCATGAAGGCTGGAGGAATTGCCATGGGGGAGTCAGTTCTGCCTCCTAGATCATGACCACCTCATTAAGAGAACTAGAAGAGCAGCTGTCATTGATGACTCTCCTGAGAGGGACACAGGGCCCAGTAGAACCACCAGGCAACCCACAGGGAAGTGTGCTCCTCACAACAAGAACTCTGAGGACAATCAGGAGCAACCTCAAGACCTTGGGATGACTGGTTGAAGCATCTGGAGCACAAGCTGTTTTCTCCATCATGCCAACTGCTGTGAATTACGGGAGTAGAAAGATGAAAAATCATACAGATCAATACCTGGCTCCAAGCCTGGTGTCCTTAAAATAAACTTCACTGTTTTCATCCATCCCATGTTGGAACTTGCTTTGCTTAGCTTGCCCAGCCTGTTTTCTGGATGAGCCTAAAAATCTAGCCAAAACTTTGGAAGGAGGCTGATGCAAAAGAGATGAGAAAAGTACCACAGCAACATTTTTGTGCCTCAGTTTATACTTAGTCAAAAATAAGCATAAGCACATGGTAATTGTGACTAAAAGTGTTATGAGTGTTTGTTTTGTTTGAGATGCAAATAATTTGTTTACTTATTGAAATCTAGCTTCCTTTTTTCTCTCCTTAATTTAGCAGAGTGTGGTCATGTTGTTAAACAAAACCTTCATTCTTAGCCTTGAGTATTAGCAGTTTGACTGTGATATAATGCCTTAGAAAGCTTATTGTAATGTACTGGGAAAAGGGTACTCTTGTGGGATGTTATACAGGATTTTTCAAAGTCAAATTCTCAGTTGGTTAAAAAACATCTCAGTTTAATAACACCTTCACCATATTAGTCCTCCATAAAACACAATAATACTCTTAAATCTGCTGTCATGCTGAAGGAAGATCTCTAGACTGCCCAGAAAAAGCAACCATCTTTCCTAAAAGTGCAAGAACAGCATACTAGAAAGAGCAATGCACACAGCCTTAAGACTATAGAATCCACTTCTATGACACTAATTTATCAAGGAAACTACACTTTTTCTTAGAAGAAAAATGTGGGGCCCCACAGAAATGTGAAGAGCCCCAGGTATCTTCAGAGCTTGCAGAAGTCAGTGCCAGGTACTTGGTCTGAAGGATGAGACCATTTTTTGCTACTAGCACCAAAAAGCAGCACAATTCCATAGATAAAGTAAATCCAGGCACAGATGTATCTGCCAGTCCTTCAGGATGCATTTTCAGTGCAACAACACGGCCCCTGAAAGAGCGCCTGTAATTGGAACCCTCAGGGTATCTTGTCCAGGGATTGCTGAAGTCCACTGCTTGTCTGATATATAAGAAACTGCTCAGAGAGTCCCAGCTGCCCCACACCAGCCCCTACCACTGACAGCAGGGGAGCTGACTCAGTGTGTGAGGAGAAGAGGTGATGATCAAGCATTTCTGCGACAGCAGCTTTACACCATAGAGCACTGTTCCCAAGTTGAAAAAATACTCTTGCAGCCATTTCTCTACATACATCACATCCCTTCCCCAGAAGATTAGGCATTAATAGACTCACCTGCATGGGCTTGCACATTGATTATTTTGACTCTACATTATGAAAATACAAGAGACGTGTTTGAAAGACTGACTGAGCGAAAGGTACGAATTGGGTTTTTTTTGTTTAAAAAAAAAGAAAAAAAAGGTTGCTTTCCTAAGTCAAAACCACTGCTTTCTGGTTTGCTACATGTATTGAGTTGTAGGCACAAGTTTCTGTATCTGCATAGGAGAGAAACAAATGGCTTCTTTCCCTGCCCTTCTCAGGGTGCCAGACAGTTTCAAGTATTACAGATCTTGAACAATCATCAGCAGCATTTTCAGAGTGACAGATGGAAATTGTCATTATTCCTATAAATATTTAAAGGGCCCTAAACATTTTCTATGAATATTTTGCTGCTTTAAAAATACCTTAAATAATTCAATTGGAATGACAACAGAAAGCAAAATAAGGACTCAGCACCCTCAGTGATACTCCTTCATAACAGGAAGCTGATGTGGCTCCTGTTTTCCTATGTGCCAGATTTTAATTACACATATGTAAACTCACACCATGATCTATTTACCACCAACAGGTTTTGCACTGGGGAGCACATCTCAGTTTCAGTGATCCAGCATAAAGTGAGATCTTCTGTGGGCTAAAGGCTTGGTGTCTGCGAAGTTACAACACATCTACAAGTGGAGTTTGGGAGCTGCACAGAGCCTGCAATGATCTTTCATTATGTCAGAAGATAGAAGGCTAAAACCACCCGGATAAATTAGATGGCAGGCCCAAATAATGTGATGTGACCCAGTGGCCACATGCCCCTGCTGCTGTGGAACAAGCTGCAGCTATTTCAGAAGGCAGAATTTCACATTACCCAGTAGCACAGCACCAAGGTCAGAGCACGCTTTCCATATGGGTCAGGGCTCCTGTTCCCTCTGTGCTCCTGTGGCTACACCACCTATTTGTTCAGCAGCACTTCTACAGCAGCTATTTAAGTTAGACTGGAGTGACATGTATTTAAAAGACACCCTCAAAGAAAAGGGGGAGGGCAATTTTTAAACCCAGGGTAGTTTTGTGTCTAGTTTTAAAAAAATATATCCTCCAGTTTGTATGGAGGCAACCTCTCCGAAAGGCTTTAGAACCACATCAGTGCATAGCTGAAATACAAGTGAGGGAAATCATAGGTTTGTCCTGAAGTAGCCTGCCTAAGACACTGCAATTGTGATTTCTTAGCAATAGAAAAACATTCCTCACTGGGACAATTAGCATTAAGGGCCTGCTGATTGTGTCCCCATACACAATTTAGCTCCAAATTACAAATACAGAAAATAAGATTCAGCTTGCTTTGCCAAGAAAAAAGGCACTTCTTGGGTCTCCTGTCTCTCAGTCTCCACTGTCCAAGTTCTTTGCTGATTTTATAAGCTAGCTACTGTAGAAGACAACCCATGTTGAGCCCCTAGCAGGGTTTCCTGAGATGGAGGAAAGAGATTACATGATGAGGATCCTCAGCAGTGTAACTTCTACAGAAACATTCCCTCAAGGGATTTCATATGCAGAGTACAAAACATTTAACACAGGGAGAGAATTTTCTCTGAAAACTATCAAGATACATAGCTCCTCCTCAAGTGAAAGACATTTACTAGGTAATTGAACCCATTCATACTCAAGGCAGCACAGGAAGGCCATTTTAGTGCAAACCATCCAAAAGCTGATGGGGGTAGAATCAGTAGCTCTTCAATTTTTGATTTCCTATTGACCACTGGATTTATTGAACCACCACATCAGCAACTACCGTGGCACACATTTTCCAGCAGATAACTCACTGTTTGGAACAGATTAATCTCTTAAAAAGACAACAAAAATACATTAGCTGATGCCAGCAAACACCAGCATGTAAAAACTTGGGGAAATGTACCAGAGCAGTGCATGCTCCCAGGGTAACACAGACAAGTCAAGACAACCCCCCTAAGAACTGCCATAGCCAACAGCTTCCTTTCAACATTTACCTTACCAATATCAATCTATATAATCACAGCTAAATGTGAAAAATCAGGATTGGGGAGGGGGGGAAGGATACTTGTTGTCAAGGTGTTTTTTTTCTTTCACACATCACTGTCCTGAAGTAACTACCTTTCTACCTACTTTTGAGCCATATCCTGCAAATACCTGCATTTTCTCAATTCTTTAGTGCCTGTCACACACCTGACTTACAGAAAATTCTTTCAACTACCCTTCATAGAAAAGGAGAGATGATTTTCCGATTATTTATCGGAAAACTATGCTGATACCTCATGGAGCAGATTTAGGGATCTCACTAGCACTCAGTTCCCAGAGTTTTGATGTGCCATCCCATTGCATATCACTGACAAGCCTGGTTGTGCCCCTTTCCCCCTTTCAAACTAGTTTAAAGAGCCCTGATAGCTCCTGCAGTGAAACCTCTTTTCCACTCTGGAAAAGTGCATCCCATCAGGTGTCAGTAGATCTTCACAAGGGAGGATGCCACAGAAGAGACATGAGAAAATGTCACACCAATACACATGCCCATTCTCCGAGTTTTTTCTGTTCTTCCACTCAAAACAGAAATAAAAGTCACTAGGATATACACCCAGGAATTTCCAAAGGAAAAAAAAATGTCAGCAGTTTCCTGGATCTGAGATTCCCTTTACTGCTGAGTGTATACAAATGCTTATTAATATCAGCCTTAAATTTCCACATTCTAATACAATTTGAAGGTTAATTATATTTGAAAAGGTAGGACAAGAATGTTAAATTTAAAAATGGATTTCTAATTAACTTATAATCACTTTTGAACTAGAGTATAACAGTCATCAGCTCAAAGCTGTCCATGGGCAATTTAGATGTCCTAGTATACCACAACTAGCCTCTGGTTGTTGCACTGAAGGGGCACAAGTCTTGATTTTTACTTCTAGTTTCTCACCTCCTTATCTGCCATAGATCCATGGGCAGAACTGTAGGGCCAGTCAGACACTTGGTACAAGCAAACAAGGCAAACAATCCAAGTGGAAAGCGGGACAGAAAAGGAGCTGGGATTCCATGGAACAGTGGGGCAATTCAACAAAACTGTCACTGAAATGAGATACCAGGGTTTTGAGATTACTATTATAGAGCAGCTAAGAAATAGAGGTAGGATATTAGCAATTTAAGGAGATGAAGTTAATATACAGAAATAACTGTATCACTGGCAGAAAGCAGAAGGGCAAGTAATCTCTGAGCAGAGAACTCAGCCTTAGTGTCAGTGTCAAGAGTCACCTGGTCACTGGGGCAGCACTGCCTTCTGGAACTACTACACAAAATTCTTTTTCAAGGCATAACCCGGGAGAGTTTTTCAGATGGAATCAAACAGATACACCAGATTTTAGTTCTGAATTTCTCTTTTGGACTTTGCCTTTCAGCTCAGGAGCCTGAGAGCAATATCAGAGCTGCCAAAGTCCCATTGAACTTAATTTGGATGTGTGAAAACCTTTAAAAAGGACCCCAGTTACTCTGCACGATGCATTGCCTTTTCCATTCTATCAGCTTTTCCACTGATTATGAGTTAAAGACCTTTCTTTCACAGCAAAAGAAGATTTCATTTTGCTTTCATTATTCCTGTGACAGGGTATAAGCCTTTTGAGCAATGATGTGGGTCAGTATCTAGCAGTGCCACCTCCCAGTCCATACAAATTGCTTTATCACGGCAATATATTGCAGTGCTATGACTCCAAGACTCAGGCTCTTAATTTGCTCCCACTACATATTAGTTTTCTTATGCCTTTACATATCAGACAAACAGAGACACTGTTCACACAGTAGAATTAACGCCGCATTTTGGGGACTACTTCATCTTTAGCTTTATGTAGTGGTGTGTTACCATAGAAACTAATAAAAGAAATTGCTTACTTCATATGCACTTTATCTGCTGCTTCTCTAGTTCCTACTTTTTAAAGTCTTGGTGCAGCTAAGACACTGAGATGCCTTAGCTCCTCTTATTGTTAATGAAGTGGAGTCCATAGAAAACTCCATAGTAAACACAAGCCCACCCCTGTAGGTGGACACAGGCAGCCACTCACACACTCTGGAGCATCCTTGGAGATAAAGATACCAAAGGGGCCATCCAACATGCAGCTCCAAGGAGTTTATTGTCTTCTCCTTGAAGGGGAGGCAGAGGTAGAACAAAGGGGTAGTGACAGCAAGTTCACAAGGGTTCACCTATAAAATTTTACTTTAGCTTTTGTGTGTGTGTGCATGTCCATGGGTTAGAACAGATCATAAATTTGGATGTTTTTCACACCTGGGTATTAAAGATCAAGAGACTTGAGCCTTAAGCTATTACAGTCTGAAAAAAAGGCCAAAACAAAAAAAAAGTAACACCGAAGAAATAATTACCCCAGGATTACACAGCAAGTTATCACACACCTAGCAGAATTAGGAACACAGGTTCACACAATCTTAGCTTGCAGTCAGAGCTCTCTCCATTAAGCCATGTTAAATAACAGAAGGATCACATTGACTTTAGCAGGCATCATTCACGTTTCAAAATGAAAATCAATTTAATAGAAGGAGCGATATAACAGGTGAGTAATGATAGACTGGCATGACTAATAGGCCCATAGGCATAACAAACTAAGTGATTAAACAAAACCCAGTGTTATTTTACGTGTGCAAAAACACTGGACTTCACAGCATAACAACCTCCACTTAACAAATACTTCAGAACCCTGAGCAGTAGGAATGCATAGACTTACCAAAGCACTTCTTCAACTGGCTCCTTGTAGCATCTTTTGTGCAGTCAAGTCTTGAATTTGTGCATTTGAATGAAATAAAGAGACTAAAGTAATACAGTCTTAAACCCAACTAACCAAACAACAAAAAAAATCTGCCTATGCTGCTCACAGGCCTTTATGTTACCCGACCCCAAAAAACACTCTCACTGCCTTTTCCTGGGTGCCCCTCACCCCCAACACCTACTACTCATGAGGGCAATAACGGCCCTTCCCCACCCTCACCTTATAAGGCATGGTAATTAGCTCATCACCTGGGAA
The DNA here is from genome assembly GCA_013400955.1 of Drymodes brunneopygia. Lineage (NCBI taxonomy): Eukaryota > Metazoa > Chordata > Aves > Passeriformes > Petroicidae > Drymodes > Drymodes brunneopygia. Next base: position 552,426 of record VZTZ01019725.1, read on the forward strand.
ACTAATCAAGCACAGGTGAAACTCGGTTCCTAATGCTCCCAGTGTCTTCAAGGGGTCACAATAGTTTAGAATATGGACAGAAATTTGTAATAAAGGCAAGTAATAGAAAAAAAAAAAAGTGAAGGGTGGAAGGAGGAGTGAATTAAAATAACTGAAATAGTTTGGAGCAGTATCTGCATCGAGCTGGTGCTGCAAGCAGGGCTGGAATGCAGCAGCCTAAGAGTAGATGCTGATTCTTCTGACACTTCTCTGCACAACATCAGGGTGCTTACATGGAGATCTAATTATGTTTGCAAATACCTGAACTTGCACTCAGTCACTATATGCAATATTATTCCGCATGACATTTAATGCCTAGAAAAAGTATTTCACACTTGTCATCAAAAGAAGGGAAATGGAGCTATGCTGATTATTAGTGCACTTCCAACACCTGAAAAATGAGAGATCAATTTCCTTTAATTTCATATTAGTATTTTTTCAATCTGAAACTATGTTTAAGGCTTAGCTCATTCTCATAAGCAGATTTTCTACAGCAAAAACATTCATAATTTTTAAGTTATTACAACATAAAATTTAATTAATTATCATATATAAAAACGGATTGAGGAGTTTGCTGTCTGATGAATATTGTTTCACTCTCAATAATCAGTAGCTTTCTGTGATAGGGAATACATTCCTGTCCCATGTTTCATAAAAGAACACTTTACAAGGAAGTAAGAAAACACACATAATGTAACCATGAAAAAATTCTCAGGTGCTTTAAAGACCATCACCACACAAATACTTACGTTTCCATTATTTTGGACACACTCAAGCTTCATAGAAGTGATATTATGTGGAAATGTTTTCTTAGCTCCCAAGCACTTTGTATAACCTGTGCTAATTTAGAAGAATCTTCCACTCTCCAGCACTTGCATCTAATTTGATATTTCTTTAGCTTCATTTAGTAGAAGGCTGATAATATAGTAAATTAAATTCACAGAAAAATGCCAGATTAAAAGCTTTTCTTCTATTTCAGTTTTATTTTCCCTTGGAAGATTATATATAAAGTCAAATAACCTATTAAGCTTCATACTCCTGCCAGGGACCCAAATGCTTCAAAGAATTACTCTAAACAGCTCTGAAATGGAGCAGCTATTCAAGAGTGGGTAGCAACAGGAAGAAAAAGCTTAGAGTGGGACACATATTTTAAACAGTATTACTGAAAGAGTAGTAAGCATCTAAGTGCTGTGAAATGAGCCACAGCCATTTCTAGATGAAGAATTGGAAGCTGAGCTGAGGCTTTCAAAGCAGGGGCTTCAAATGGTGTATTGGTAGAGATGCAAAAAAAAACCCCAAACCAACAACCAGAACCCCCCAAACAAATTAGCCTCCTGGCCTGAGAATGCAGCCCATAAGAATTATTTGCATGCAGGAAAAAGCTGAAATGGAAATCAGTTATGGCATGATGAGCAATCATGTTGGTCTTCATGTTTCTTTTGTTTATATACTACTGCTAGTGATGACAAATACTTTGTAGCCTCACAAATGTGAAAGCTTGCTTATTTCTTATATATTTGAATTAAAGTAATATTAATGACTTTGGCCTTTGAAGGTGAGAGTATATCATTTAGATATGCTATGGGGAAAATGAAGCAAAGTAGAGAAGTGCTTTATAACATTCTTAGTTGAAACACTGTGATGGACAACACAAAAATACACATACTATAAAAACAAAAGAATATAGTGGAACAAGATGCTAAAGAGAAGAAAAACAAAAGTAAAGCCTAATTTTATTTATGGAAATTACTATTTTCACACTAAGAACAACTGAGAAGTGGAGTAGGGAACTGAGAAATGTCATGTAATTATTTGGGCACTCAGGAAATAGTGTAATAACAAATTTACAAAATACCAAGGCAGAATGGATTTTTTTTCCTGCAAGACAGTAGAATTTTTGTATGTAATCTTTAGATTTTATAAAATGTTCTGAACAGGTGTTTGTACTTTATTATTAGCACAGTATCAAATAGCCTCAACCTGGAATTCTCATCAGGTAATTAAAGAACCTCAGGAAAAAAGGATATATCTCTTGATTGTGACAGATTGCTAATAGCATTAAGCCATAGAAGAATTAGTGTTTACTGAAGTACAATATGTATTTCTCAGAAAAAGTCTGAAGAAATGTCAAAGAAATATTAATTATTTCAAAGACAAAACCAACACAGGCTCATCTTAGAACACAGGATTTTTATTAACAAATAATATTTCGGCAGCATGAAAAGAAAAAAATGTAAGAGCCCTTTATGTTCATTTCAAATATGCAAATATATGAATGTGAACCTCTACAATAAGGTTTACAATTAAAAGTCCATACAAATATTCAAAAATAATATTTCTTTCCAGAAAACATAGAAGGAAAAACAATGAGAAATAAAAACAGGAACAAACAACTGACATTAAATAATACCAATAAAATCCCATAGTACTGTTTTACAAACTGCCATAACTCTTCAAAGTAATCCACAGAAATTATTTACCCAGTAATCTGATTTTAAAAAATCAACAGAATGCTGCTTGATATTCTTCAGAGACAACAGTGTTCTTAACTAAAGGCTACATATCTGTCTTCAGTCAGGGCAATATGACTGAATTTGAAACAATCAGATTCTTATTGCACAGAAGTTATAAAACCTCAAAACAATTAAAAAAAGAACCGAGAAGAAAATAATCAAAGGACATGTGGTACTAAAGTCAGAGGTCAGGGTTATGCCTTGGCAATTCTTAAACATTACTAAGTATTTGCCTGTTAAATGAGTTTAACCAATTTATGGATTTGTAAAGCAAAACCACTAAAATCACTAATGAACTTATTTAATAGAACTTAGATACATTTTACAGATTTCTGTTCAGACCATACCTTGAGGCAACCACCTTCACTATTGCAAATTCTGCTCCAACTTGATTTTTAGGTTGCCTTTATAAGTGTGTTATCTCTTAGGAAAAATATTCTCATTTCTTTCCTTTTAAATCTAAGTTACCATCTAAATCAGCTAAATGATCCTGGACTGACTGGAGTGTGTAGAGTTAAAAAGCTTCACTTTGTCTCCCATAGATTTTTACTCTTCAACAGTGCATTATGTATACTCTACCTTGAAGTTAATATTTTCCTCCTTTTCTCATCTGTGTTGTTTATTTAAAGTCTCTAATTCAAGTAATCCCTATGGTATTGCCAATTACATTTAAAAACTATTTTCAACAGAATAAAACAAATTGCCTTGCAGTGTACTGTGATTGAAATTAAATGTGTGTTTAGCAGCACAAAATTCAAAATTCAGTGACTTATTAGTCATTCAATTTTTATAGTGCTCAGTAGTTTTAAAAAATACCATCCTGGACAGCAGGATACTCACAGACAAGCTCACAATGAGAAAACGATCAGATAAAATGTCCAATTTTAATTCATGAAACAGAACACTTTTGATTATAGAAAAATGCCCAAAGCTCCCTAATGGCCTTCAGCAGTATTAAAGAACATATTTTCAAAAATAGTCAGAGTTTTAATGATTTTTTTTTTAATTAAAATTTTAATTTTCCCCTAACCAGCTTGAAATTCACGTAGGCCAAGCTGTTTGTGGAGATGCTTGTAAAATTTTTTTCTCACAAGATCCCTGATCCTTTATTGGAAAGGAAAACCAAAACTGTGACCCTGTTTTACCAAGTGCAGCTCTTGATGTAGGGTTGGGGGGGTCATGACTCTCTTCAATGTTTTCTCCTTGTTGCCCAACATAAGGGCATTACCATGGCTGCATGAAATAAAATTACATAAAATTACTTGATATAGTTAGAGAAGACTGTACAAAGTGCAAGACTTTAGAGATAGAATCTTTTTATTTAATTTTTTTGTCTGAATTGTTTCACTGTTACAATGCAAATTGCACTGTTCCGGTTGCACTTATCCTTCAGATAAGGATAATACCCTGGCAATAAAAAGAAGTAAATTCACTCAGATGCTGTTTGATCAAATTATGGAAGTACCCTTAATCATACTTTGGGGTGTTATATGACCATTTTATCTCATTTCTTGTTATTCCAATAGATTTATTTTATAAATATTGCTTCAGTGTTATTTCACAGCAAATGGCTCTGCACCACCAGCCCTGGAAGAGAAAAAGAGCTATTAATCTGTCAGCCCTTACCCTTCCATTAGACTTTTCTGAGCAGCAAAACATCTGTTCTCCTCTCGCACAGATTTTTATATCCTGTTGATCCTCTTGCTTAAAAAACATCAGATGCATCACTGATTAAGGACTTTGCTTATGTTCTCCTTGCGATATTAATCATCTCTCCATACATTCTGTAGAGCATGTACTAAAACATTTTATTTTTTCCACACTCTTAACCATGGAAAACAAATAGATTTTATTTAAGAATAAATTAATGATTTGGCAAACAAAGCCTAATGGTACAGCTGGACAAGTGACTTTAGTGTGAAGGCCATTTCTTATCTCTTCTGCCTACATGGGGTGCACAAAAAGTAGTCATATTTAGATGCAAGTAAAAATACTTTTTATACATCATACCTTTCAAACAATAAATAGGAATGAAACTGTTTGTGCCAGAAAAAATATTATTTATTTGTGTGTTAGCTTTTTAAAGAAGAGGGATGTGATTTTTTACTTTTATGGGACTGCTTAGGTACTTAAATTTAAGTAGGGAATTCTGAATCCTGTTGAAATAAAGTTTAGGTTAGAGAAAAAAGAAAAGTCAATGTGTAATTCATATTAAACCCTCATATAAAGTGCACTGACATAATGAAAAATTCAAAATAAATTACAATTCTACTACTACTGCTGATATCCATATGCATTTTAAAAATACATTATCAGGGCCTTTTCAATGTGACAAAAGCAGGCTCAAACCTGGCAATGTATTCGTTTCTGTAGGTGCTTAAGTAAGTTTGACAGTTTTTGGGTAGATGTAAATCTGCTGTGACCTCAACTCGCCAACAGCCTTGCCAGATAGGAAAAGGACATTTTCTGTGAATGCACTGCTTTCTACTACCCCCCAGCAGCACAGCAGTTCTGGGGAGAAATGTTAAAACATTTTAATGATGAGATATTTTAAATAAGAAAGAAAAATCCAGCGGAGCCTTCTCATAGCAGAAGTCAGACTGTGGTACAACCCGTCTACAGAGTAATCACAACTCCATACCCAAGGGAAATGTTCCTGAAATCCAGAGATACTGAATATAGGGAGACACTATTTGCCCACTAGAAAAATCTTCTCAGTGGAGCATTTTCTGTTCTATAACCTCTGTGTGGCTTTAGAAACCAAACAGATCTGATGCTTGCCACATCCATCAGATTCTCACAACTCCTTCATAGTAAAGATCACTCAGAATAGGTTTTCCATCCCCGGGAAACACACAGAGACCTTCAGGTAAATTTCTTCTTGCCCTGCTTTCAGAAGAGTGGCATTACATCTGCAGAAATCCTCAACAGCCCTCCCTGTGTGTTTCAAGTACTGGATTGATGGCAAAAAACTCCCACAAGTAGGGGTAATGATTGCCAGGTAATGAACGCAACAAAAAGAGCAAATTCAAAAATATTTCACAGCTGTACAGAATGCAAGTGACAGCTGTGGCTTGTGAGAATCTCAGATTTATGGGAAACTTATGCTGAAAAGAGTTTATTTTTTTCCCCTTTTTTATTCTTGTCTTTAGATACAGGGAGATAACTTTTAAGTGTATTTTGAAATAAAATTAACCACAAAATCTTTCCAAAATACTCCAATCAGCAAGTTTCTTTTCCACTGACTTTGCAACAGCAGAAGATCCTTGAAGAAGAAAATTAAGTACAGATAGTTCTCCCAGACTGAAAATGCACTGCAAATCTCAAGCTCCTCAGGGAGGATATCCAGTATCTTTATACCATGACGAGTCAGTATTATATCCATTACTGTGGATAAACTCTCACATCCTGGGCAGATCACCAGTGAGCAAGCACGTTCCAAACAGAGGTTACAAGGCTGAAGCCAGCACAATGCATTTTTATCTCAAAAACCCCCAACAGGCAAGGCGTGCTCTGCAGCTGCTGAAATTTCTGTATTATTTTACAAGTGCCTTTATTGGACATGTTAAAGTCAAGCCCATTTAAAACCAGTTGTGTTCTGCATGATTTGAGACTGCTCTCCTGTGGAATCTCTGTCAACTTCTTGCTGGCTGAAGAACACTAAGAGACATCCTGGAAATCATGCTGTGTGTTTCTCCAAGCTGGGAGAAGGCCTCCACAGTTAACTTTCATTGTACTGCCTCACAGTGTACTGCCTGCTTGGTCTAGAACAAGCTTCAAACAGAAAATTCTCCCTCCGAAAAAATTCATCAGAGTGAGAGTGGTAGAGGCCATACAACATATTTCATTACTGCACTCAGATAAAGAATTCACCAACATCTTCATAAAATTATCAACTTTACTAACACCAGTGAGAAGACTCCCCTGGATTTTTTTTCTCCGGGTGTTTATCTCAAGATTTTGCATTTTGTTAGATGTTCCTCTACATTTGTGAATTGTGTAGATGTACAAAGCAGTTTGCAGGGGTTTTTTGCTTCTGAATGTGAAGGGGAGGAAAAAAGTGCATTCACCATAGATCATGATCTGGTGTTTTTGTTACATTAAATATTTTCTTGTCCTTTTTGTGAACCAGGAAAAGTTTCCAGATTCAGAGATTTCCTATGCATAAACCAGGACTAGCTGGATTAAAGGCCACAATCCCAATCAGCAGGTGGCTTAACTTGGTGTAACCTAATTGAAGTCAGTGTCATACCAATCAATGCAGTGGAGATATGGCACAACTGTTAGGGCATATAAAGTACAGTACTGATCTGTAAATACCGTATTTTTATTTGTCTGCAGAGTGTACTGTGTATTTAACAGTATAAAGCAAATCAGCACAGACAGAAATCATTACCTCCAAACTGGCTTTTAGGAAAGGAAAAAGTTCCAATTTTTATTGGTAACGAACCTGTAATGACTGGAATGAATGTGTAGGACAAACATGAACATTGTGGTAAGCTTTCAAATGCTTATCGAAACCTCATTTGAGCATCTTAGACTGGATATACACCCTTTTGCAATTTCCAGAAAAAAAGCCACATAAGGAAAGCCCTTCTAACATTTATGTGGAGGTGTGTGGAATAAAAACCAGCAAGAGTCTGGACTGAAGTAAAGGAACCTATTCTGGCTGCTCCATTTTACATATGGAGGGCTGGCCTGTCTGGAAAGGTGGCAGAAATTTCTGTTTCTGGATGCTTTCACATGCTGCTAAATAGCCTTAACAGGGGAGAGCATTGTAGCAAAGCTTCTTTTTCCAGTATGCACAAGCACACAGCTTGAGTTTCATTCATATGCACAAGGTATACAAAATAAACCTCCCACAGCTCTGAAAGCCAAACATAAAAACAGTATTGGACAAATGTTTTCCTTCCAGCTCAATAATTTATGACCACAGCTGACCCTAGAATGCTATTGTATCTTATAAACATGTCCTAGTCAGGGTAAGTCTAGAGATGATGACAAGCCATTTCAGGTGTGGCTCTGTTAAATTACTAAAAAAAATATTTAGGGCACAGATCTAAGGTTTCTTTTGCCAAGTGATTGCTCTAAAAAAATGGGACGGATTCTGCTTCAAATGGAAACTGTTTTTCTTTGGGGACTTCCTCCTCCTTAAAATGCCCTCTATCACACTGAAAGACATGGAACTAACAAGTAATTTTAAGCAGAAACTTTGCAGTTATGCTTTGTTGTACAGAAAGAGAAAAAAAAAAGAAGGGAAGAAAGGTACATCCATGGAAAAAAATAATAAATGCCTTTTCCCCCGGTGTCATGTCTTTGGATATGCACAGCCTTGGAGAAATGTATAAATCATTTTGTACATGGAACTCTTAAAAAACTAGAGATTTTTAGTACAAAGGAATCAATTCACTGCAAGAATGTCCACATGCTGTTGCTTTATGATTTCCTATATACACAAGAGGATCAAAGAAAGGACCTCTTTTACAGTTACTGCTGTACTGTACATTAACATGTGGCTAATACCCTTCTCTGGGCGAGATTTACACTTAGTATCACAAATAACAATGCTGAAAATACTGATACAAAACAGCTTCAAGATGACATTTTAAAAATATCCCTTACTTTCATTGAACTGTTTTTTTTCCAGTTTTTTAAAGTTTCAGCTCTATAAAAGATTCTCCAAGAAAATAGTAGTAGCATTTAAAATGCTATTTTTGAAGTTAATAGATGGATTTTTTTTTAACAAAGTGTAATCCAAAAGTCCATTTTCCCAGAAAAAAACAACTATAGATACAGTATATAACCTAAAACTGAAGAGGGTATTGGTTTCTTTGTTTTTTTTAACTTAGTACAGTACATTTGTATCCCGGAAAAAAATTCCTTGATTACAGTGTATGCTTAATTTATTTACAGGTCTGAAATTGAATTGCATACAACAGCTCTTGAGATGAGCAATACTGAAATGAATTGTTAGTAAGCATTAACTGTCCTTTCAATCTACCACGACTTCAAGATATTGCTAAGAAGAAAAAGTGATTCTGAGTAGTGAAATTATCTTATTACTATTTATAACCTGTTTGGTGGATTTTAAATTGTGAGTTTCAATGCAGGATTTGGAGTCTTGAATACCCACAGTTATTTCGGTAAAGCTGTGTTTGCACTTTTTGCACATTCTGTTTTGGCAGTAGCAATGCACACATGAACACGAAGGATTTTGGCAAATTTTTGTCTTTGTTCTTATGTACCCATCTCTGGATACTCAAAATTATCACTACAGAATATTTAGACAAAACCTGCTCTCTTCAACATCAGATAATGTAATAAAATCTGCTCTAATCAAAATAAAATCCTCAATAAACAGTAGCCTGAAATTTCAGGCTGTTGCAATTGCTTTACAGAATATCTGCCAAGCTCACAGTCTATTTTTTTCTCAGTCTAAGCAAGACTTGTTAATACAATTTCCCGGTATTAATCCAAATATAAAGTAGTGGAGCAGATATATTTAACACTAGGTAAAATTTTACCTTAATTCATTTCGTACATTCTATGTGACCTACCTTTTAAAAGCTGCAGATTTTTAGTGGCAACAGAAGCTTTATTTTTCATTATATGCTATCTCTGTAAAGTCACAATGGCTTGTTTCTGTGCTGAGAATCTGCTGCACCCTTGTCTTCTATTATTAATCACCGGTTAAAGAGAGAGGTGACTTGTCTCAGATCTGCCTCAATCATAATGAAATGTGCCAGATTATTTATAAACTACTAACTGCATGTGCCACTCCAACTCAAACAGATTACCCTGCATCAGAGAGGCTGTAAACTAAGTGTCACGTTTCACATATGCCACATGTTTGGAGTAACTGGACTGAGATGTTTCCAAGCCTTCTGGGAGAGCAAAACCGGATCTTTTGCTACCAACAGGTCTCCAAGTTCTGTGGTGTGGTCAGATGATTTCGTACTGCCGTGAGACCAGGCAATAAATTAATCTCACTTGTCTGCAACATGTCAAGACTAGCAAACCCACTGAGCTGGTGTAAACCAGCAGGTCCTTAAGCGCAGATGACACAGCTCACAGGAATTATGACTGATGCAGGTCATTTGGCCTGGGTAATAAGATGATTCCTCTTAGTCTTTCACACATTTTTGGTTTGGGAAGTGAAATGAAGTTACAGGATGAATTACACAGCAGAATGTCACATTGCATCATGAGTGCTACAGTGCCTGTAAAGCACAAAGATCACCACAACTTGACATGTCCTCATAGAACCGAAACACTTAAAGAAATGTAGTTAAATAGAAGGGTGAAGGGGGAAGGGAAGGTTGAGGAAACAAGCTGACATCCTCAGTTTGGGACCCAATTTACTGACTCAAATACCTGATGACTCTCTGTGAAACTGTTAGAGGAAAATCAGTCACTTCCTCCACTTGTGGCATGAGGCACTCAGGAAACATACAGCAGGAAGGGGTAACATCCCGTAAGTGACCAAATTTCACTGTATTAAAAAAAAAGTGTAAAAACAGGATCCTTAAAGACTTCTGACTCCTTATTTCCCTAATCTCTATGAAATTCAAGAGGGTTTACTAATTATTTATCTATTCATTCCTCACATCTACATTAACAGTCATATTATTAAATATACAGGTTTTATTCAAGATCATCTTCTAGAACTTCAGGGAATGGTAGTGACTTATAGAGGGGAAAAAATATATTTAGCCAATATTGGACTAGCAGTGCCAGCCAAATGGTCCCATTTATTAAACCCGTGGTGACTTCTGCATGACAAATCAGCCCAGTTATTTAACAATCTTGTTCATTCTATTGCCTCAGTCCAGGGTGGGAAAATATGGAACCTACAGACAATGTTAAATTTTTATTTTATTTTCTTTTTCACATGAAATAGCAGCAGATGAGAACTGAAGACAGAGCTCTAGGTGAGCTTACATCCCTCTTTAAACAACCCTCCTTCCATGGCAAGAAAATGAGCACCTTGTTAGCCATCCTGTTGACCTAAAGTCTGCAGCTCCGCCGTGTGTAAATTGTGGTGGAGGAAAACGTTTTTCCTGCTGTACATGTGTAAAGAGATGGGTCCCCTGGGGGGCTGTCCCAGCCTGCCTGTGAAGGTGGTGTGCTGCCGAGGCACAGCAGCTGGGTCTTTGGGAGCTCCTGAGAACACGGGGAAGCCGTCGGCCTTGGATGCTGGCTTTGCTGCGCCAGGGGCCGTGACAGCCAAACCGTTCTGGGTCACCTCCGAAGCCAGGGTTTCGTACGTGCCTCGCGTGTGCTTGATCACTTCCACGATCTCCTTCTCCTTCAGGAGGCTGCTCAGACACAAACTAGACAGCTGACAGCTCTTGCTTTCATAGGCTGCTCCTTGGTTGCCTGGCGGGTGCCTAAAAGGGTCCTCGGTGGGAGTATGCGCTGACTTTCTGTCCCTTGTGCTGAGACTTTGGCTCACCATTCTGATTGGATATGTAGTCTGGGGAAACAAAACAAAACAAAACAAAAAGTATATTATTAGTAATAGAGCACAGTAGAGAAATGGAGTACATAAACCGCTCCTCACTACACATGAACAGCACAGGGGTCTGGCAGATTAAAATGAAAGACGACTCCAATTGATGGTAATTGATTCCTTCACATTTAACAGCACTAGGATTGAAAAATGCTTACTACAGGTAATGATACAGGCATTCTCCTTAAAAAACAGTTTAATTCAAAGGAGGATTTTTCTTTTTTTTCAGAACATAATAAGTGCATAAAAAGTTTCCATGAATTGTAAGCAGGTTTTCAAAAGCATTTTCACATAATGAAACCAAGAGAATTTTGATCGTATAGAGTTCAACACTTAATACTCTCAATCCTTACATAATCTAAAGAACATATTTTGTAAATATCTTCATGCCTTGGTTAAGCTCAGAACATGCTCAATTTTCATTGTCCCTTGAATCCAGGTGTTTTGTTGTGTATTTACAAGCGAAACACATGCCAAAATTCTCTGCTAGAGAAGAACAAAACTTTTATTTCAGCTTTCCCCCAAAAAAACAGTGTAAGAAGGATTCCAGCATGTTACCAACTTCTGATGCTGTGCAAGCATGCATGCATCTGATTTTGTTGAAATTATGGTAATTTATCTGTGCATGGCAAATCAGATAATTGCAGACTTCCAGTGACTACCTGCTTCGTACTATCCCTAGAACATCTGACTGGGGAGGAGATGATGGTTCCCTTTCCCAGGCAATGGTTAAAGCAACTGATTAATTTGAAACAGAAGTCCAATTTGGCTCCTTACAGGTTTTCTGCAACAGAGCTCTGAAAGGACATATGAGGAGCTTCTTGACATTTACATTGACATATGGACTCTGATGTTGCAGAACAAAGCTGAAAGAAGAAAAAATACCACCAAGCCTTACAACAATGTTTGGCCAAAAATATTTCAGGGTGTTTCCATGATTCCACAGGAAACTCAGATATATTGTTTCAGAATGAACTGTATCCCTTCAAATGCATTTCTATTTTAAGCGACACAGAAGAAGGAAACAGTCAGTATTCATAGCTTAAATCCTTTTTTTAGTGCAGGAAGGCTCATGGTCATGACTCCATGCAGAGTCACATGCAGGTTTGGGTACAAGAATTGCAGTGCATTTTAGGCATCAAAGATGATATTTTAAAAAATTATTAGTACCGGAACATCATTTTTTCCCACTTCATTCAGTGCTGATTGGACCCAGATTCATAAATGGGAGTAGAACACTTCTGGAAAACAGTACTTCAGTTTTTACAACTACATAGGTATTGAAATGAAATTCCATTCAATTCCTAGGGTATCATTCTTGGGAGGACCTGTCTGTAAGTTCAAACATTTTTAATTTATTTTTTTATCTATTAATTATTTATTTCCATGTCAGTAAACATAATCTTCCTACTGGGACAAGATAGTCAAATTTAAAGCCCTGTCAAAAATTTATGCATTTACTGTAAAGGAATGTTTATGTCACCCTGTATCATTGAAAACCTAAAGATTGATATAGAACCTTAGAGGAATTTCATGGTAGGACCTCCAGTCTATCCTGAATTTCTGGTTAACTTGAGTTTATCCCTCTGGACATTTATAGTCCTTAACCATCTGTTAAGTATGTACATCCTGTACATGCTTCTCCTCTTAAGATTTTTCCACTATATTACCTTTACTTTTAGAAAAGGTCCTTCTATGTCTAAACTGAAGCTTTCTGGCTTCAAGACCATTCCTTCTCCCTCTCTCACGAAAATGAAGAAAGAATTGTTGTTCAGTCTTGAATACCTATATATGTCTTAAAAGAATGCTGTCAAGCAACCTCTTAATCCTCTCTGCTCTAGAATAAAAAAATACCACACTGATCTATTCTCATAGGACTCATCTGCTGGACTCTGAGTCATCCACACTTGTCTTCTCTGTGGATTCCCTTCAGTAATTCCACTGTTTTTTCCTTGAAGTAGAAGGCTCAGGAGTACAGGATTCAAGGTAATCCCCCACCATTGTGAAGCAGAACAAACATTATTAATCCTACAAAAGACTTCTTCATCTGTTTCTTATTAATTACTCCAGTAGGAGGCTAGTACTTTTATTTGGCAACAGCATGAAAGTGTTCATTCGTGTTAATCTAGTTGTCCACAATAGCTTCATGATTTTTTAATGCAAAAATACATCTAAGTTCAGCTGATTATTGTCGCCTAGATTGTTTTAATAATGCTTTTTAACCTGGTGAAATGCTGTTATGACTATCGAGCACTGGGGTGTTTCTTTCCACTTCCTTATCAAGGTCATATTTCACATGAAATACTTTCAATTTAGAAAATAAATGCTGGGTTTGTAGGCCTATGAAATATTCACTTCTGGTTGCTGGACAATGGGGGGAGACAATATAAGTGTATGTATCAAAAAATATTTAATTATAGATATGTTGTTAGGGAAGGTCTTAGTTTTGTGAAGCTGTAATTTGCTGAAATTCCACTCCTATTGAATTATTACACAAATACCAGGTGGTGACAAATTAAGAACTAATTTACCTAGACTTTAAAACATCAGTAGAAATTCAGAATATGCCATCAGAATTTTAAGAAATTGGTTTGGCCCTGTCCCTGGAAATAAGATAATAAGATGATTAACAAGGAAAGACAGACTTATTCAATCAGATGCATAGTTACATATCAAATGAGCAGAGAGTTTAATAGAAACACTGCCAAAACCCAATACTATTGTTGTTATCTATGATAAATTACTGAAGAATGCCTTCTAATAAGGAAAAGAGAGAACAGTGGTCAGATGGGAGTCAAAATCAACAAGAAATACTCTCCGCTCTCCTCATTCCAATAACATTATTCTCCCTCCCTCCAAATTACTGTCATAAAAAGTCCAGTGCTGTTTTGATTTTCATGCAAGTTATTTTTTGGTATGATTCCAACATTCTTATAAAAATTGCAACATACAGAATTCAAATTAATTAATTGTTCTTTTGATGAATTCAGATAATTTAGCTCGTAAGAATGCAGTGCAACCGAGTTTCCTTGCTGATCCATTTTACAGATATTTAGGATCCCCATGAACAGGTCAGAATAAGAAAAATGTCCCAAAATGAGATGAACAGAAGTAAAAACTACACGTGCCATAACAAGAAAACCACAACCAAACCGACTTTGGACAAACTTAAACATTTATTTTTAACCTATTTCTCCTTATCTTCCTGTAAGCGATTAAGGCAACATTTCCAGCGCTCAACTTTCAGGTACCAAGCGCGTTCTCTGAGCATCGGACGTGAGCGAGCAATGCCACAATCCCAGCGCATCTGTTGGCCAATTTGAAGGCTGAGTCCTTGTCCAAAGCTGAGGATGGCTCCGTGCCAGTCGTGCTCCAGCCCAGCCCAGAGCAGCTGCAGGGCTGCTGTAAACTGCTGCTTGGCCGAGCTCCAAGGAGCTGATCTGCCAGCTGGTGACTGCTGAAGCAAAAAATCCATTCATCTTTTTCCCTTTTATTTTTCAGTAGCTCAGCTAGAACCAACGATTTCTCTGCCTCAGAAATCCCCAATGCCACTCTATAGTCTGCCCAACTGTGGACCCAGGAAATGGGCTGCAATTAGGATGCAAATGGGGTTCTGAAATTTCTTTCAAAAGTAGCCCATTTTAAATATATGCAGAGGGAAGAAAAGGCCTCCTTTGTTGTTTCAAATATGTCTTAACCTTTAAGAAAACATCTGGATCTGAATTTCCTTATCATATTAAACACACTCACAAGAAATGCATGCCTTCATGCTTGAGTCTATTTCTCAAAAAGGAAAATAAGTTATTTTATTAAATCTGATAGGCTGTAAAATTTTAGTAAGTTTGTGTCATGATCACTTGTGTTTAAAGGTACATAAATATGAGAAAGTTCAAAATGCTTTAGGTTTGATTATCCCACACTAGTGTTAAATAAATTAAGATTGAACCAAAATGGGAACTTAATATTCTTAAAGTATTCTTTCCGTAATTTTTTTTGATGGCTCATTTTTGTGATTTTAAATCTAGCAACTTTTTCTTATATTAAGGAAAAAACCCAAGCCCCTTCAATGATCCAGTGTGAAGTAATGAAAATGTACCACTTTTATAGAAAGCTCCAGAACGAGACATTATAAACAAAACACTGCAGCCATTCATCACTTTCCATTTTCAAAGCCAATGAGTGAAATATGACAAGAGTCAACAACAAGACAACACTGCTGCAGGACATTTGAAAATGAATATTGTTTCTGACTGTCTGGTGATAAAGTACTAATAAAAAATGACAGGAAAAGACATGAATTACAAAAACACCCCAAAAAGGGTGCAGATTTTTAAGATGTCTGTGCCCAGAGGCATTTGGGAGTTTTAGATGCCTATAATGTAATTCTTCCAAGTACAGCAACTTTCTTAAATACATCATTCTGACAGCAGACATAGAGAATAAACCCAAACAAAACATGCTCGCATCAGCGTACCTGCTGCACCCTGACAACCAAACAATGGCGTATTTGAAGAACATGGTTTTCCCACTCCAAAGGATTTTACACTTTCAGAGGTGTTAATGGAAGCACACTATAGAGAGCAATTATTCTGACAGAAACCTGAAGACTTTCTGGATTCCGTCATGTTTTCTACTGCTTAATTACTCTGTGTTTGCAGATACACAAGGAATGGGAAATGTATTCTCCAATGTACTATTTACTACACAGCCCAGCATGGCTCCCTTGGCCCTTGTCAGGTCTCAGCTGGATTGCAGCACCTTCCCCAGAACTGTCTCCATTTGCAGCCTAGCCCAGAACTCATAAAATATAAAGCAACATAAAGAAATCCAGACAGAAAACAAGGTGCTATAGCTCTAGGTTTCTTTTAAGGATGAAAAGAATGAAGCCCTTCATCATGCTTTTGATTTTACACACCTTCAGATGCTTTTCGCAGTTCTGACAGTTTATATAAGTGCAGATCTAATTTACCAAAACACAGGTTAACTCAGTGCTTTGATATGCCACATCTGTCACTATGTCAGCTTCTTAATTTCTACACCTCCTCACTTTTGTGCTTACCAGATTCCAGCCCAGAGAGGATCCAACACAAAATGTAATTTAGTTGCAGCAGGTAATTGTTCTTCATTCAAGTCTCTTAAAAATCACACACTCTTATTGATTTCAGTAGCACCTGGACTGAGAGAGCAGCTTTTACAATCCAGACCTGCATCTATAGAACATCTGATGCTGCCTTCTGGCAACATGGGACAAATGAAAGAAATAAAGTCCACTGTAGCAAAATAAGGCATGGACTTGTATCAACAGGTAATGGGTAAGAACCAGCTGCTGATCAATTTTTCAGCTCTACTGTTGTCCTTTATAAAATCAATGCAGTCAACATAAATCACAAACATTTTTCTTTCCGCCTTTCAAACACCTTCATTTCCTTACTGAAAGCAAAAATTATGAGATACTAAAATGCTGCCTCTTTTTCATAAGGGCATTTAAACAAACAGGCAAATTGAATAAAAGTTAACTATAGAGGTGAGTTAATGTCCTAAAAGAATTTTATGATAGTGATGATATAATGCGATAAGTAACAGGCTGAGTGCTTAAAAAGATCTTCATCTTCTCCCAACATGGAATTATCCTTGACAATTTTATTTATCTGAGTAATAATGCACGGTTAAGGCAACAAGGTGTAAAAAGAATGTAATGCTGTTTTATAAAGCAGAAAGAAAACAGCAAAGATTTTCCCATTAATTTCTAGTAACAGTAAATCACTGCTCTGCATTCTCAATACTGCATTTCAAGACTTAACTGGAAGATTTTTCTCTTTAGTAAAGCTATGAGAAAATTTTGCATTTTACAGCTGTTTGCCACACCTTCCAAATGAAACAACTGGAACTTTGGTGCTGTTAATCACATTCTTCAAAAATACTACAAAATTCATGTAGATTATACTGAGTATGCCTTGTTATATGGTTTAAAATTCTAAATAACTCCAAAAATGGTTGTGAAAATGAAAGTTACTAGTGTGGATTCTTCAACAACAGGACTACCAAACAGCAGGGCATTCTATGTGAAATAACAAATCTTATGTTTCTCAGTCTACATCTAAGTCTTCCCCAAGACCAGAAAGTCAAAACAGAAAAGGTAATGAACTTTTCTTACATTGTAGCTGGAGAAAAAAGGGTAAAAAAGACGCAATGGACTTTTACACACTTTAAAAAAATCTGTTAAATACCTGATCTTGGAAACATCCCGCCTTTGGCAAATTCTAGCTCCCCTATCTCCAGCAATTCTCATAACATCTCTGCCTCTACTGAAGCCTTTAGCATTTTTTTCCCTGATCTTGTATCCCCTCAGGTTCTTTGAGCAGACACAGCTTTGGCAGCAAACGATGAGGAAAATCTCTTCATTGAGCTCTTTATATACACAAGCTCCACCTTTGGTTACAGGTAGCAGAGTCTAGAATATGATGCCCAAGTCAAACCTGCCCTTGGACCTCCCAGGCTGCATTCCAGGAGACTGGATAGGCCCCATGTTCACCCAGCACATTGGGTCTCACTATCTCTGTGCAACCCAAGAGGAATTAGGGCCACTTGTGCCATGCTTTTAGCTACAGTCATATAGAAAGCCACAGGTGTGCACGGCCACGGTCCTCTTTGGCATAACTGATGCAAAATGAACTGATAGGAAAGGAGAAGTGGATCCATGGAAAGACAAATGTCACTTCAAAAGAGCACAGTTCGTGCAGTGTGGGCAGTGAAGTAAGACACAAAGGTCCTGAGGAAACACTAAGGGAGTTTGCTCTGGAATTACAAGCTGGAAAACTGCACAAGTGCTAATTAGCCTTTCTGAAAGCGTGTGTTACTCAGCTGACATTTATTGCTATGCTGACAGGGAGCTCTGGCTTTGCAAGCCAAGCCAGTATTTCTGTACAGCATTTGATGTGCCATGTTGTGCCACATAATAAGTTGTTCAAGGATCTCTGCCCTGTGCCTTACCTATTTTATTGATGACCAGCTGTCTGAAAGCTGTGAAGTCCATTTCTAGCCTCAGGCATGACATGTGGTCACTAAAACCTGATTACTGTACCTGTAGATCATCTGAATTAAAACTGACTTGTAGGTGGCAAGTACCTGTGACAACTACTAATACATATATGCTTAGTCTTTACTGTTCCCAATTATACACTTACTTGTTTTCTTAATCTAATATTACCTAGCATAATTTCCCAGAGTATTAGAAATTCCATATATAAAAAAAAAAGGAAATGAAAAATGAAATTCATATGATGATGTATTCCCTTAGGTAATATACCAGGAGACAGCAGCCTTAGAGGTGGTAGTCTCAGAAAGATTTTAATATGCCTTGTACAGTTGCTTATATCCTATATTGCTCTATATCTGAAAAATAGTTTTAGGAAAACAAAGTAAAGCTATAGATATTATGCCTACAGATGTTATGTGTAGGATAAGTACCTTAATACTTTGGCATGTGAGGCTTTTGCTTTAATAGGTGGCCATATTACAGGGTCTCAAATCTACTGTGTCTCTGTATATTTTTGTATCTTACCTTCTATGAAGAAAACAATCATATACACTTATCTTTGAGTTCAGGACTTCCTTGTCTAGCTTTCAATTAGCAAATGCCACAAATCAGATTTCTAATGAATGTCTGTCTTCTGAAATAAGCACTGCTTGCTTTTCCATAAAAGAACACACAAACCCCCAGATGGATTGTACTCAGCCAACACTCATCTTTTTCATTACATTATTTAACAACAATAAAAAATCCTCCTATTCAGTTTTCACAAATGACTTCCATAAATTAGCATCCTTACCGTTGAAAGCAATAAGGGCTGAACTTATAACTACAGTGGGGGAAATTGCACACATTGGCAAATGATAATCAGCTACCGACATACTAATCAGTGACACTGTGCCTCAGGTCAATATACAGTCAGCAAAGGAGAAATGAGCAGACTAATACAAAGGGCAAATTTTATCTTGATGACAAGAAAAGAAATCTTAATTGCCTGTAAATTGACTTGAGCTTTTATTTTTATGATGAGATTACTGAGACAAAGATAGTCTTGAAGGGAAAGAGAAAATATTCTTTTTATTTCAATATCTATATATGAGGGCACCTGATTTAGGAATGAAATATCACAGAGTAGTCAGATTTATTTTATCCTGAAAGTAAATTTCTGATATTATGCCTTTTCTTGTGGTTGGACCAAAAAAATACCACATAACTACAATCAATCCCTAGCCTTAACCTTTTGGTTTTAGTGTGTTGAACAAGATGAAGAAACAGTCTCCTATGATAGGATGAAGCATTACTATTCCAGAAAGATAGTGAATCCCTGCTGTAGGATTCAATTAGAAAAAAAACTATGTGAACTTTACACCATAGACAATGCTCAGTGAATTAGACTTCATTCACACTAGAAAAATTTACCTTAAAATATTTTCCTCAAAAATCTTACTAACTATGATGGTTATAAATTTATGCTGAGTGAATCATTCCATGCCTGGTTTTTTTCAAGGCATTGACAATCTTAGAAATAGCAAAAGAACAAATAGGATTCTCTTGGAATAGGGAATATCTCTACCTTTTCCTTTTTTTCCTTTTTCTGTTAAATCAATGACCCAAGAATGTTTTGGCCTTGTTGGTATGGAATTGGTTCATATAAATCCTGTTCTCTAATCTCCATCTCTCAGTATCAAATATATTTACAGCAAGAAACTCTTGTCAGAGAGGAAAGGGACTCCCAGACAAGAGGTATAAATAGTTGTAAAGGAAATGTGATCGCCAGAAGGATCCCATACAGCTGATTTACATGAAAGAGAAATTGCTTTAACAAAACAGTGTTTGTTGTTGAATGATGTAATCACAGAACCACAGAATGGCTTGGATTGGAGACAATCTTAAACATTGCCTTGTTCCAAGCCCCCTGCCTTCCAAGTAGACCAGGTTGCTCAAAGCCCCATCCAACCTTGTCCTCAACACTTTCAGGGATGGAGTATCCACAGCTTCTCAGGGCAATCTGTTCCAATGCCTCACTACTCTTTGATTAATTAATTCCTTCCCAATATCTAGTCAAAATCTCTCCTCTTTTAGTTTAAAACCATTCCCCCTTGCCCTGTCACTATCTGTCCATGTAAAAAGTCATTCTTCCTCTTTGCTTAGGCCCCTTTAAGTACTGGAATGAGCTGTAAGGGGTCCCCATTGTTCCCTTCTCCAGGCTGAACAGTCCCAGCTCTCTCAGCCTGTCTTCATAGGAGAGGTGCTCCAGCTCTCTGATCATCTTCGTGGCCTCCTCTGGACATGCTCCAAGAGATCCATATCCTTCCTGTGCTGGGGACCCCAGAGCTGGATGCAATACTCCTGGTGGGGTCCCACAAGAGCAGCGTACGGGCACAGAATCAACCCCCTTGACCTGCTGGCCACTGCTTTTGGTGCAGCCCAGCACCTGTTTGATTTCTGAGATGTCACTGCACATTGCCAGGTCCCATCAAACTTCTCTTTCACCAGCACCCCCAAGTCCTTCTGGGCAGGGCTGCTCTCAATCCATTCTCTGCCCAGCCTGTGTTTGTGCTTGGGATCACCCTGGCCCAAATGCAGCACCTTGCACTTGGCCTTGCTGAACTTCCTGAGGTTCCCGTGGATCCCCCTGTCCAGCCTGTCCAGGTCCCTCTGGATGCCATCCCTTCCCTCCAGTGTGACAACCACTCCACACAGCTTGGTGTCATCAGCAAACCTGCTGAGGGTGCCCCTGATCCCACTGTCCATGTCACCAACAGCGATGTCAAGCAGGACTGGTCCCAACACCCATCCCTGAGGGTACCACTCTCACTGAGCTCCACCTGGACACTGAGCCAGTGACCACAGCTCTTTGAGTGTGACCACCCAACCAACTCCTAATCCACTGAGGGAGTCCATCCATGACATCCATGTCTCTCCAGTTCAGAGACAAGGATGTCATGTGAGACAGCGTGAGATGCTTTGTACAAACCAACACAGATAACGTCACTTGCTCTTCCCTAAACCACCTGTAACTCTGTCATAGAAGGCCACCAGATTTGTCAGGCACAATTAGCCCTTAGTGGAGCCATGCTGGCTGTCATCAATCCATTATGTCCTAAATATATCCAAAACCTTATCTCCTTACTTTTCTAAATTGTCAATAGTTGGTGGTGATAGAAAATTTCCCTTACTGCATAATTTCAGACAAACCAAGTTTCACATAGGTAAAATAACCCATCAGATAAGTACATGAAATAACCTCTTTCTGCCTACACTAGCAGCCTACACAAAAATTTGAAAAATATTTCATAGTATTTTTACTTTACCTCTCTAAGGGTCCATTCAGTTCAGCCCTCTTTAACCCAGCTAGTGCAGGACAGTGTTCATTATGAGACACGCTACTCAATGTCCAGGAAAATGAACTCTAACAAGGTAAAACTATTTCATATATTTCATGTATTTTAAGGCCAGAAAATCCTGTTATAATCATCTTGTTTATCCTTCTCTGCAGTAGGAGCCATAGATTTCTCTTGGTTAAATCAGGTAAACCAGAAGAGGGGGTGGAATTATAGCATAATTTAGAAGATTGAAAGTAATGGAGAATTAATTTTATTTCTTCTTAATCCACTAAAATATTTTTATAATAATGCTATCCAGGTCCTTATTGGAAATGTTGCTATATTCTGGCGACAAAACCTACATTAGTATTTGAACAAGAAAAAGTAGGCATATTGCTGCTGACAAAACTGCTGCTAGGGGATAGTGTCTCTACAGAGAAGACGGGATCAGTGTCTAAGACATTTAAGAATACACAGTTCTTGGAGAAAGTGCTGGTTGGATTTGAAGCTAAGCCTTTCTAGAGAAAGTTTTGGTCATTTATGCAGTCAGATGTATGATTTGAAGGCCCTAATCTCTTATGTACATGATTATACAGGATGTATGACCATGAGTAGCCCAGTAAAGACTTCAAATGGGAAAGAGCCCAAAACTTCAAAAAAACCCAAACCTATAGCACCAAGATCATGTTACTTAGAAAAGTAACTTTCCTTTCTATCTCACTTCCCTGGAAAGATGATTGAAAAAAAAATCCAAAAAGCAGCAGTTACTTCAAAATATTCAGCATAAAAGCTGCTTATTTCTTTCAGCAAAACTATATTACACAAACTTAGCAAGGGAAAATGAAGAAAAGAAAACAAAACCAAACAAACATCCACTGAAATTTCGTTTTTTGCCTTTCCTTCCAGGAGAACCAACATCAAAAAAATTTGCAAAAGTACTGGAACATTTCTATTGGTTTCTGCTTCTCTATTCCTATGCCAAGCCTTGGGACAGTTAGCAAGATTATATTTCATATTATACCTCCAACTTTCTGTAATAAAGAACACAGGAAGGCACTTACCTACTGCCTGTTACAGCATACCCTTTCTCTGTAAAAGTTTACACTTTCTTTTCTTTACAGCCCATAATGCAAGTTTCTCACTTGAAAAAAAAGTCATAGATGAATTGCTCACCACTGTCACCAGGGCTGAAGCTCTGAAGTAGTGCTTGGTCCTAAATAAGACCAGAAGACCTTACAGCTAAATCTGGTAAGGAACACAAACTTTTCCAAGGGGTGAGTCCTTTCACCAGCTTAAGTGGCATGACCTGCATGGCTTGCAGTCAAGCCATTCAAGCAACAAATAGCTCTGAAAACACTCTCTAGAGGAGAGATCTCTGACCTGACCATTAGATTTTCTGCTGCAAACTGAAATCCATTTGAAGCTGAATTCCTCAATTTTGCAGTGCTATTACTGTTGCAGATATTCTCAGTGTTTTCCCCTCACCCAGTCAAAACAGCACATTTTTAAAATGGCTGCTTACCTACAAAGGATCCATTTAATCCACAGGCAATGAAGCAGCCTTCTGCTCGAGAGGCACCACCAACACTTAAACTGGCAAGAATTTAGACAAAACTGTGCTTCAACTCAGGAAAGCTACAAGCAGCATAAGAAAACTTATACTTCACTTAAACTGTACACAGATAACAAAGCTAAGGCAACATGCCAGAGACTCCAATTAACTGTACACTGAGAGACAAAAGATGAGCGATGTCTGAAATTCATGAAGGAGGACAATGGGCATGCACACACTCACGCACACCCTGAGGATTGATAAAAGACAGTTTCACATTTGACTGACATCCTCCAACTCCCAAAAGCCTATAAAGCACACACAAACAACTCCCAGAATATTCCAACCTGAAACAGGCTGTGTAGGCTACGCTTATCACGCAAAGATGATCATTATTTGGGAGGGGATATCTTACAAGCTGCCTATCTCACCTCTGGATTTCTGCCCCTCAGCCATTGGCAAATTTCTTCCCTCACTTTTGTAAACTTTGCAGGAAACAGGGAATGCTCTGCAATTCAGGGACACACCCACTCTGCTGCCTCCAGACATTCAGCTTGTGCATGTCCTCTACCTTTCAGTCACTTAAACACAGTCTCTGTCGTGATCTGGTAGATGCTTAGGCACTAGTTTGACAGCTCTTTGCTCTGGTCCCAAAGGAAAATCCTTCCTCAGGTTTGGAAAGAGACATTGATTAAACAGGGTGTCCTGGAGTAAAAACCAATATATTGATGACTATTCTACTACGTGTTCTGGAAAAGCACCCTTGTCTTATTAGGAATGTCAAGTAGAAATTTTGAAAATCCCAATTCACAAGCATTTTCCTATCAACCAGAAGTATGTATGATGAATCAAGTTTTGGGGCATTGGAGCACGTTGGGACCCAACTCAGCATTTTTGTCCTAACATGTATCTAATTTACGGCTGCCAGGATAGTCCCAAGATTACATTTCCCTCCAAGTGGCTGAGCAATTGCATGGAGAGCCACAGGTAACCTGAGGAAGTCTGGCAAGCAGTAGGACACCCACCAACTGGTAGCTGCCACATGCAATAAACATCTCACGGTCACCCTGTCAGAGCAGTCTCAACACCTCACCTCCACGGGCCAAGCAAGTTCACAGCCCACTCCTGGCTTTCCATGTAGGAATAATTACACACTTCTCAGCAGACCAACTCCCATGCTGACATCTGCCTGCACAGTGTTAGGGAAGGAAATGAAATGCAGAAGCTCTACCAAGCCTGGTTACGCCAAACCTGCAACACAGCCCTGCAACACAGCCCAGCCACCCTGATCAGTTATCCCTTAGTGCACAGTACATTGCTGCTTTGGGAAAACTCAGGTTCAAGAAGCACCCCTGTTTCATCTTTCTCTTCCTTGTCCTTCTCTTTTTCCATTTCCTTATTTTTCTGGAGGCACAGCTACAAGGAAGAAGAACTTACAGCTTGCAGCTGCTTCTACGCCAAAATCAATCTGTCCAACAGTCACAGTGACAATATGTCGAGTAATGACAACAGAAAATGCTGAACATGTGTGAGTGCCAGGCTGCAGTGCAGAGAGCTGCTCCTGCCCTGAGCTCCAAAGAATTTGAACAACCCTGCCAAAACAGAAGCAAAGCTGGAGTCATGCTCTTTCTGCAAGCTTGACCAGGGGCATGACACTGTGATTCCCTTTCCATGAACTATCCTCTCTTGAAATGTGGGAAACACACAGACACTTGAAATCTTTTAATGAGATGCAGTGATCTATGGAGTAAATTGGGTTGCAAAAAAACCCTCAGACTGACTCCTTTGCAAACTGGGTTTGAATTGAAATGGGATCTTAACTTTTCAGACTGCTTCCCTTTAAATACAGAAAAGCATGCGTAGGAAAATAAATAATAAGCAGCTGCTATGGAGAAAGAAAAGCACTCTCCTTTTAGTACCTGAAGAGCAATGCTGAAGGTGTATGTGAATACAAATCCTTATCTATGAAGAAAAATACATCTCGTGCCAATGCAAAAATGAAACTGCTTCTAAATAGCAGAAACATGGGTTCTCCCTTCGCTTCAGAAATTATTTAATTGAAAAACAGTCTGCATTCAACAAATCTGATTTCAAGATAAAAGCACCATTGCTTTGAAATCTTAATGGTGGATTTATCAAAATTTATGCTATAAATCAACACAAACCCTTATGAGAATCTACAACCAAAATGACCAATTCTAAGTTTTTATTAATATTAAAACACATCCTCCTGAACGATCTAATAAGGATATATAATATTTTCTTTTTCTTTTTTTTTTTAATGTGGTAACAGTCACCAAGCTTTATTTTAATAAAATTTAAATATTACAATATCACCTTAAAATCAAGCAGACTTGTATGTTAACATAAAGAAAAATAAAATAAAAATGGTACCTACAGTACAAACTTCTCTTTCTATTTTTAGTAGATATTTACACAGAAAAAATATTATTGATTGTTATTTAAGATTCTGCTTAATAAAATATTTTACTTTCTTCTTGGAGCTTTTAATATTAAAGAGTGTTCAAACAATGTTGCCTAGAACAAACCTCACAAATTCAGGGAAGGAAAGAGCTTGGAGTGATACCACAATGCAGAAAGGAAAAAATCCTTTACCCTAGTGAAAAAAATGATTAATTTCTCACCCACAAGAAGTGTAAGAACAGGTCAGGTCACATTGCACAGGTAATATTTTCTGTAATATTGCTAGAAATGCTGAAATGATGTAGTGGCTGAATTTGACCAGTGTAGATGTGAAATATTATATATATATATACACACACATATATAACCAGTGTAAATGTGAAATAAAAAGCACACTAAATCTAACTAGCCTAGAATGCCATAAACAATACCTATTATATGTTATTTCATTCTCCTGGGAAGAAATATATGGTAATTTGCTAAGCTATTTTCACTTTATTCTTAACATTTATGGCTATTACTGGTAGAAAGCAACAACAGCTTGACTTTTTAGCATGCAAAACGCTTGATCTGAAAAAGACACATAAAAGAAAAATATATGCAGCTTCCCATTTGTACTGTGTCAGCAAAGTCTTTAACTAAGGATTTGTAGTAGAGTATGCTAATCAGAGGTGAATCCTGGTTCTTACAAATTATCAGGGGAAGACAAGGAAATGAGGTATGAGAATGAAATAACTTATAGGGGTGTGGCATTATAAAAAGCCCCTAATATCCCTATCTTGCCAAAGCTTGTGTGTGAGTTCCAACAGAACCAGAGCACTCCAAAGCCTGTTTCAGAAGTGCACCTTATTTAGCAGCTGTGTCTCTGTACAGGTTGTATTTGCTGTGTTTAACTGTGGTTGTTATTGTTTTGTTCTCAAACATGAGGCTGTAACAGGATATCTACATTGTAGGGAGTCACCTGAAGCACGGTATAGCATCCACACAGCATTATTTAAACATCTACCCTGGGGACTTGGGGTTCTCTACAGGATACTTCTCTTGGGAACCACACTTTTTAAAATTATAGCAACTAAAACAGACACTGCTATGCTAGGCAACATGGGGCAGAACCCTGTGTGTGCAAAACTTACCCCAATGTATTAAGTTTTGTACCTTTGCCATCTTTACTGTTTAACTTTCTGCAGCCATGCCTGCTAAATTCTTTTTGTTTGGTGTCAGGGTTTGAGTGGCTATGCTGTGAATTAAATAAGGAAGCTGGCGTGGCTGGGAACTACATCTGTCAAATCTCTCTCAATGTGGAAAGTTATTTTTCAACCAGAACAGTTCACTCATCAAATGCTTTTTAGTCACACAAGAAAACTGGCCAGAACAATAAGCTGAAGGGGAAGTGGGAGACCAAGAGTTTTTTGTTGTTGTTGGGGTTTTTTTGTTTGGTTGGTTTTTTTTTGTTTTATTTTGTTTTTTAATGAGAGGGCAGTGATGTGGAAAGTGAAGGCAGGTTATGCAAAAAGGTTTGGTGGGGATCCATCTCCTCCCTTGCAGGATCCTCTCTGCCACATACCTAGTTCTGGTTTGTCCAGGCATGGAAGCAGCTGCTGGTTAAACTTTCCCTAATATGTGACATCAGTAGGAGTCACCAGCTCTGGACTTTCTCAGGGGCACCACCTGACTTGACTTTGCTGTTCAGGAACGTCATAGTCACTGCTTCAGTATGAAAAAAACATAAACATCCAACTATCTTAGTTCCTAGTAGGCCATTAAATGAAAGCCATCATCATGGGAAATGTAATGTCTTCAATTAAATGATGAAAAAACCAAATCAAAACCTAAAATATATAAAGAGCCCTTCATTATTCTTTCTAGGATGCAAATTAATAAAAATTGCATTGGAATAAACACATTTACATGGGATTGGCATGGATTCTTCATCATCTTAAAGCACAAGCTGTCAATTGACTTCCACTGAGATCAGATTTGTCTAAAACCAGACATAATACATTATGCTGTAGGATGATTTTTTTTAAAAAAAAATCTGCAAAACTGTAATGTATGCATATTTTCGAGTTTTTAAAAAGAAGCTGTAAAGACAAAATTTATTACTAAATTTGGGAGATAAAATGATTCAGTAAATGCTGCTGTGAAAGCCTAATGGTCATAGGAGGATGTAAAACATTCCTGTCTATATTATGGAAGTGCCAGCTGAAGGATGATGCCAGGTACTTGAGTGTTTCATCTTTCAGAAGTTCAGCTTAAATAATTCTGTTTCATTTGCACTTCCCTCATTTTATCTCGTCCACTCATACAACTACTGTCCTCTACTACATGATCACTTCACAAGTATTAGTACAATTATTCTGATGACAATCAAGGGAGAAAAGGATGAAATATCAGCTAATAGGCACACGGCAAACAGAGGAGGATTTTCTAATTTTACATAAGAATCTTTCAACCCCGGGACTGACTCAGGCATTTTGGATTCCAGTCCAGAAGAACATGGTTCTTACACCTTGATCACTTTTACAGGTACCTGCTTTTCCACAGAGCAAATAAAAGGTTCATAATTTGTTCTTATAGAAGAAATAATGAAATTCTTAATGCACTCTTATCCTGCTACACCCGAAGTCCATCTGTTCTGGTCTGGCAGGCATTTGTTTATTTTTAAAATGTGACAGACTCTTTATCAGATTATTATTTATCACCATTACTGCTATTCTCAGACACACTATTCAATATAGGATAAATAAATCAGCATCACTTCTGTGCCCTGTTACATATATTGAAAAAGGCATTTCCAAAAATTTTGCAACTTTGAATTAGTTTGATATATCTATTTTGAGAGTGAAGGTACTAGGGTTTTGCTTATCCACACCTCTCATAACCAAATGATGTAATGACCCAGACAAAGCCTTTTTCATAATTAAACCTTCCCTCTCTTTACAGATTTCTGGGAGGAGATCCTGAATTTAGACAAATGACTGCAGATGGTGATACAAAGCTGTACAGAAGACAAATGGTAGCTGTGGCTTTCAGGTGAAACTCTCTGTTTCATACAGAGCCCTTGTAAGGTCTCCAGAACTTTTGCTGCTTAAAATAGAACTTCACTACGATTTAAGTCTTTTGTATGCACTTGTGCCAGCTGCTTACAAAGAGTGGATCTGAGCATGCACCTACATGACTCTTACTGAAGCTTTGGGGCTTTAAGAAATACACATAAAAGGCTCTTTTGGTTGGTTGTTTGGTTTTTTCCCCCTCCTGGTATCTTCTGAGTAACAGAAAATATGAGAGCTAGTAACTCCCAGAAGTATCAAGTGAGAATTTATTGTCCCTGGCTTTACAGATACCAGAGAACTGAGAAGGAAGAAGCTGCTTTTCTTCTTTGTTATATATATGGTGAAATGTGCATGATCAGATTTTAGAGGCAGATATTGCTATCGGAGTATATTTAAGGACATATTTTAAGTATATTTTTAAGACCATTAAGGACACAATCCTAGCTTTTGAGCTTCTAAGCAAGGATACAAAGGGGAAATCCACCTTCACCTCCCACTTTCTCCATTGTAATGGAAGCTCAGACACTGCAATGGAGAATTTGCCACAATATAAGAATCCTTTGCTCCTCACTGTTATGTCAGGTCTCTGAAGTCTGCACAAAAGGTAGTGGAAAAGTTTCCTGAGACCAAGAACAACTGTATAAGGTGCATGTATTCCATGCATATATCCTTCTACCTACTGCACATACTGCTTTCAAAACAATCCAACAGATTTATTTTAATGCCACAAGTTTAAGCTGTGAGTTTTCAGAAAACTGCTTGAGGTTTAAATGAAAGCTCTCTGAAGTCAGTGTATGCCTCCCTCAGTGGTCTGAACATATTTGTTAAAAACATCTTTAATCCTACTTCTAATTTCTGGTCTTCTTTATACTCATCTTTTTTTTCCACATCTGTTTTATTAAATTTTTTTAGTATTTTTTTTATTTCCTCCCCCTGCCTTTCTTTTAATGATTCATATAAATTCATCGATACTTTTACTGTTGCCTCATTCATTCAGGATTGCTTTCCTGTCTGAAAAGGGTAACTTCTGACCTCCTCCCTAGGATTGTCAACTATATTATATAAATTAACTTTAAAAATTACGTAGAAAGAATATGATTTATATTCCCAGGTGAACTTATATAAAATCCTTAACGGCTGCAGTTCAGCCTTTAAATGATATCACTCCGTGGTTTTTTACCAAGGAATTTACAAATTAACCAACTAACTGTAGAGAGCTCTGAATTAGGTCCTTAATAATTGGAATTTACTTCTGAATGTTTTAGTGTGCAGGGGTAGCACATTTCCCTGCTGGAAAGAAAGCTCCCTAATAGTATATTAACATATTAGACATTTTAAAAGAGGAGCTCATAATGCTGCTCTCATCATGAGAGATATATCCCAAGTAAGACTGAGTGCTTAAATGGAAATAACCAAAACATCATTCCTCCTCTCAAATTAACTCCAGTAGTCTTGCCAAAATGTACCATTATCATGCAGTAGAACAGCATGCTGAATTTCAATAATATCCCCACTAACACTAATTACAGAAAAGGAGAAAAACCTCAAAAGATTTGTCTAATGATTGAGTTTTGTTAAAGTTTTGTAGTAATCCTTAAAAATGTCTGGAGGAAATATATAGGACCTTTTGCAATTTCAGGTAAGTCTGTGTAACTCCAGTTGACCCTGTTTGAAAGATATATCATAGTATTCAGTTTTCTGAAAAGCCACAATAAAATGTAATGATGTATTATTTAAATTCAGTCTGAAGACTAGATGCTAGGGAATCTTTAACCAAAGAGGGTATTCTAGGTTATTTTTTTTCCTGCTGTTTTGATAAAGAAAAAAAGAAAAGGAAGCGAATTATTTTTTAACAGAAGGCTATTTCATTTTTATTAACTTTATTCCTGAAGCTTCTTCCTCAGATTCAAGCTAATTCAGTCCTCACTGAAACAAATGGCAAGAACTTTCATTTTATTGGGTGAGAACATCAATGGGTTGCTCTCAGCCAGAGGGGTTTGTTTTTTCCTTTTGCTTCATCACAGGAAAAGGAATTGGAAAAGACTGTATATAACCTAAAACAAAATAATCTTTTGTACTGTCAATATAAATTTGGGATTGTCAGTTGACTGAAGATTGTCACAGTTCTCTAGTTTTACTACACATGGCAGTCAGTTCACCATGTTTTATATGGAAAAACAGTTTCATAAAAACACACTAAATCTTTAGAATGCAATGCAGGGTGAATTGGGTTATTATTATCTCTTTAAAATTAGACATGCCTAGATATTTCAGATGCTAAAACTCTTGTTTGTGCTCTCAAGGAAGGGACAGCTACCCACCTCAGAGGTTCTGTTAAAGCTAAAAAGAGCTGCTTGTCCTAGGAGTGCAATTATGCAATGTTTGAATAATTCCAGTCTCAGCCACTGAGATTCTTTGTCACCCACATTACAAGGGATGAGGAGCTGTTTAGATTGCTGTGGTTTATGACCAGTTCCCTGTGTTCAATACACTCTCTTACAGACAAGAATCAAAATTCACCCTTTTCCCCCCTGAAGATGCAAAATTTGTTAGCATTAAAACTGTCAAGTGATTTAATGCAAGAAATTTCACTCTGAAACTGCTCGGACTACAAAATGCTGGAAATAGTAACAAAACATTGGAAAAAAGAAAAATGCAGACTAATAAATGTGGTAGCACTCCTATGAAAAACTGCAAAACCATATGCTATCTTTTTTTTTGAAATATAATTAAAATGTTATTAAAGTCCTTTATGAAATACTAATTTAGTTAGCATTACACTATGCATTGAATTGCAGATAATACTTAAGAGATTCCTTTCTGAAACCACCACAGAATATTTTCAGCCCATTTCTTTCTAAGCAAGTACACAAAGTGTCTCATTCTGTTGATAAGGCTATTGTACAGTAGCACAGCCAACAGCCCTCAAAAGACAACAACACGGATTCTAATGACAGAGTTTGTACACAATTTTACTCTATTCTAAACAGTAAAGCTGCAAACTCATCATCTTGTGGGAGTCAAATGCATATCTGGATCCAAACCTGCTCAAAACTGACAACTTGGAGCTCACAGAACTCCGTGCAAAGCAACATTCAAATTTCCTCTTTAACCCGGTGGTTCAAATTTGCCAAGGGAAAGACTGAAACACAACCTCTGTCTTTTCAAGGGAAGAACAGGACAGATTATAACTCACAGGAATTTATTTTTGCTATTTTCTTAACTTTGCACACTCAAGTAGTAACGAGAAACGTTGTAATTCTTACAACTAATCAATATTCTGTAATGACCTCGTTCAGAACACCTCACAAGAAGAAACAGAGGCCTCAGTTACCCTATGCTGTGTAATAAAAAGGCCACTTTACCCAATGTACACTATTTTCCATCTTCAGTCTTATAATAACACATTACTAGCTAAGAATAGTAAAGATTACACTGCATTCTGGAATTTAATCAGGAAACATTCACCTATGACTCAGCAATCCCCAGGTTTCATGCTTTTCACCAGGCGACAAATTTTATTCTAGCTAAGAAGGCTACACCACTGTGAAGTGTAAAGGGCTTGTTGGACCCCTGCATGCAGAGCTTGACCTAACTTTATTTTCAGATTAATAATAAAGTGAAACTTCCATGGAGGGAAGCAAAGGAGAAGGCAGTGAAGCTCCAATGAACACACTGCAGGGCACAGCTGAGCCCCTCAGCCAGGATGGCGGTGCCTTGGGCAAAGTGTTTGAGAAAGGACAGAAAATGCTGGGCACAGGAGGCACAGGGGAGGAATGGAAAAAGGAAGAAAGGAAGGGAGGGAGGTACCGAACTGTACATTAAGAATTTAGATTCAACAGAACTTTTTTCCATCTCTTTGTTCATGAAGCCATTGATTAATGTGCTTAGCACAGCTTTGCTATTTACATGGTGCACAAAAATATGCTGAAAGCTGATCAACTGAGCAGGTTGAGCATTCGGAATGAATAATGAGATGTAATTTTTTGTGTGTCTCTAAATTCTATTTCTTTTACTTGGACACAATAATAACATTCAGACAAGAAACTAGTTTGTATACTCTTTGAAATTAAAGAAATCAGCAAACTATTAGCATGAAATAATTCCTTCAGAGGTATTTTCAAACTATATTTCACTGATGTGTATTACCTTCAGATTTATTACCAGAGCCATTCAGTACAACCTGAAGTGTATTTTAGCACCTCGACAAACTAATATCTTTTAGGTTTGATAGCAACATTTCAAACCTCACAGCTGCTTTATCAGTGAGAATAACAAAAGAACAAATAAGCTTTTCACAAGCCTTCTATTCCTGACTTGGTGGGGGTTTTCCTCATAGTTATAGAAAAAGAAAGTCTTGCAGCAATCTAAATACTGTGAACAGGCTTTTGTTTTCAAGTTTTGTTGCTTTAAAAATGTATTTTTATTATTAATCTGAAAAGCAGTTTCAGGGTTCAGTGGATATGAAAATGATTCATAATGGAGAGGAAAGAGCTCTTGGGATATGAAGTGCTTCAGGGAAGAGATGCAAGATACATACAAAAAGTAAATAAATTTCCTCTCATGGTCCTCTGATGTGTTTTATTTTATAAATATCTACAATGCATTCTGTCAATACTAATGTTCAGAACATGTTTCAAACATGTGACATGGGAAAGAGAACCCAAGTAAAATTCATTAAAAAGTCTCTTTTTTTAGCCTAAACCTGGAAAATCAAGCAATGGCTTTCTCAGTAACAGATAAAGTAATTCTCAGGTTGCTCTGGCAGCTTCGCATTCCAATAGCGGTTTTCTGATCCTCTACAAAAAATAAACTTGTTAAGTAGCGTCACAATAGAGATTATTTTTAATTCTATCTTGAAGACAAAGAAATGACAGGAGCAGCACTGCAAATTCTCATTGCAGGTTCTAATATTCTCATGGTAAGTCCCATCACAACATCTAATCATCTAATGCTCGTGGAAAATAAAGCTAAAATTAACACAAATACAATAAAAATATTTCACATTAGTTTGCCACATTTGTATTTTATATGAGTATTTATTTGATTCTATGGGGCTTCATATTCCCTTCAACAGCACATCTCCAAGTTTTATTAAATAATGACTGATTCTTACTAGACTAGACATATTCTTAAGGCCATTTTTGCTCAATTAATTCAGTGCAGCAGGACCATATGCAAATACAGCTGATTTCTGATGTTATGAGTGTGTGATACTCTATGTAGTGATGTGACACGACACTGAAAATCATGTGTGTGACTCTCAGGGCTTTCTCAAAGCTTCCAACTCCATGTTTACTATTAGGAAAGCATCCAAGAATTCACTAACATTCTAACTGTACATGTGTTCTACGTATATGTAGAAATGTGCTGCATGCTGAAAATCAGTACAGAACTAAATTTGATGGTTCCTTTATAGCCCTCTCCAGTTCCTTTTTATTTCACAGTGTTCTCAGCGTCTTCTAATGAAAAAAACTAGGGGATAAACAGTTGATAAGGTGATATAAAATGTCTTGTTTATTGCCTATGTGAGACCCACAACAGAATCCATGTGCATGGATCTGTCACTTTGGTGTTTAATGCACACACGTCAGGCTACAAAACTCCAGGACAGAAGTGCAATTTAAAATTCCACCAGTACTAATCTTAGCAATTCCCACAAATTAAGAATTGAGCAGAATAAATGTTTTACCCAATCCTTGAAAAGCCATTTGCTGAAAACAGGCTTTTTCATGGTATATGTCCATTATTTTAAATTACCTTACACCTATAGGAATGAAGTTAGCCTGCCAAACCTTAATGAAGGCTATACTACAGAGCAATATTAGTAAATGATAGTCAATATTCAGGCACCTTCTACAAACACAAACAACTCTTGAAGGAGAGTTGTTTCAGTGTTTAACTTCTATAATAAATAAGACAGTTCGTAAAGGTCTTGGTCTTAATTGGGAAAATCAAACTACGACATTTTGTAGAGCTGAGCAAAAGGAGATGAAAATAACACCAAAGTAAAGAAACAGTAACATGCAACAGTTTCTAGAGGAAGAGTCTGTCTAGTTCCTGACTTTTTAAAAAATACTTCTGACTTTTTGAATATACAGCTTTGACAATAGCAATCTCCTTATAGAAGTGAGATCTGTCATTTTTGCTGAAAGACTTCTGCTTAGCAAAACTGAATTTTCACCTTCAAGGGCACTGTGAAATATTGCCATAGAGACCACCTATTTTTAGAAAGAACTATCTAATGTGCATCTAGAGCTCTGCACTTGCTTTTTCTTGATCTGTATAATGTGGAGAATACTACTTTGGGAGTCAGAGGGGAAGTGCTGTTGATATTGAACACTGAAAGAAAAAAAAAATCGAAATGGGAAGGGAGAAGGTTATAGAAAGGAGGAAAGAGTAGAATGGAAGAGAGACTTGAGTTTCACTGGGTTTTAATTTTAGTGGTAAGCTTTTGTCTTCACACCAGTCTGGAAAATGTGACTTTTCCTCATGTGTGGAATTCTGATTTGCATAATTGAAGTTCTCTAATTCTAACTGCATAACTTGCAATCATTCCCTTGAAAGAGATGGGATACTTTAACCAATACTACTCCTTGTAGGCTTGAACAGCACATCAGTGAAAGCTTTGCCATCATTTTCTGCTTTTGTTTACTTATTTATTTCTGGTTTAGCATGTGATTCCTTGACTACAGACTTCTCTTCTCGGTTTTTCTGGCACCTGTTCCAGGTTGGTGGAGGAAAACCACAAAAGACTTAGCAAGTGTTGATAAGGAAACCTGTAGTGCTTGCAGCCCCTGCAGTATGAAGCGAGCACAGCATGATAACTAGAAACAGTAGGGCATAGCTCCTATCTGCATTCTCCTGGCTGGGTTAGCTCTCTGGAAGGAGGATTTTCTGCAGCTGGAAATCTCCTCTGAGCTGATTCGCGTAACTAGTCTAGATCTCTTTTAGAAGAAAAGTGATTTTCCACTGTCTAGGCCATAAAAGTTTAACTTCATGCACCTCCCATTCTCCTGTAAACCAAGAACACCAATAAGGCCAAAAATAAATGGTGCACATGACAGAAAGGTGAGGAAAATCCTGAGAAATTTCTTTTCACATTTTGTTCACCTCACGGAACTATGACTTGTACTAGATGCCACCTATGCCTTATGATTGGTCTGAAGACTAAAAAGCCTTTTAAAGATTCATGGAATAATGACTCAAATCCATCTGTTCTATCATAAATGTCTATTCAAGAACAGTCAAACCTTCCCCTTTCAAGTTTTAGATTTTTATCACTTACATATGTGGCATATTAACATATATTTCTTACTGGAGATAAATACATAAAAAGATAAGACAGTTTTAGTGGCCCATAACAGCACAGACATGAATTACTACTAATGTCACTTACTATTCATGGTCCTAAATAAATTCTAAATTATTGTACTCAAAGATGTCTTCACTTGTTTTCATTTTTAACCACCATCATCTGAATGGGTTTTTATGCTTTGACATCATTCACAGATCAATAACACTTTTATTATACCTATTCTCCCTCATGTAAAAATCCTTTGTATGGGAATTTCTAACTTCTTTCCTGTTTCAATGAATGTAAGGTTTTATTTTGTGCAAACAGAGTATTAGGCTCCAGCTTGAGATTCTCCTCATTTCTCTCTAGATACTGTGTTCAACAAGACCTGATTTTTATCTGTTTTATTTTTCTTTCCTCCTTACCAATTCTCTGGAGTCCAAGGGAAACTGTTTTAAAACCAGAACAATTATAGTTCTTGTTTATAGCAGTAAGTAATCTCACTGGAACAAACAGTTTTTAAACTGATGGGTTAGGAGCAGTAAGACTGATTTTATTTCAGATGACATTTCATTTGCCACAATTAGTTAGCATTTATGTTTTTTCCCCATTTCTTTCCAACAGGATTTGATTTGCTGTGCTGTGCTAGGGACCCATGTGTCCATGTCACACATGGAACAGGCAGTGAACTTCACACCAGGTGCTGGCTCTACTGAGCTGAGCACACTCGGAGCAAGAGGGACTCTGTCTTTGCAGGGCAAAGAGCCCTTGTGGGCAAAGCTGGATGCAGCTACACCAGGAAGAAAGTCAACTCAAAGAAACCCTCAAACGCAGACCAAAGCTCAAAGGTGACCCTCAGACACATCAGACAGAACTGTCACTGCAGGATGAAACTCTTGGGAACAAGATCTGGGGTTACTTTGGCTTTACTTTAGCTTAGTGCCAGAGGTGTTACATAAACTTGCTTCAAAAACAGTTAGAAATCTGCTTTTTCAATGCCACAAAGGGAGATGGGGCACCTGGAACACCTTTTCTGCTGTTTCTCAGAATTTTCTGTCCAAGTTTCTAATGCTGAATTGATTCATCCCATTCAATTGTCAATGTGTTTGAGCTACAACATTTCCTTAACAAAAATTAAACTGCACATAAACTTTTCTTCACTATTTCTAGAGAAAGAAACCCCTAAGCCTAACATTCATTAAAAGACAAAAGGACATTGGAAAGTAACTCTTTGTTTCTCTTTCCATTCTTCCTTTTCCTTTAAAAAAAATATAGTCATAGACTTATATAAGAAATTACCCCAGAAAATGCATAATACATCAAGAGCAGTGGCAACATCTTTTATAAACCAAAACTCTAGGAGAGAAAATAGTATTGCATTACAATGCAGTACCAGCATTTATATACTGATATACAAAGAAAGCTCATTAATAAGGAATCATGAAATATGTTATTTGGAAATACAGCTGATGACATTTGCATTGCAGAATGTGCATTACACGAATTCATACTACCGAAAGAGAAAGCAATGACTAAACAGGTTGACAAACTATTTTTTGATCTATGGATAAATCTGCTGATTCTTACTTCTGGAAGGGTGAAAGAGAAGAGCATCTATCCTACAGAAAACTCTTCAGCTTTTCATCTGAGACACCACGTTATCCTACCACAAAAGCAAAGTGAAAACCTGTATTCTGCAAAGGCTGATTGCAACAACTTGCACAGATGTCGGTGGTTTTTCTGCTCCATGCTGCTCTGACTCTCAACCATGTGAAAAAGTTCCAATGGCAGAGGGCTATAAACTCTCAAACACTTGTGAGTGCAGAGATAAAAATCTCTCAGGGTTTTCTGCGGGGTGACAGAGAGGTGCAAATTCAGAACCTGCTGAAAGAGCTGCTCAAGTGATAAAACATCATATTGGTAACAACACAGCAATAATGCTACAGATAAGAAAACCTGAAAGAAACAAGTCTTTTCTATATAACATAAAGTTGTTGAGTAAGGAATGCTTTGTGCACTAAAAACAACCTGTAAGGTCCATGTAGAGATTCTTCACATTCAGTAGAATGAGAAATAGTAATTTCATATATTTTAGTTGTAGTTTTAACAACCTAAATTGACATATATTTAGGATTAACATCCTAAATAAGATAATGTCGTGAATAAAGTTTTTTATTAAAAAAGATTATTAAAAATCTGCATTTAAGTTCAATCTTTTCATTAATGATATTCTCTGCAGTGTAATGTTTATTTTGGGAGATTAAACCTTGAGTTTATTTGGGACTAGGCTAAAATATATGGGGCTGACTGGGGAGGATGAACACACTTTGAAATTCTAACTTTTATGGGGAAAATGAGACAAGCCCAGCAGACTGGGGTTTTGCCTATGGAGAATAATCATTTATCATGAAGGATTTTTATGAAAAATTTGCATTAGTGCACATGGAATATTTCATGCTTTCCAAATGCACTCTGTTTAGTGGTAAGGCTTACATCAAAATGATCTCTTTTGATCTTTCAGCATAATTTCCACCTGCATTCATTGACCTCTGACCAGATATAGGAACAAATCTGATGTACATCATATAAATTCCATTTCATGATGGGTACTGTACATTAATAATATAACCAAAAGACAGCAGAGGAAAGAGAAAGGGCAAGACTTTGAGAAGACATTTGACCTATGTGCCTAG
This sequence comes from Drymodes brunneopygia, assembly GCA_013400955.1. Lineage (NCBI taxonomy): Eukaryota > Metazoa > Chordata > Aves > Passeriformes > Petroicidae > Drymodes > Drymodes brunneopygia. The sequence continues at coordinate 590,865 of VZTZ01019725.1, forward strand.
GAAGGTCCACTGGTGCCTATTTCACACTCCACACTACTAATTTTTCCATGAAAGCTCTCAGTGGACCTCCACATTCTTGTGCCCTTGGTAACCTACAGGTAATAGCAACAAGCAAATTTTCTAGTCTTTGGAAGTAATGGAAGAGGAAACCATTACCCTTCTCTTGTACTCTTCCTCCCCAAAACTGTTTGCTTAGGCATATCATGCAAGGACTAGCTACTTCTCTCTTTGAATACAAAACTTGAACAACTGATTTCTTTTGTGAGCGGGATCAGTTACAAAAGCATCAGAAAGCAAAACAGACAGTACATGCTTAGGCATCAGATATAAAACAGATCAGAACATTTTAACCATTTCATATTTCAAAACAAAGACCATTCAAATGTTTGATGTTGCCTTCAAGAGAAATCTCTGGACTAGCGGTATTTTCTGATGAAGTCTTTATTTCCATTTCTAAATCCATTTAAAAGCCTCACAAGAAATAGTTTCATAAAGCTCCAGTGATTTCATGATGCTCCATCGAAGTTACACAGAGTAGAATCTATCTGGACCACAATTTTTTGCTAACATTGTTTATAATTTGAAGACCAAAGTATATGAAAATTTCTAATAATTCAAAAAATTTATCAGGCCTCAAATAGCATATCAGGTTAGGATACTGCCTGGCTTTTGACAATGTAGACATTATGAGGAAGGAGTTTATTTCTGTACCTACATGTCACATCTGAAGGTCTTAAATCAAGACCCTTCTTAGTAGCCAGTAATGAGCAGTATGGATATACACACATTTGTATTTCGCAGAAAAAACTATGACCAGTCTTGTCTTATATCAACCTGTTGATCACCATCTGTTCAAATGCTAGGACTCACATCCACAGAATTTCTTTCCCTGAATGGAAAAAGGAATTGGCCTCCAAGACGAAATAAAGACAGTGAAATTCAAGGCAAATTCTGAAGAAAAAGGATTCCCTACAAGCAGGTAAAATTTTGTCTCAATTTAGTAGTTAATCCTGCAATACAGACCTTAGATAAGAACCCCTTGCAGCAAAGTTTACTGCATTAGCATTTTGTTTCAGGTACATGGGACAAATGCAGGACATGTGACCTCACAGAAATACATACTAATCAGCAGAAAGAGGTGAAAAAAAAATAGAAAGCCACACTTGTCTGACAATTGAAACATTAGTCTCTAGCAATACTTCTTCAATTCATATCCATGGAAAACCCCTTGAACTTCTACACCATACTGCATACCCAGCCATCTGTATAGCTACAACTAAATACCACCTCACAACTCAAATTAGAAATGTGATGACAGAAGCCATTAATACTCTCCACTAATACTTTCAATACACACCACCATGCTACATATGAATTAGTTTCACTCACTGAATCTATTACTCTAAATGTTGCTGTAGTTCTCTTGATTTGTATTAAATTGTTTTACCTTTAATATCCTGCCTAATACTATTGACAAACAAGTCAGTCACTGACATGGTGATTTGTACTGCATTATATAAATGAAGGTTTCCTCCTTCTTTTTTCTGTTTTGGTTCTGTTTTAATGTTCCAAGATGGATGTTCACACAGAGGAATGCGTGTGCACTGCTGTAATACACAGGGAGGCAGACACCTGTACTAGCAGCTGACACAGACACAAAGGAGAAGATTCATCACACAAAAAGGCTCTACAGATGGGGATGTCACTATGAACTGATACATTTCATGGGATGAACACTGACAACGATACAGTCAAGCTGCTAAAGTCACATCAGTTCTTCAAATGTGAACATTTGTGTATTCCTGATGGTAAGATCATTGACAATTCTGAGGTAACTTCTTTATTCCAGTAACAACTGGCACTTTCTCTTCCTCCACTATCCTATGTTGAGTTGTTTATTTATTGTTATTGCTCAACAAACTCAAAAAAGAGTGCCAACTGAAAAAGGAATAATCTTTAATGTTAAGTACTGCAAATGGGGAATTATCCCAGTAGGGTGGCATTGAAACAGCACATTTCAGATACAAGCACAAGAACAAGCTGACAAAACTGCAGGAGTCCTGCACATGAGAACACAAATATGCTGATCAAAATGTTACTGTATGCATGTGTGCATGTAAATACGTATCTACACATGAAAGGGACCTTATTGTACATGCATTCACAGTAATTATCACAAATATGGAAATAATCATTCTATGATGTCACAGTACTTACTGAGAGAGGTGCTAGACTTCTTCCTGTTAATTCTTATAAAGAAGATTTTGAGTTAAAAAATCCTAGATTTCTACTAGACAGACTGCACATCAGTCCCTCATATTCACCAGGTACATTGCAGCACCCTATACTAGAAACCTTAGGTAAAAATTCTTTCTGTAGGCATTTGCCTACAGAACACTCAGCAGCAAGAAGCTTCTGGCAACTGAGATCTGTGACCTCTGACCACCAAGCAGCTTCAGTGACACTGCCATGACCAGGGCTCTGCCCCACAGCAAGGTCCAGCATGCTACTCACAGGCAGTTTGATCCTAAAGCTGTTTGCAGAACTCGTATTTTTTTCTTTCCTTTGAAACTTAAACAAGGTCTTTTTAACTTTCACCTCCTGCCCTGTGAAAACTTAAAGTAGTAGATTACCACATTATATATATCAGAAAAATCAAAATAGGAGACAAGATAGTTTAATTTGAATTCATTTTCAGAAGGGTGGCATAAATGGAAAGATTCAAATGAGGATGTGATTTCGTATATTGTGTGTGATGAGTGCAAATTAAAAGCAAAAGAAACGTAATTAAGAAGATGAGATGCAGAAAGTAAGGGATTGGTGAGGTGAGTGAAAAACTAGCGGGTATTTTAGATTGGCATTTGTATAGTGGATATATAATGTAGCAAAGTGTGTGAGTACAGCTAAGGCAGCACTCATGGGGGGTAAGACAAGGAGAACTCATGAGGAAACACCTGGGGACATCATAATGAATGTAAGCCAGGAGGAGGTGATCTTGTATTGACAATCAGGAAAAAGTGCATGAACAGGAAACAGGAACATGTGCAAGACAAGACAATCACAGCTTCAAGATACAGAGCTGAGCTTTTACAAACATGAATTTCATTTTGGGGGAAACTTGAAAATCATGTCATTGCCCAGGCATCACCTAGCTAGAATCAAGTACTAGGAATAATGCATTGGTGCAGATAAGCTGGATGTGATTTTCGATTAAAATCTTTTGTACTGTAAGAAAAGGATTGCATCTGCATTGTGTGCCAGAAACTGCAACTATGCAGACAGCACAGTTCAATCCATTATCCTCAAAGCTCTTCTCAAAGAGTCTGGAATGGAGAGTTTCTCTGCGAAGATCAGTGTGACAGTAAGTTATCGCCAGATACCCCGCACGGTACATCGAATTGTACAGCACAGACACTGTGTTTTTCACAAAGCAAAAGCTGCATTTTGTTCTTAAAATACCCTGGCAAATGTCCACTGCTGTTGCAAAGTGCTGCTTAGAAATCCACAGATAGGTTTTTTTCTTGGACTGTCCTTTAAAATGTGTAAACTTGGGGAAAACATCAACAGATGCTGAGCCTCCCATTGCATTTTTGAAGGGACTCTGTGGCTCAGAGAAGACCCCAGAAGAACGCTAGAGAAATGAATTATTAAATTGATGCTAAAATGAAGGAAATGAATGCAGGAAAAAGCCCCTCAAACTTTTTTTAGAGCGATAACTTTGAATTTGCTGTGCAACTGAGATTAAAGATGAGATTGAGTTAATAACAGATTTTCATTGAAAATTGCAGTCTGTGTTAGAGGTTTTACATTTAAATCCTCATCTCAAGTCAAAACCAGCTCTAAACTTCAACTCAAACCTAGTTTCGCCCTGCAAACAGGTTGTGTTAAAAGAAAGCAGCTGGATTCATCAGTTCAAAGGCAGCATTTTGTTGCAGGGGCATGACTGCTGGGGAATGGGTTTTCAGAAGAAAAGCAATGGACTGTAACGAAGGCCTAACACAGTGCCTTGGCAGCTTGATTAGCCACGAGATCGAGGGCAATAATCAATTGCTGCCTTGCAGTGACTCCTATTAGTATCCTGTCCAGGTTCCAGCCTCACTCAAAACTAATAGGATGCAAATTTGCCTGTTACTTTGTCTATGTAAATATAATTGCACAAAACACCGTTTTCCTTTACCTTGTTTCATTATATTAGAGGATTAAAGTTAGATGGTATTTTCAATTCCGTGCAGCTTTGTGTAGGGGCAGAAATATATCAACCTGGGAATTAAGCAAATGCCTGAAGAGCTGATTGAGTAATCTAGGGGAAAAAGGGCTAAGACTGAGGAAGAGGGGCTCTCTTTTTAACAATGTTCTCAGAGAACTGGTATCTTCTACCTAATTCTTCTAAGTGGTTCTTCCAACCAGCTCAGTCTTGCTTCCAAATAACAGAGGTAAAATTATTAGAAAAACAAAATCAGGAGTACTGTAGCTTGAGATTGGCAATTGGAACTAAATGTCACCTGAGCTGGTGGTCAAACAAAGTGCCTTATTTTCAAATCTGATTCAGGCTGCAAGTTAGGAGGAAGACATTTCTGGAGCATTAGAAACAGCCAGAAGTGGTTTGGGGAAGGTGAAGACTGATGATTGCCTAGAAAGATGAGAGCCTTTGGCACAGAGGAAAAATCTCGAGTCAAACCACTGTCTGCTTGCCACCTGTGCTAACATGCCTCTTCTGTTAGAAGTTAGCAAAAATAGGGTTCATACAGAAAAAGGAAAACACACACTGATGATTTCAAAACACCAGGTCACTGCAGCTTCTGAGTGTCATCTAGAAAATGCTGCGCTAGGGACCTGTTGTTGGACACAGATTACTACAAACAGGTGAGGGAGAGAAAAACCAGACAACTTAGTTGGACATAAAGGAGGTGTGATAGCATCTGCTAACCTCATAATGCTAGAGAATCAACAGACTACTGCTGAAGAAAAATAACATGACATAATAAACCATCTGCTTAATGGGAAGACTAAATGGAGTCTTTCACCATTTGGAACAAAAACATTACAAGCAAGGTGAAAGAGCTGGCAAGCTCCTGACAGCAAATCTGAATCTGCAAGGTGTGCAAATAAGCACAATTTATAACGAGATAGAATAAAACCAATGAATTCCAAAGATTTTATAGAGATATCCATATACATAACTGTAACGTTCATATTACAATTATCTCAGGCATCTGCTGAATAATTATCTTCTCAAAGGTAATGAACACTGGAAACGTGGAAAAGGGATCCATTTTCTTGTAACAAATAAGCAGGCCATTATGTAATTAGATATAGACACTAGTTTGCCTGTGTGGTTTTATAAGCGATTCTATGATTACCCAATTCTGGAACTAAAAGCAGCATTTGAAAAGCAGAGGAAAAAAACACATCTGCAAACTACTTAATAGAGAAGGCCACAACACATATAAACAGAATCCACCTCCTTAGCTGGGATAAAAAAAAGGAAAAAATCCAAANGACAACAACAACAAAAGGCCAAAATACTGAGCATGTAGGACAATGCATGCATTATGTTGGGCATAGCAAGGCCAGGGTTTCACAGGCACACCACACACATATGAAGTCCATCCAGTTCTGTGGTTCAACCTACTGCAGCATTACATCTTTTTACAAAGAGATGAGGGACTGGTAGAGCAGAATGGAGTTGAAAGTGTGGCATAACTTTATTCCAGTTTTCAATACCTGAGATTTAACATCTGTAAGATAATCTGCTTCAGAAAATACTTGTGAATCTCTGAGAAAAAAAAGCTTTGTGTTTCCCTTTAATTTATGATTTATTACTGTCTTTTAGAACACATTCATTAGATCTGTCCTAAGCCATTTATTTCTCATGTGCAGAGGGCAGTAAAAGACAGAAAAAAATTTGCAAACTTAGCTTTTTTTTTTTTAAATAGTAATAAAAAAGTTGCCTTCCATTTAATTTTTAAATAAAATATCAGGTAGAATAATCTTATTTGCATACCATGGCTGCTTCTCCCCTTGACCTTACCTTATTCATTGAATTTGATCTAACTTCATGAACAGAACATTTGCTGTACTTGTTCACTGACATTTTGTTAAGTTCTACTTTGTACCGGGCTTTTACACTAAGTTGGATCATTTGCTGAGAAAGAAGCATGCTTCTTGTAGCCTCTTTTGGTTTAATTCTTCTGAAAACACATTTGTTTAACCACTTCCTTCTTGATGCATGATTAATTATTAAAATTAAATCCATATGCAAATATTTGTCCTCAAGTACTTACTACTGCAAATGGGGAACTTTTCAAGTAAAGGAAAATCAAAATAGAGGTTGAGTATTGTTGCCATCCAATCTAGTTTCTAAAGGTTAATACAAAAGTATGGTAGTTATCAACTGCTTATTACTTTTTACTGGTCAATGAGCGTCGTTTATTTCAGGTGTCCCATGGCATAAAAACTGTGAAGATTTACCGTTTGTTTGATGGATATAATGTGATGCAATTTAGTAATGCTTTGTTCTTCTCTAGAAAAGCACTTAAACAACAGTCTGAAATGGAAGCCTTCAAGCAACTGTCATTGACTTCAGCCAGACTCCTTATGTGCTCAAGATTACAATAACATAAAGAACGGATGGACTGCAAACTTCTGGGGATTTTTTTCTTCACAGAAAACACAATAAAAATGTATTTTCTTCCTAAAACTCATTTCATAATTGGAAACTCCTGTTATTGCTTCTAATTGAGAGAGAAAAAAAAAAGTGAGAAATGGATAGAGAAAACCTACAGCTTGCCTAGGAGTTATCCCTGTGCTAAACTGCCCTGAAAAAGAGTTCAGCTCTTCCTAAATTAAACTTCTGTCAGCGACAGCTCATAAAGAAGGCAAAATCCTTTGATTCCTCTGTAATACAGGAAAAGAAACCTGAAATATCCTGTCCTTCATATTGCTAATTCTTTAAGCTGTTTGTATAAATTAACTGAATTCCACACCAGATAAGTCAGTTGAAAAACAGGCAGGAATCAAAAGGACTAAAACTCTTTGTTAACATTTACTTGTATAATAAACCATTTACTTACAATGCCAGAACAGTTCACCTATGGCTTTTACCTTTCCCTGTATATTTATTGGTCTGCGTGTACATTTCATAAGAGCATTTCCCTGTCCTATTCACCAGAGAAGAATATCCTGCAGCAATTTTGGTATCTAATGATTGCAGTAGCTGTACCATTATTATGCCCTTGGTACCCCAGCCTCCCTCTGGCATTTTTAAAAGCTGCTGTTGCTAGTAAGCAAAACTCTCTAATGCATTACTGCAAAGGAGCTATGAGAAGTCAAGGTAGAGTTTTTTTTAAATGCTGCTACAAAGTGAAAGAAATCTCAAAGGAAAACTGTACACTATGAGAATCCAAGCCCCATTAATAGCCAAATGATTTTCAGTGTGAAGATAGTGGAAGTCTGCAAAAACAATAGGGTCTGTTGCTCAAAGAGTTATTTCTAATAGAGTTTAATTAAAAACTGTCTGATGTGCTCTCCTCTGAACACAGCTGTGACTTGTTTCAATTTCAGTGGCACAGCATTCATTTATGGCACAACATTTTAGAGCAGAATAGCTCCAAATGACATGGCAAATTCTATTAATCTAGTGCTGCTGCAGAGAGACACAGGAATTTCGGAGCAGAGTTCCTTCCCTGGTGATCCTGCTACCTTTTCAAAATCTAGGAAATCCAGCTCAAGCAGATAGCTAAGCCACCTGCTTAAAATGGAAAACTTTTCTCTGGAACTGAAAACACATTATCACAGATGAAATGCCATATCTAACATTTTGTCCAGTATCCCTACTACCATCTGGACTACACCTTACAGATTTATATATTACAGAACTCTTGCCAGCCTCTCCTGTCTCCTTGGTAAACAGAACCCTTACCATTATTTAAAGAGGAGTCACATAAATAATAAATAAATAAATAAATAAATAAATATTACAACAGTAGAAGAATATAAAAATTAACTGCTCAGTGGGAAAAGACAGAATGTGTATTTGCAGTGAAATAAAATTCAATGTATTAATTGCTATATATATTTGAGTGGAATGGTTTCACTGATGTCAACCATTGCAGCAATTAAAACTGCTTCCAAAACACCAAATAAAAGGCAAAGACACTACTTGTTATGCACTGCTTAAGAGTCACTGTAGAGTAACACAGAGTAGTACACCATCCTGCTTAGTGCACTGTATTTTCTCCTTCCTCATGCATTAAAAATGGATTTGTCAGAGTTGCCCATGACTTCATGAAAATATAGTTTCACTTCTCCCTATCATTTTGCAACAAAGAAGCAAACAAAAAAGGGACACATTTATTAGTTAATATGCAGAAATATTTAAACTATAAACCTGTCATGATTCAGGTATGTAAATTGACTCCTTCCAATATTCTCCCATTTCCTCCACAATCCATAGCTTTTCTGAGCTTGTCAAATCATCCTTTTGTCCTCTAAAGTATTCTGGAACAATATCTTCTGATGACAGTGACATTTAGTGATGACAGTAGAGCTGATAAACTGATTATTGGGTTGCTATAATTTCCTATTCTCCTCCTCCATTTCTATAAAGCTGGAATTTAAAAAAAAAATTCTCTACCTGCACTGCATTAACTGGTTGATTTAACCTTCCCTGTGAAGCTGAGCCACCTGCAGAGTGAAGAAAAACGATGCTAATCTGAAATCTTGTTTCATGTCCATATAAAAGTACACTCATGTCTATATTATATCAAGGAAAACATTGTGCTGCTAATATTATATTTATGAGCAAGAGATTTGTAGCTGATTCTGCTGTTTTTAATATGTACATGTTGGTTATCTTGGTTGTCAAGGAAGAGACCAGACCTTCTTAATGCTGTGACTTCATTTCAATGCAATGGAACAGAGGAGAATGAGGTACTGAGAAGAGCTCAACACCTGCCTCTCCAAGTCCCCTCCTCAGGAAGCTGTGGAGAGCAATGAGGTCACCCCTCAGACTCCTTCTCTTCAACCTAGACAAACCCAGAGTTCCTAGCCATTCCTCACAGGGCTCCCAGCCCTTTCACCAGCTCACCTGCCCTCCTCTGGACGCACTTCACTGCCCTTCAGAGCCCTTCAGTGCTCCTTAAATTGTGGGGCCCAGAGCTGCACACAGCACCCGGGGTGAGGCCACACCAACACCAAATGCAACAGGATAAAATCGCCTCTTTTGACCAGCTGGTGTTTGATGCATCCCAGGATGCAGCTGACCCATTTTGACTCTGCTGTCAACCTGAACACCCCCCATCCCTTTCTGCAGGGCTCCTCTCCAGTCACTCCTCTCCCTTTTTATGCCTGTGTGCAGAATACTTTCCACTGACTAGTCTTTCCTTCAAAATCCTCCTGCGTACCCAGTGAAAACTGAAACTTCTTGTATCTTTTTGCAACTGCTTATCTTCGTATCTTCTGAGTATCCTTAAAACAGATAAAGAAATATGCAAGCCAACTACAATTTCTGCCTAGAGACTGTTTAGCTTCATATTTGCATGTATTCCTTCCTTTTTCTACTCAGCTTAAGTTTCATTTTGTTGATAGTGAATTAGGTATAGTAGGCGCAATCTAAGTTTTAAAGTCAAGTTAAAATGTGGCAGAAGGAACTATTTTAGAGAGCATGTCTTACCATTTCTCTAATAACGGGGTAAATATTGTTACTCTTCATTAGGGAAAAGCAGACAGAAGGAGAGCCCAACTCAGAGTAGCCAGCAAGTCTCTAGATCATCTAGAAACAGCACAAATTAATCCTAACTCCCATTGTTTCCAGTCTACTACATAATGCACGCGTTACGTGTACTTTTACGTGTTTGACTAATGAGTGCATATGCAGGAGGAGACTAAATGAAATCTTCCCTCTGCTCCATCTGGGTGAAGGCACTCAAGCTTTGGCTAAGTGAGCCTTCCTGCTACTTGGCACTGTCCTCTCCCTCATCAGAAAACAGCGTTTCCCATGAGCGTTCCAGGAGCCTGACTTCATGGTCTTCTCGGTTGGTGCATACCTGTGCTTGCTAATGAAAACACATCAATTTCTATCAGCTTCTACTCCAGTCCTGGAGTTTAAATAGAAAAGAACTCCAGTCTTCTGTGCCTGCTCATGGCAAGAATCCTAATTAGAATGAGATCTCTGTTTATGCAATGGGATGTCAGTTATGAATTCATGGAGGTGAAGACTCCATGTATTGCCTTCTGTGGGGGCAGATCAAGACCTCCATTAGAAAAGAATACAGTATTTTTCTCTTTGACACCATCAACTCTTGTTTCTGTACCACTATTAACTTCAGCAGAATAAGATAAAGCTAAACATAAGTCAGGATATTAAATCTGCTTCATATTTAATACCTCTCTGAAACATTGTAGCTATCCACTTTAGCAGCTCCTCCATTTCCAAAATGCAGCAAAATTTTATAATGTAATTTTGATCAATTTTGCACTTAGGAAATGACAGCAGATGTTCTACTTCTTCCTCGGTAGAACAAAACTAGTAAAGTAACACATGCTTCCCCTGTCAAAGGTGAACCATTAGGATGTGTCCGTCTGAGTGAGCACGGAACAGTCAAAGCTGCAAATAGCTTTTAACATATACTCCAGGCTTTCCAAAAAATGGAGACAGTATTTCATTCCCATAGTCTGCTTTCCTGTGTGCACTGTGTCCTGCCATCTCACTTCAGCATTCTGGGACTTGTCTCACTTGAGATTTCCAACTTGCAAGTTTCCTTTTTTCTGATAAAGGTATCAACGCTGATAACTTTTCCCCTAAGACTCTTTTGACAAATAATAGAACTTACTCTGTTTCTCAAAACTTCAGTCTGTGTGACATTAAAACTCCACCTCTCTAAGCTCTGTTCCTCTGTCTGCACAAAACATGAAAGATGATGCTAACACACAAGCACGAATGAAACCCTAAATGACTTTTTACCACTTCTTTTACACATCCATGAAAATGCAAACATCTTCCCCCTATTTTTGTGTTATACTTCACTTCTCCTCAAGTCCCTTCATACCTTCTCCTGCAACTGCACAATTTTTCAGCACTTTTACTATTCTACATTTTATAATCAATATACAGAGAATTTTGCTTTCTGAGAATTGTGCTGTTCTTTAATTGAATTGGACTACTATTCTAATGACTGAAACATCTTTCATTAATTCTTGTAAACTTGATGTTTTCCACCCACTTTACATTCTCCAACCATAGCAAAATGACTCTGAATGAGAACTGTTCTCCTTCCTTCTCTCTGTCTAATTGATTGAGATATATAAATGACAAGTGATGTGATGCCTATAACTATGCAAAATAAAATTCACAGACGCACTGTGAGACATACTACTTTACTGTAAAAAAAACCCCCCAGAACCAACCCACAACAAAAAAGATTAAAAAAAGACAAAAAAAAGCCACAGTCTTGCAACTACTTTGTGAAAAGTGACTAGAATCAAAACAGAGCTGTTCTGGAGGTATTTGGAGCCTTTTTAAATCTAATTTTTTACAGAATTCATTGACAACACCAGACACTAGATTAAGACCTCAAAACTTATCTCTAGACAATCCAACCCATTTTAACAGTACTTCAATAAAATAAAAATAAAATCCAACACAGCACAGAGACTAAGGAGGTCTAAGAATTAAAGTAAATTGTAATCCAATTACATTATTTTACCACAACCTGTACCCGACTAGTCAAAAATATTTGAGGAAGGGAAAGCATCTTGAAAAGGGTAGATCTGTCTTTCCTGTTTAGAGAGCAGAGAAAGAAGCTGAACATACAAGAAAATCAGATTCTTCACCAAGCTGCTGTTTGCTGTGTGACCCTGCAGACTGAAAGCTGTACTAAGTGCACCATGACTCAAGACACAGACTTTCTGAAGCTGAAGTACCCGAAACTGAGATGGGGATGGTTGGGGGAACAAAAGGTCGATGAATCTCCTTTTCACACACGATCACAGCAAATGAATCACTGTTCTGGTAGTCTGAGATGGCTGAGTTCACTGCTAAAGGAGCAAGTAGCCTTCTCATGCCCACCTCAATTCAGTATTACTCAGTACCACTCATTCTGAAGTGCTTCTACTAACTCTTGCAGAAAAGGCTTTATTTGGTGGCTTAAATGTTGAATGATTATGCTTCCATAGAAAAGGTGAATGCATTAACCTAAATGAAAAAAAAAAAAAGAAAAATACAAAGCATTGCAAGTAAAAGTTTAATTGGTATAGAGAGGGCCATGCACTGGGGATGTTTTGCGGATATTCAATTGGCACCTTTCTCAAGCACACAGGACTCTGGGGGAGTGGGTGCTTCAGCATGGCTACGGTAGGTTTTCTCACAACAGGTTAATTTGCCGATCAGAAAGACCAGCAATATTAAAAGTAAATATTTTAACTAAGTAAAATATTTCCCTAGAAACAGGAGTTATGTTTTATTTTTGAACTGCAAATTTTACTCCTATCTCAAAGTATAATATCTTCACAGAGCTGCCACAAAGACTGGTAAACAAACTGACAAAGGACATCTCCTTAGTGGGAGCCCTGAGACATCCCTGATAAGCTCTGCTGAAACCCTGATAGGGAGCAGTTGCAGAACAAAGAAACCCTGATAGGTGTAAGGCAGAGATCTTGATAGGTGAAGGACAAAGAAAGAAAACCTGATGGGTGTAGGACAAAAACCCTGAAGGGTGCAGGACAAAGAAACCGTGATAAGGAACTGACCTTTAAGGAAAACACAAAGCAGCAACAGTAATTCTGGGGACTGATGTCTGACATTCAGTTACACCAAAAGCGATAAAAAGTGAACTGCCACCTACCCAGAATGAACCTCTCTGCACAAGATCTCCTGGGCAGTCTGTGACCCTGGCTAGGGACACCTGGCTGTCTCTGGACTCACTGACGTAGGTCAGCTTTAAAGTGAGACTTTTTTGCCACTGATTTGCCCCACTGCTGGGAGTGGTTTGCTGAATGTCACAGCAGTAACACCTCAAATCATACATTTATAGGTGCACCCAGGTAAAGGTTTTTAACTATATACTTGTTTCACTTGTAATTTTGTAGTAAGTTTTAGGATGTGTATTTGCCTTTCTAGTGGAAATTTTGTAGTGGCTTGTAGGGTGATTGTGAATATTAGTGTGTTTATATCCTTAGTTTTGTAGTATTTTTTAGTAGTAATAATTACTACAAACCCGGATCCCCATCTTTGGGTATTGCAGAATCCTGGGACCCCCATCCTCACATTCTTTACACACCTGTGGGTCAGGTAACCCTCAAAAGTTGTGTCACTACAGACATGAGAAACTTTGCATCAAATATCTGGCATCCATTTATCTCTTCATAGGGCCAGCATTTGATGCCTATACTGACTTACTAATGTTCTCTCCTGACCACATTGTCAGCAGATCTGGATTAAGCATTTAACTTCCAAGGGACTGGGGGATCGGGAGAGCATTTTTTTGTTCACTGTGAATCCTTTAGCAGATATCACTGTATCTTTGAAAACCTGTGGCAACATAGCCCAACAGTAAGTTCAATTTAACAATTTGCCTCAAGATAGACTGTGAGAAACCCTGAAGTTAAAAATATACAAGGTGTTAGAGACAAAAGTTGTCAAAATATTATGAAAATAAGCTAAGTGAATAAATACAGCTTCTTAAAAAGCAGAATTCCTAAATACATATAGACATTACTGTAAGTCATGAAAAAGTATTTGTGTGAAGATGTTTATAAAATATGCCACTCTTTTATTCCTCAGTATTAAACCAGACATGGCACAATAATTACCATTACTGCTGAGTGTTTGAACTGCTTTTATGCTAAGCAGACTGTATCTAAAATAATCCTATCTCCAAGAACTTCTTCCCTCAGAAGCGAAAATAAACATTGCTTCTGTGTACATTACTTATTCTCTCAAATCTTTCCATTAGCTTACGGTCTTGTCTCCACCAAGGAGCTGAGCAGCTTTCCAGGAGCTTGTGTATTACTTCCATCTCCAACACAATGATGGCTCTCTCCTTCAGGCAAGTTCCCTCTCTTTTAAAATACTCTTTATCCATATTACCTTTTTGGCCAGGAGCTTCCTGGTGTATTTTAACACTTCCTTAATCTTCTCCTTTTTGAGGCTTCCCTCACAGTATCCCTTTTCTAAGGGGCAGCAGCAGATCCCTTAGAGCTTCCTACCTCCCTGAGCATCCCAAGCTGCTGCTCTTGGCAGGATTGTGCTGGAAGCACTGGGGAGGATCCGTCTGCCCAACACACCAGGCCTTGGGGAAGGCTCCTGCCACAAACATGTGCTGAGTGTTTTGCTGGTGTGTTTGACACTGCAATACCTCACCTACTAAACTCAGTCTGCAATAAGGATTTGCAGGACGCAGCCCAGAGACTGAGGGTTGGATTTAGGGCAATGATTGACAGGTGTTCCATTTTTTCTGTGTGTTCATTATTGTGACGAGTGACAGGGCACGAACGGAAGCCATTATGAAATTAGAGGTAAGAGAACATAGGAAATTTTCATTCCCTGAACCAATCCCTAGTAAAAAATGTTATTTTCTATCATGGAGATGCTCTCTTAGACTTGATGTTGTTACCTGAGCACGGCAGGAAAGTTGCCAGATCTCTGAACATATTATCACATCAGCCTGCTCCACCAAGATGCTGGCCTAGACTCTTCTCACTGGTACCTCCACTTTTCTTCACCTAATTTCAGGTGGATTCAGGACATCACTTCCATCATTTTTGTCAGCAGCTAGTGGATTAGCTTTCACTCATTTTCCCTCCAACCTTACAAGATATTATTCCTTCTTACCAAGCCAGAGCATGCTTTCTGTATTTCAGGGATATAAATCTGATCCAAACCCCCAAACCAATCATGCTGTATGCATTTAAACCCCAACTAAGAGAATCACAGCATCTCTAGTACCAGTGAAAAAAGAGATACACCAGGAAAACAAACCTCCCATTGAAAAAGTAAATACTTCTGCATTATTTTATGAAAAAAATAATTATTAATATTTTTATTTTATTTTATAAAAAATACCCTGCTATCTATTTCATAATGTCTACTACTAAATCATACAGCTTGAAATTTGGGAGCTTTCTTCTCCCTTACAAATAAAGTAAGAATCCCTGGTAAGTGACCTCACATCCCATCATAGTGCATGCCAGCCCCTATGGGACATCACCACCATTGAACTCTGCCTGTTTTTTATTTCCCCAAACACTGAAGAAAAAACTTATCTGCTTGCCAGTGGCAAGTCAGTATATGGGCAATTTCTTCAGGAAGTGCTTACAAGAATAATGATGATTGCAGTAACTGAATACAGTTTTTTGTTCTCTGGAAAGGCAAGGGAGAATTCAGTTGAATGAACTGGCATAATGTTATGTTTCAGGTGCATTAGGAAAGTCTTCCTATGCATGCAAACTATCTTTTTTTCACAAAGCACATAAGATATAGAAACACTTCTGTACCACAAAATGATCTGCAGAGTGAACAGTGGGGAAGGGTAGAGAAGAAACAATTTACACAATGCTGATTAAGAAGAAATGTACATCTTGTCTAAAGTCACTCTATGTTGAGGAAAAGCCCTCAACCAACTTTAACAAAAGCTCTCAGCCTCTGCAGAGGTGCCCAGAAGGGTGAAAAGTTGCTGCAGGATAAGCAGCACTGCAGAGCGTAGAAAGGAAAGATTTTCAACACAGATACTTTCAAGGCTGAGAAAAGCATGCTTGCACCAACACCTGTCTGAAGCCAGTCTTTTTTTAGCTAAATACAGCTATTTCTGCAGTTGCTTCTGTATTCATGCCAGTTGAATGCAATTTCTCTCAATGCTGATAACATGCCAAAGACTTTTGAAGTTAATGAGTCTTGCTGCTAAAAAATGTAATTTCTCTAATTACTTGCAAGTATTAGTAGTAATTGCCTTTATGTTGATTTGAAGATATCTGACATGCTTTCAAAGGTAAATTTGAATTAAAATTTTACAAAATTAGAGATAATATGAAAAAGGGTTTTTTAAAATCTAAGACTAAGAAATATTTTATTATGTTTTCAATAAGGGTTTCAAAGGAAAAAGAATTGCCAAGAACCCATTAAGTAATTTATCTGATTAGCAATCATTTCTTTCTTTATTTTGAAAGTAATTGAATGCTTTGTATATTTTGATGTGCAAAGATTGTACCTGAACATGGCAATCATAAACACTATTTTAAAACTATTTTTCTGCAGTCTTACTGGTCAGGAGTAAGCTTTGGCCATAAATTATGGAAGAAATTGTTTAAGTTGTACACGTGAAGAAACAGCAATTTTTTAAACAATCAAACATAATATCTCTTTTTAGTGTTAGGCTTGTTAAATGAGAAAAATATCCTATTTATTATCTCCAATCTAATATTGCCACATGGACCATTAGAAAATGAAGCTGTTGATAAACAAGAATTGATGCTTGAATATCATAATTCTGTTTCTTGCAAGAGACTTGCAAAAACAAAACAAATGTATTTTAAATCCAGTCAGAATAGTAATACACTCACATGCAGAAAGCTAGTCTATTTTAATAATGCTGATGTGAGGTGTGTGTAAAATTAACTCTGAGCTGCCAGGTTTTCCTAAAAATGAGCTTTCTTGCAGGCAGTTTTCTCTAAATGAATAATGTATAAAATGTTAAGTAATTTGTGTGATAAAGCAAAAGAGAAAAATAACTTCAGATGCTTTACCTGATCTTATGTGGTTTGTGGAACCAATGATACAGCTACCACCCTTAATCAGAGGGACCAGAATGCGAATCTTAACGATTTTTATTCCAGATGTTATCTGGCAGACACACACTCACTTGTGTTTATTCCTACCAATATTGGTTGAAACATTAAAAAAAATATTCATTTCCTTGGTAAGAGCTTCCTTAAGGTGTTATTTTACCAAACCAGATGTGAGACATAAACGAATGTTCAATTTTGCCTTCGAGCTGCAAGTAAATTCCCAGCGAGTCAGGTTTTTTGCCATAAAAAATGAGGCAGGTAAGTGTTAAGTACAAAGAATAGCTCAGATGAACAATTTCCTTCTGTGGAAAGCTAAATTAATTGCAATTCAGCAAATTTATTATGCCTATAACAAAGGCAGAGCTATTTAAGCTGACTGGGAAATCCTGTATATGGAACATAATTTCCTTCCGCTATTGCTTTAAAACTATATAAAATATACATGCCAAATTCATTTATTCTAAATGATGACTTGCTGCAACCTGACAATTCCTCTGACCTGTCATTTAGGCAGTATCCTTCTTTACTCTCAGCAATCTCTCAAAGGCATGCTGTGCAATGGCCTACATGCAATAACACTTCATCTTAAACATATATTGAATTTCAATGTGTTTTACTTTGCTTTGCTACAAAGCAAGCTGAACATTTTATTTACATATGCAGCACTACTTTCACTGTACAGAGACAAGTACACCTACTTCTCATGCTACCACAACACAAAGCTTAGAATTGTCCCTCTCTCTCCCAAAAAAGGTTTGTCTTCAATGCACTGTGCTAGTGTGATCCATTAAAACACGACTTTTCTGGCTTTTTCTCTCTAGCCTAATATCCTCTGAAAAAAAAAGGTATGTTGAGGTTGGGCAGATTGATTCAGACTCAGAATAATCTATCCAATGGATAGATTTAATGCTGCTCATGCAAAAAGTAGTTGTGTGCGTCAGTACTGAGTTTATTTTAGTCCATGTTCCCTGCAAAATGAAAAAAACCTCCTAGGAGCCAATGTACCACTTTTGTAGCACTTACATGGAAGGACAGAATAGGCAAACAATTAGAGGGCTTCGTTTTTACAACCCAGAGAATAATTTTGATACAAAAAATTAATGATAAAACCATTCCCTGTTTTTTTCCTATCCCCGAGACTAATGTCTCCCACCAATTGGATGGATAGTGCACCCATTTTCAATTTTTGTTAAAACTTGAAAAAAGAATATCCATGTTTGTTGAGCTTTATAAATCAAAACAACTATATTAAAGCATCACACTTAGCTTCCCAGAAAAGAATAGAAATTGCAACTTGGAGAGATAAAAATAAGAAGAGAGTAGGGGTGACACTGCATTGCAGATACACAAAATTGGAAATATTATAAACAATTTTTGACTCTAGAAATACATTCGATCACCGTTTCCAAGAGCTACACCCCTTACAGCCTTGCTGCCACCAAACTAAGGGCAGATCCTGATTAGCTTTCTGATAATGCTAAACACACACATCATCTTAAGAAATAACAGCAGGGAAATGAACACAGGTAAATGTGGCACAAGTCAAGCACCAAGTATTGCATGTGGTTGCAGAGGAAAAGGCAGAATGTAGCAAACGTGTAAACACAGTTAATAAAATAAAACATTAAAAAAACCTCCCAACATGCACATATGGTTCTTTAAACCTCCCGTCTGAGTTAAGAACACGGAAGAAAAGGCTATTATAAAATCACAAGGAAACCCATTTAGACAGAAGTGTTCGCATTCTGTTTGTACACAAGCATATCCTTGGGTCAGCATGAAACATTTATGAAATACAGCCTTACTAACAATAAGCCCATTCTGAGTCTTGTCAAGCACAAATTTTCCTCATAGGGCTTCACATTATGCCTGCTGGTGCAACCATACTTAGAAGAAGTGTTAATACGCAGTAAATATCAAGTGTCAAATCCACCTAAAATTATGCTTTATAAGTAAATCAATCAAAAGTGATTTCAAACTTGACAGTATATAATTATATTTATTCTTTAATGGAAGCATCAGATGTTACAGCTTTGCTACAGAAGATGCTTGTCTCTGAGCTCCAGAAATCTATGTGCTCAATTTGTCTCTTTTATTTCCATTGCCCTTTGGAGACTACAGCATGCAACTTGTACATAATGGGTGGGCCACAGCTCTGGAGCCAGGACCTTATTAAAGCACTGCAAATATTTACCCCAGTTCTACTGGTTTGGGCTAGGACAGAGTTTAACTTCTTCACAGTAGCTTGTGTCGTGCTGTGTTTTGGATCTGTGACCAAAACAGTGCTGATAAGACCCAGAGGGATGTTTTTAGCTCTTGCTGAGCAGAACTTGCACAGCATCAAGGCCTTTTCTGCTCCTCACACCACCCCCCCAGCAAGGGGGCTGGGGGTGCACAAGGAATTGGGAGGGGACTTCCCAATTAAAAACTGCAAGGAGTTCTCTTTATCACATGATGACAAAAAGCATCTGGAGGACATTCAGTATTATATTGCAGAATATGAGAATATGGATATATGCTACATTGCTAACAACAGGAAAAAGACAGAGTCTGATTTAGCAAGGAGGACTTAGAATTCCTCAAGAAATGACCAGGAGAGAAATGTGGACAGAAAAGAACTAGTTTGGATGGTGGCTGAAAAAGCTTCAGACAGCGTTAGTTATAGGGGTAGATTGTTGGCTGTGTTCTCAGAAGAAAGATCAACTGGCCTACAAAATTATAAAAAAATAGCATTTTAAAAGGTTGAAATGATAGCAGTGTAAAATTTGAATTAACCAGAGACATAGAGACTAGATTGCATCCATTTGAGGTAATAAGACCAGTGGGGACAATAAGCGAGAATAGCTGGAAAGTGGCTAAATTCAACATGCACATCAAATTTCAAGGGAATAGAACGAAAATGACAGTATCTTTTATGTCAGAGAGGAATCTCAGTAACACAAATTTTATTAAAGAAGTAGTTAGAACAGGAAGAAGACATACTGTCAAGGCTGGGTACAACTAAAACCATGTGGAAGCAGACAGACTGAGGCACAAAGTAAGAATAAGTGAAAAGACAGGGACTGAGAAAGATTAACTGAACATACAAGATAGAATTGACACTGACTATAGGAGTTAGAAAGTAAATAATACATTGCTGCAATGCCACAGCTCTGTGACATCTGCTGGAAAGGCAGATTGACAAAAAAAGGACTGAGAAAATACCTTACTGGGATGTATGAATATTAGTGAAGGAGGCTGAGTGAAAGACATACAAACAGTAATTAAATTAGATTCTCAGCATGGATGAGCAGATATAAAAGCAGCCAGTGAAATAAAAATAGCACAGAAAATAAAGATGAATTGCAAGCAAGTCTTTAAAAATCCAAGATATGAGCAGCCTGATGAAAAGACAGTAGGACCATTAAGGGACAAGAGTGACATCGTGATGACAGATGAAATCAAATTGCAGAGAGGTTGGAGTCTCTGCCAATTTTTTAAACAGTGAAAGCTGAAGGTGATCCCCTGAGAGAGATATCTTTCTGATGGGGAAGTGCTTTACTTACTATTTTCATTACCACAAGGTAAAAGAACACTTGATAATGGGGCATGACTTTAGGCATGGACTAAATATTTAATATCCTGGAATCAATTAGAGAGTTCATTGTGCTGGTAACCAAGACCTGGAAGATGCACGGAAACAATTAGAAGGTCACAGGCCCAGAAATTAATGAGGAAAAGAGGTAAACCTTTGGCAAGTGGATTTGTCATACACACTTATCCTGAACAAACTCCAGGAGACATCCAATATGTGCAGATACCCCCATAGGCATAAAAACCAACAAGATGAAGAAATGGTTCTGTCTTCAGCTGTGAGGACACATTAATAAGAGAGAAAGATTATATGCAGTGAAGGGCCAGCCAGCCCATATCCATGAAAAGAGGATTGCACCTGTCAGACATGCCTGAGATCCTCCAAGCACACTACAGAACTGGGAAGCAAAATTGTGAAGTAATGGATATGATTTGTCTGAAGTGAGAAACAGTCTCAGTGTAAGATTCACGCCTGCAGTGAGGTTTGATTGCTTGTGTCAGAGTGCCACAAGAGAGAAAAATTATTAAAATGAATTAAAGCCCACTTACAGACAAAAGAAAAGGTCTTAGCAGGAATTAATTATTAAAAATGGAGGAAGATAAAAGGTGAACTTACCTGTGCCACAAAGCTTAGTCTTGGGCTTGGGTTTTTATTCTTTACATATGAGTATCCAGGGCCATGAATATTTTCCAAGTACAAGGGAACAGAAGAAATACTTTCAAGATGGGGATGAAGTATTTTCATCAGCAAGGCATGGTTGAAAGGTGAACTGAAATCTCTTCTTAACTGCCACTATATGCAGGTGATAGGTCTCACAAGAAAGTGTGCAGTAAAGTGAAAATGATAACTACTGTAAGAAAAGAGTATGGCTGTGTGTCCCCCCACCCCAGTCAGGATGGCCACATCTGGCTTAAGCTGAGGGCTGTGAATCTTTCTCAACAGCTAAAGCTGGTTGACCATGCACCAACCAAAGTACAACTGGTACGCAAATATAATTCAATCAGCTCACTCCATAAATAGTGGGCAGCCCACAGCCTGCTGGACTCTCCTGCATGACAGTGGGCTGCACACCAGGATCTCCCCTGGAGGAGAGATCACCCCTGCAGGTTGGTCCTTGAGGCTGAGAGGATCCTTATTGTGCCAGGTACTTGGTAAGCGGATTGCGACTAAGTTCACTGAGACTTTGAAATCCTAGCTAAGTGAGACGAAGGACTGACTGTGCACATACAATCCTTTAGATATAAACCACTGACCAAATCTGGATCCAGATACACCTAAAATCTCCTCAGAAAAGAATTAAGAATGCAAGGGGCTCCTTTCTAGATTCCATGACTCAACAGGAGGGTCTCCTGTCAGTTTTGTGTGTCCTCCATGCAGTAATAATGTGTACCTTGCTATCTAATCTTGTTAAACCACAGCCACATTTACGATCAAACCATGTTTAATCACTGTTTTACATCAATAAACATATTGCTACCTCTTTCTTAAGAGTGAAGTGTGGCACTGCATCCATGACAAAGTGACTTACGGCAAAACAATGAAAGTCCTCTTCAAAAGAAAACCTAAGAGGTACCACAAATGAGATTATTTCATTTCAGCCATTTATTAACCAGCAAAGAACCACACACACATACCCCTCCAACTTTCACACTCTGATAATTATTTCCAACTGACACAAGTATTTCAGAGAATGTGATCCTTCCTATGGAATGGTAAACTGAAACATTGTGTTGAGTGTCGCTTGCTTTAACATATTCAAGGTACCTTTAATTGGAAAGAGTATCAGCAGTTGCCTTGCCACTATTCCTGAATCACAATTTGAGCTGCTCCCATCCTACTGATCCTTATCACAGTTATGAGCGTGGCAATTAAAGCTGTGTTTATATCTCACAGACATGCACAGCCAAGGGCTACAGAGACTCTCCAGCCTATTTTTTAATCTTGTCCACAAGTTTTAAATCACACTGTAATTCAACTTCATTTCAGGCACAGCAAAATTTTCAATGCTTTATAGAGAGAAGAAAAAAACGCATAATGCAACAAAAGAAAAAAACCAATAAAAAACATCAGCTGCAGAAAGTTCATGATTTTCACTCCTCATCCTTTCATGTTCTGTGAAGAGTTTAAGGAAAGGCTGAGTAAAGTGTATGCAACTAACTCTTGCTGATTGACGCAGGAAAGTAATACCAGTTTCAAGAACAGTCAAAATCCTCACATGAAATAGTAAAAGAAGTGATGTTGCCCTGACATCCGATAATTTAAATCATCATTCAGATATTTTTACAGCTATCCAGAAAGAGTATTTACGTATAACACTGTGTTGATTTTAGCATAATATAAATGTGAAAAAAATTTTTTTAAACATTTTTGTTAAAAATATAAAAACCCATAAAATTTTAACATTTTTGCTTTATATTAAAATATGCAGAAGTTTTATTCTGCAGAAAATTTATTCTTATTCATCAAGTTTGGAATGGAAAGTAAAGTTTTCTGCATTTGATATTCCAGGCATAAAGAATGCACCACTTCTTCCTTGCAAAGAATGCAAATGGTCACATAAAAATGGATGCAAGAAAAGTAAAAAGTATAGGCAAGAGGAGTAAGTGCAAATAAATAACAAAGGGTGAACTGAAGCCAGGTAGCTGTGAGAAAGAAATAAAGGGGAAAGGGAAAAAGAAATGGCAGGGTAAGATCACTCATATGTGAGGTGAGAGAAAAGCAGGTTAAAAAAATGGATATAGCCAGCAATGACAAAAAACCTTCCTATCTTCACCTAGTCATTTACCAGAAACTCAGCATCTCATTTTTGTGATACAGAGGTCACCACTTTTGTTTCTCTTCATTTATGTTAGCCTAAGTAAAACAGGAATTTTAAATGCCTTACTGCAATCTCAGTACAGAGCTGTAAAAATATAACTCTGCATTTATGAATAGAAAGTTAAACTTCATTTCTCTGCACTATTGCTCCACCTTTATTTTAAAACCTGTATGTGAAGTTTGACATATTTTTGTTCTCACAACCCCAGTGAACACAAACGTGCTGATTTTAAATAGATAAATAGGTAGAAGTGGCCTGATTTGACACCTTTCTGCATATCCCTCAAGGCAAAAGACACTGCAGAACATAGATGCAATGCTGCAAAGTGCCTATTTTCTGAAAAAAAAAGACTTCCTAGCAGCACTTTTACATTAAGTAGCTACTTTTGGTATGAGCTGTATTTCCGTTTGAGCTGTACTCCTTTAGAAGGTCAAAAGAACCTGACCCTCCTTTAAGTGTAGTCTACTTCTCATTTAGCAAATAATAGGCATTGTGCATCTGGACTGT
This sequence comes from Drymodes brunneopygia, assembly GCA_013400955.1. Taxonomy (NCBI): domain Eukaryota; kingdom Metazoa; phylum Chordata; class Aves; order Passeriformes; family Petroicidae; genus Drymodes; species Drymodes brunneopygia. Next base: position 614,543 of record VZTZ01019725.1, read on the forward strand.
TCAGCTGGGCATTAGATAACAGAGATTTCACTTTGGCTTGTAAATCACAGCATCCAACCCATCTGAACCACCACAGGTTGTCAAGTATTGATGCTGCTGTACATTGACCCAAAATCTTGATTTCCAAAACCAGGAGAGACAGAAAAAGGGTGTTAACCCCAAATTCTTGTGAATACTCTTGTGATGGTGAGACCATCAATTTAGTGAAATCTGATCTTATACTTGTATAAAAATGTCATTTATATCCATGAGCCTTGGCTAAATACACTCAAGCTGTCTAGAATTAAACTAAGCCCAGTATGCTCAGCAGCGAATCTATGTCACCGGTTTTTGTGAATCCATTTTAACACTGAACCAACTGAGGTGCCTTCTCATGTCATCATGCTGGAAAATATTTGAAGTTCAGAGCAACATGAGTGCTAAAACCCTACTACTGAAAACATGCAGCATGACAAAAAAATCAGGACCACACTTGTGTCTTCTATTTCACGTGGCACAGTTGCAATAATTAAACAAAATAAGCCTTTGTATGCTATTTCCCTTTTACTTCTGGCCATATTACTTGAAAAGAAGAAATCCATTTTATCAACAATATCATCGGCTTGAGAGCAAGTAAAGCTACACTGATGGCTGACATTCCTTTTAAGAGAAAAGCAGCTTGTTTCTATATTGTTCATCACTCCTTGTCTGCACAAGCCTGAAGACAAGCATCATTTTACAGATTATCACCCTGTTAGCACAAGGAAGGAGAAAGTATAATGTAACATAGATTATAAAATATAATTAAAGCTTGCACAGAAGAAACATCATTAAAATTATGTCAGCCTGCTATAAAAAAAGAAAAAAAGCTGATTAATTATAATGGGGCAGAGAGATGAGAAGGAAGTGGCAAGTAACAAACTTATCTCTAGATGCTCTTGATTAATTTCCCCCATAAAACTGTCAGTACACCACAGCACATATAAATTCCATAAATACAATTTGGATGACTTTGCAATGATGGTAGACATGAATAATGTGAACACTAAGTATGCAAGGACTGCATAGGAAGATTAAAGCCTAAGGTCACAAGTTATGATCGCAGAGAAAGTACTGAATATGGCATTTGCATAAATGCTAGAATCAATTTTGAGCCACTGGTGAGGAGATGGAAATGACAAAAGAAACCCTGCAATAGCTAAAAATACATTTTCTGGCATAAAATGTGCTTACGCATTTATTATATTATGAATGATATCACATATAATCTATTCCTGTGTGCAGCCTTAGGCATTCTGAACTTGTGGCAGAGCACTACAAATGTACACAAGTACATTATGGATGGATGGATCAATGCACAAAGCCAAGCTTCCTTTCTTCCAGGAAGCAGAAGATCCAACATAATGGAATAATCTGTTTTGCACGAGCTATGAAAAAATACTGCTCAAATATCAAATAACTGTAATAAGCAAAAGAAATACTACGGTTTCAGAAAATGAAACATTCTCTGATAACCTAAAGAACATCTGAAAGGAAATGCTTCAAATATTTATTACCACAGAATCTGTCAAAACCTTGTCACCCTTCACTCTGATTTCATTTCTTCTACCTAGTTAAACTTAGGCTAGGAACTCTTAACTTCTCATTAGAATTTCAAAACACGCAACAAATTTAGCCATACACTGGTGAAAAGAGACATACACACCACAGAAAATGCTGAACACTCTATATAAAGTATTTATTTTTATGGTAGCCTTCTTTATCTGAGAAACTGCAGTCATGAGGGTCTCTATCAGAGACAACACTCATCCTTTAACCTTGTAGAAAAGGAAAGAAGTGGTTTCAAGTTAAAACCAAATAAAATAACCCTATGTATCCCTTCAGGAGAAGGTAACTTTCAGACACTTCGTTTTGTTCAGCACAAAGAATTCATTTGGAGAATGGTGGAGAGTATCAAATATCTCCAGCTCAAGACAAAAAAGATTTGAATCTTTATGTTAAAACGAATGAATGTGAAGTCCCACGTCTGAGCAAGGGTCATAACCACAGGGTTACACAACATTCTGAGGTAAGACTCATCATTTTTCCTGTTGGTATTTCTTTATGAAAAGCTTGAAAATGTACTGAAATAGGGACTAAAATACAGGCATTACTTTCCCAAATGTTCACAGCCACCTATATACCCTCTCTTTCATTCCTCCATTGCAAAAAAGCCCATAACATGTTTAAAACAAACCACAGGAAAGCCTGAAAGTAAGTCACCTCTTAATATATGATAGCTCTATGTCTAGGACGGGAGATGGAAACTGGGATTTCAAATTCTTCAGTCAAGGCAAAAATTGAATCCAGGTTTTCTCCCAGAGGAGGAAAAAAGAGTTCACGTTAGGCTACAAAGGCAACCGAGAAGGCATTGGAACAATTTCTGAAGTAACTGCAAGGACATGCTTTTACAAATAAAAACACAGATCACTACAGGGATCTATTGGACAAAACAACAATTATGCACACAAAAACATGTACAGAAATATGAGGTTCTAAGTAAATGTTAGGAGTAAGAAAAAACACAGCAAAGTTTAAAAAAGCAATCTCTATTTCATAAAGGAGTGAGTAATGTAGTATTTAACTTTCAAGTCCTAAACCACCAATCTCTCCCATACAAACTTTAGTCTCAAATTAAAATATTATTTATCAAATTTTTTTCTAGAAACACTGTAAATGGAACTTGAATAGTGATACACACTGCACTCTTCGGTTCACAGTTTCTTACTCCCAAAACCTTAAAATGATCTCTGAAAAATCTGCTATTTATTTATTTTTAATGAGGACTATGAAAGTGCAAAGGTATGCTTCTTTAAAAGAGTACAGTCACTTAGGGATCTGCAGGGAGGGAATAAAAATTCTCTCCTCTGGGATAATACTCATGATAGCATAATTGATAACATAATATGGTAGTTTGTATAATACAATCAATAGGTAATAATCACTGCTAGAACAGCCTGCCAGTTTTATGCTGAGTTTAAAAAAAAAAAAAAGTAATCAAAAGCTGAACTCTCTCCTTTTAACCAGGTTTTAAACAACATATTCCAGTCTTCCCTGCAGGAGTAGCCCTTCATTGTGTTATACGTACTTTTATAATGCTCTCATCACAGCAGCATCCATCCATATTTACACTCTGTTTCAGCAACACCTGCTCTTCTGGGAAAAATAGAAGCCATCCCTCTATTCTCTCCAGTGCTTCTTATGAGTTAGGTTTCAAGTACTTTAGTCAGGGACAGAAGAGAAGCTCTTGCTACTTGAAGATTTCTGTAAGCACTGATAAAAACTGGAAACAGCAAAAAAAGTTCAGTTCCAGGGTAGCAGTGGAGGGATGTACCCATGGGAAGTTTCTTTGATTTAACAGAAGGAAATTGCAATACTTCATTTTCTGGCAGCGCCTGTTTTTCTTGAAGCACTTATGTGGTCTTCACGGCACTAGGATTTGAGTGGCTAACATATGCTGCACAACTGTGCTTGTCAAAGGATACATTTTGGCTCAAGAATTAATGTATTTATTCTCATATTAGGAAAAAAAAAGTTGGGCTAGAGAAACAGCATCCTTTTATGGAGCTGTGAACTGAAAATGAAATGTTGTCCCACTCTGTGTCTGCAGAAAGAGGAGCTTCACCAAGCAGGAAAGTGAACTTCCCCAGCATCTACCTGGCTTTCTGACATTAGATCAGGGCATGGTAGCAATGCCATGCACAGATGTCCCTCCAAATCACAATGCATCCACCAAGGACTTCTCAGTACCCACCTGCTTATCATTTGAGATAAGAGCTTTGGCCACATCACATGGACAGCAACAGTGCACAATTTCGTGCACGCTACTTGAAGACTTCTGCAAGAGCTCAAAGCAAATCTGTGTTGTGCTTGTACACAGCCTTCTAAGTGCACCATAAAACTGAAATCTTAGAGAAGATGAACTCCATTAAGGATGTAAGTAATGATTTTGCAGCTAGTGATCACATCTTTCACTTGAGAACATCTTACAGTCAAACATTTAATAAATCATCAACCTTTGCTACTATCACCTCTAACTTCCCAAATAATTCTCAAAAACTGAAGGGATTTTCTGGCAGACTTCTGCCTAACTGAAACATTTCTCCTTAAACCTCAAGTTTCCATGGTGCATTCTGACAGTATTTACTTCCTAATAATGCTATAATCTGAACTTTCCCTTTATTGTTGTGCTTGCCCAGCTTTGTAGGTGGACTACAGCTAAAACACCTGGCTCAATTATTGAAAAACTTTTCTATTTTCCATTACATGCAAAGTGCATATTAAAAAGGTGGTTTGACAAACTAGTGTTTTGCTTAATTTCCCTCTGTATTTTTTGGCATTTTGTTCAACAACACAGGCAACTCTCCAATTGTCTGGCCCTGTTCCTGCTTATGCTGTGCCCTAACATGGTCATCCTCTTCCAATATTGTGAGTCTGACTCTCCTTCACTAACACTAATTGACCTAAAAAAATAAAAGGCACTAACCTGTTGTTCTTAGTATAAATCATCGATGAGGAGCATTGTATTCTCACAAACCCCCATATTTCCTTCTTTAAGGACAAAGGGTAAAAAGCACTGCTTACTTCAAATAGTTGATTTATACTTATTATGTGATTACTACATTATTTAGTATGAAGAACATCAAGAAGCACTAAATGAAACAAAATATCTTAAAGTTGAAATGAGTTTGTCACTTTTTCTGGTGTTCTGTGTAAGACAATAAGAAGATCACCTAAGGGGCTGGTCAGGCTGGGTTTTTGCTGGCTTTATTACCCAGCAGATGGAATGGCAAATGTGTGACATACGGAGAGAGCTATCTTATATGCCAGTTTGTTAAACAGATTGTCTTCATCATCTGACCACTGTTAGAAAGGCAATTGAAAACCACAGGCTTCTAGCTTCTCCATAATGAATGTTAAAAATGCAAATATGGAGCCATTTCTCACCCTTCAAAACGACTGTCAAAACCACACATACAGCTAAAAACTCTACGCAAGACAAGGTGAGCCAGAATCAGCAACAATCCCTGTCTTGAAATCCTTCCATGTGACTCAGTGAGAATTTAAATCTTAATAAACCAGTCCTTGGTTCCCTTTTCATGGGTATTAAGTGGGAAAAGATTTTAAAAGTCTGTCAGCGCACACCCACAATAAACACCGCCTCCAAGTTAAAAATCTACCAAAAAAAAATAATCTCCAAAAACAAATGGAGGGGGAAAAGTGCTCTTCATCTCTTGGTCTTCATACAGTATCTTGGTGTTGGAAAACCAGGGAGATAACTTCTGTTGCATTGTACATGCTGATAGTGCTGCAACTGCGCAACTGCTACAATTGTGAACAGGATGTAAAGCAAGGTGAACTAGCATGAGATAGTGGTACCAACATTTCTGAGGTACTTGGTGTGCATCAGCTCTCACACTTGAGTAAACCAATGGCCAGCTTTGGGCACAGCAGGGACTCTTTTGCTCCCATTAGGTCATTGACATCACTGGGGCTTTGGTGCATGCTGCGGGGTTATATAAGGGAGGGTTACTTAATGCTGACACCGATGTTGCAGGGACCTGGGGCATCAGCAGCATTGTTGTCCTCTCACCTAGGGGCACGTTAAAGGTTCTACCTTGAGTTTTTTTTTACAACAGGTTTTGAGACTGCCAGAGACGGCTGCACCTGTCCTGTTTGGGGTTAGGACTTCGTAGGTATCACCAGCCTTTTTCCGTGGCACTACTTTCAATTACAGATACACCAATTTTTCTGTCCTGTGTTCCTACACACGGTAATTATGTGAGTGCTGCTGCCACTGAATATTTATATTATTTTTTAAGAATAGCATTTGAAATAGAAATCCTTATCCACACTAGCAAATTTCATCTTTAAAGCTTTCTTCTTCCCATTAAGCCAAGCCCAGTTAGACAAGAAGTCCTGCAAGGAGGACAAAATGCACAGGTATGCTCAGAAACACACTTGGCAATATTATCATGGAAGAGATGCAAACTTTCCTGCAAGCCTACAGCAATCTCTCTAATGCATATGTTGCTTAGCATGTGAACAGTTGTAATACATTTTAAATCAAGAGAATAACACTCTCTTTCCCTCAGGGAATCTCAAAGGTTACCATTGCTTCAAACACTTGCAAAGAAGCTACATACAGCTCACAGCCACTCGGTTCAGTGCTGAACATAATGCTGGCTTAAGCGTCAGTGAGATGTATTTTACTGAGAAATGCACCATTTCTTTCGAGCATCATTAAGCCATGAACATAAACAATTAGCAGAACTACAACTGCTAGGTTCATGCTGTCATACCATTTACATTAATACAGCCCAATGCCATGACACAGTTTCAGGCTGTGCCACTGGAAGGCATTCATTAATTCTCCCTCTCTATGCATTCACTCTACTCATCTGCCTTATTATTTGATTTTTTTTTTTTAAATTTCCATACAATTCTCACAGTGCTTTCTTTGGTACATGATTTAAATGAGCCTATGCCTTCAGAAAAAAGAAAAAAAAACAAACAACAATTAAACAATTAATGTCATTTTGAAACTTGAGCTTTTCACTTCATGAAGACATTTAAAACCAAGTTATACTATTTACTACTTTTTAAGATCCTTCCTTTCAGCTGTTTTTTGGTTCCTCACAATACATTAATGCAGTTAAATCTCATTACTCTCACTTTAAAGAGGGGGGAAAAAAGACAAAATTAAGTGAGTATCTTAAGGAGCTGCCAAAAGAAACAGATACATAAAAATGAAGACAAATTAATATTTTGGAAGCTTTTTTTAAAAGGAAAACTCAGGCTTGTCTTTTTTAAAAGAGAAGTATTTCCTTTAAGTTTTTCTTAAAAGACTGAAATAAAGTGGTTTCTTCCAGACACATTATGTGCTTTCAGTTTTCAGTTCAATTTTTTTTTAATGAGGTGGCACATTTTTCAGTTGTGCCATGAATATGGAGACATTTTCTGCCCAGCCATGTTTAGACTTGCAGGTCAACACTCCAGCTGAAGATTCCCATTAACAAGGTTTGAACCAGAGCTGCTCCAGTAAAATGCATAAATACACCCAATACCCAAAAACCTTATTTTCTGAATACTGACTGCTGCTATATTGTCACCTATTTCCACGTTTCAAAACCACCCAAGAGCTTGAAAGCTCAGCAATTGTAGCATGTGAATGAAAAAGTCTGCTCAACCCAAGAGGAGACTGCCAGGCTTGATGCAAACATGATGGGAATCTTTTTGCAAATCACAATGTAGAACCATCATGCATAATCTGAAATCAAAGAAAGACAGACATTCTTCTTTTCATACAAAACAGAAAGAAAAATAAATATTTTGTGTGCAAGCTTGGATCCTAAGAGCCTTATCTGGAGAATGGTGGAGAACTAGGCAATCAAATGCCATTTCTTATTTTGACTCCTTGGGTTGAACAGCTTTTGCATGCTTCTACAATGTGTAAAGCTGCTATGGTCCTGTATCAGACTCAAATCAGAAATTCTTAGTGGAGTTACAGCAGACTATTCCTCAGGTTGGTTTCTACTGAATTTTTTAGGATTATTTTCAAGAAAGATAATACGCGCCATAAATAAAGATATAATTCAAAACATTAAACTGCTTGAAGAATTACTCATTTCACTCCCTCTTACCTAGTGAACATTCATATGCAAAAAGGAGCAGTAGAAATCCCCAAGATTTGCTTGAACAGTCCAAAGCAACTCAAAGACAGGAGAAGAAACCCAGAAGCAGAGCTATCAGATCAGTTTAATCTTTGATCCGGAATGAGGGGGAATTTTCATGGTCACTCACATGTCTAAGGGCTTATCTTTTTTTCCAGTTTTGCCCCCCTTCACTTGTATTCTGTTGTCCATGAATTATAAGAGAAGTACTGCTTCCAAGTCACTTAATTGCTTTTGTAAATCCTTTCTAAAGGCGAGACTTTCAAAGCAGCCTGGTGATCAACACATCCTAATCTCAATGAAATGAACAGCAACTATATCAAACTTCCATGGCATCCTTAAAAAACCCTGTCAGAAAACTGAAACGGTGTCAGAAGACACAAAAGATTTTTCTAGTGCACTTCAGTGACCCGTTACAATGAATTTCCCTCAAGAGCTGATAGCAGTGTAGATCACAATCACATGGAAAAACAAAAGCTGAGTCAACTGCTATTTGCAGTTAGAGATCAGGCTAGGCATGAGGGGGGAAATAAATAATTTTGTTTCTTCTAGTACACTAACGCAGTAGATGTCTCAACAGGGAATATTAATTATTCTGAATGCATATAATTTTCCTAGGAGCAAATTAGGTCATACTGTGTAACTTGAAGGGCAGACAGAGAAACGTGAATATTTGCCTCTTAGGTAAGTAGGTTTTAATATCTCCAACACTTACTTTTACAGTATTACTTGTATTTTTAATTGTGAAATGTTTCCATCATAAGTGATGATCTCTGACAATTAATGCAGCTGCAAACAACCAACTCTTACTGCTTTAAAGCTGTCAACATGGGAGGATTTATCCTAAGATGCTGCTAAGAATGCACACTTCTTTCTAACTGGAGTTGAATTGTCTCTTGTCTCTTTAAAATTATATTCTGAATATTTTTCAATGGTTCTAATTAACTTGAGGAATTAAAAAAACTAATACAGATCACTCAGTTCATTCATTGACACACTCCCCACCTCCACCCTGAACTATACATACAAGACTGAGAAGAGCCACCTTAGTCTCAAAACATGGGTAGAATTCACAGTGATTTCAGTAGGAGCTGATTTAGGTCAATGCTGAAATTGGGAAATCTGACCTCAATTATTCATCATCAGATTCAGTACAAATTGTAACAGTACAGAAAAAGCAAGGAAAAAATTCTCCCCGATGTTTTTGTTTTAAATCCCATTACACCTGCCAATGAATCTTCCTAATTAATAAACATTCATTTCTTTGAATACTGTATCTTCATCAAAGCTTTCATCAAAACTGCATGCAGAAGATGTTAACCTTTAAAATGTGCCCTTCGGTGCAGCTTAAATTACTCTGTTCATTGTTAACCCAAGGAGCTAAATATCACAAGTGCTTTAATCACTTGAATTAAAATTGGTAGTTGTGACAAGACAAGAAAAAAAATATTTTCTGATTTTATATGCTGAGGTTTTCTTACATGTAGAGTTCAATATATCATCAGAGTTTTTCTTCATTGCAACATTCTATTGCTGCAGTAACTGGCCACAGATTTTACTGCCCTTAGTTAAGTAAAAGCATTGAGACAGCAAAGCACCTCTTACTGAATCTGCAGCAAATCTGTGAGTACCCATCAGAATTTTTTTTAACTCAGGGAATTGTCTTTAGACTAGCACAGTTTACACAGGAAAACAGATGCAATAAATTTTGGACTTATTCAATGACTTACTGCAACAAGCGAACAGCTTGTGAGTGGGATGGAGAATGTAAGTCTGATAAATTAATGAGAAATCCTTTCCTCAGAATACAGGAGCCAAGTAGGACTCTGTCATTAGACCACTGATTTGGGCCTTGCTTTATATCAAACAAGTTCTTCTGGAAGGAAAGATATAGAAAAATCTGTAGGGGTGTGCAAATCCCAGCTTGTTACAGACAGATGCTATCAGGAAACTGATACACACACCAAGGAACGAATCTGTACACCTGACTGCTGTGAAATCCTTCACATCATGTGATGAAAGGTAAAAGAACCTGGTCCAGCAGGAGCAGCTATCAGATATCCTACATCCCAGAGCAGGAAATGAGGATCAAAACTTGAACTCTTTGAGTCTAAACACAATCTTTCCAACTATCTTTGCCTGAAAATTATGAAAGCAAAGCAGAATATCTGAATGACCATTTGTTCAGGTTAGAGACATCCCCTCCTGCAACTAAGAGAATCAACAAATTCTGAAAAGCTATGAAAAAGAAAAGTAATTGCAGTACTTCTATTTCTAAGTGTTAAAAAAAAATAGTATGTACTGGTCATTGCCTTCTTCCTATAGCTGAGAAACTACTTCAGATTCCTAAATTAGGAAAAAACCAAGAAAATCAAGGATCATTTGCATGTCAAAAACAAATAAAAATATACAAAAAGCAATTCTTGCTTTCAGCAGTGATCATGCCACAGGCTTCCTAGCTACTAGCAAACAGGACACCTGCATGTGCTCTTTGGATGACAGTGCACAGGATGCAACAATGCATTTGGTAATCTATGGATGCCTGCTTGCTGCTGCAGGGATGCCTTGTCTCCCCAGCAGTGTTTTGCAGTCAGCAGGAGTAGGGCGTGCATAAGACATGTATACAAAGATTTAGAGAGAAAAACCCTCAGAGAAGGTTAAAGACATGAACACAAATTGATATCATGCACTCATTGCTGTGAATCTCTTTTGACTGTTGCCACATCCATATGCTCTCATTTTTCAATGCAGGAACGTGTTTCCCACTGACCCACACGCAGGGTGGGCACTGAGGTCAGCAACATGACACAAACTGTGAGAGGACAGGTGATCATCATGATACTGTCATTCTACAAAAAGACAGTATTATTTGGAGGATAATAATTTTAAACAACTCTTATAACAGAAATTGTATTATGCCTCCACTGCTGTCATTGAACAAAAAAAAATCTAAAAAGATCAATCACACAAAGCCAATAGCAAAAGCCAGTGTAAAAACCTTGCAAATGTCTTTTTATTACTCTATCAACGGACTTCCTTTCCCCCCCCCCCCCAAATTAACTATTTATAGTTATAAAAATAGCGACTTCCATCTGCTATAACTTGGAACTGCTGTCCCAACAACTTGCATGCTTGATGAGATATGAACAGCAGAATATTATTAGGTAATGTGAGTGATGTATAGTCACTTTTCACTAAAATACTCTTTGAAAAAAAGAATACTAATGTGCCAACCTAACAGTACGTGCTAGGTACACCCAGAAAATGAGAAGACTGGAAAAATTTTCGGAACATTATCTGGAATACTTTTTCCCCTCTGGAGAACTCTAGAGGACTAATATCTCAGCACTGCCATCCACAAATGAGTACATTACTAAGACAAGCAGCAAGCAAGTTAATAATAGATAATATTTAGACAATGATACTAAGAGTCTGGGGAAAAAATACAAGAGGAGAGTACAGCTGTTCTCATTTTTAGCCTGAAGTATCTGAGCAACAATTAAAACTTTTTAAAGTGTTTATGTGATACCTCATAGAACCATCTATTTTTCATGTAGCCCTGATTTTTAAAAATCTAAATAACAATTCAATTATCCATTGTAACAGCCAGTAGAGACACTGCTGTCAAATGAAGATCTCACAGAAAATAACAACTGGCAAACCAAAGCCTTCCATCATTTTCAGAAATATTAAATACACTTTACTCCCAAATGAGCACATCTGAACTTTTTGAAAAAATACACTAAATAAATGAGCTTCTCACTTTATCTTACTCTGCGTGAGTCTTTCCATTTAGGAAACTCCTTAAGACTTGTCCCTTGGGGCATACTGGGAGAAGTTGCACTGCTAGTGTTTAAATTATAACTGTTCTTCAGAAAAGATTTTTCCAAGCAACTTTTGTCAACAATATTTTTCATGTGGAAGAGGAGAAAGAAAATTATATTTAAATATGCCTTGAGGTCTAGCAAATAATTTAGCAGCCAAGGTCTTCTAGTGCTACTCAGAAAAACCAGAACTTCTCACAAATCTGCAGACATTATGGACAGCTCATCTGCAGCCAGAGGTTTTGTTTCTTTAGGAGAATCAAATCCCTTTGCTTCATCACAGAGAAAAATATGACTTTAAATTATACTTTGAGTACTTTATTGTATTTTCAATTACTGTTACCATTTATTTTCCACAGACAATCAGCACTTTTGAAAGGGACATTCTCTTTTTCCCCCAAACAATTCAAACTCTAAGATATTTGTCTCACAAATTGGTGACTGAGCAAAAGCAGAAATTCTAATTTAAATGCCAACAGATTTCCATTTTCAGAAGAGTCCAGATGATTACTCCACTGAAACAAATGCATAGGAAGGAAGCTCTCAAGAAATAAGTTGCAAATAATCTCTTCCGACATAGGAGTACATTTCTTTTTTAATTTAATCATTGCAGGCATTAACTCTTAATAAATACTCATAATTCAGGCAAGGTTAAGTAGCATGATGAGAAACACTTTTTATTATTTGCTGAGGACAACAAAAGCCTCAATTGGGATTTGTTTCAAATGATTGTGGTTAATCCTATCATTCACCTTTCCAGAAGAACTAAATGTGGGGTCATAATAGATCCCTAAATCCCACTGACTGCAAGGGTACTCAGGTTCCCAAATGTTTCTGGCATCTGGGGAGAAACCTCTGCCTTCCATTGTAAGATTAGCAATGATTATCTTGACTACACTGAGGAATTTAATCACTTTTCACATTGTGCTCATTGAAGAAGTCCTCACTTTTCCAATATGGCCAATACCTCTGTAATGAAGGTTAAAAACCATTCTTCCCCCTGCTGACCCTACAGCACGTAATTAGCTTTTAGTGAACTAAAGAATATGTGAAAGGACAAGTTGAAAAGACTGCTGACAATTAAAGCTAAGGTAGGGTGAGTTTGTTCATATTTTGCCACAATTGAAAAGTTAGAAGCACATGCAGAGGATCTACCTACCTGCAATCACCCTGAAGTGCATTTACGCAGACGTAAAATTCCTAAATGCAGGACTCAGTGGTTCCATCTCCCATCATAAAATATCTTTTATTTATGCACATAGACACTGATGTGTTCATAACCTTTTAAGATTTCACCTGCAGTGCTCTGCAACTTCATTTTTTTTTGAACTCTCACCCTCACACTGGTGGACAGTTGTGATACAACAGTGTTTGCCTAACCAAAGGATGGCAAACTCATTTTAACAACCCATTTCAACTCAGGAGGGATGGGATGGGCTTATTGCACACACATGAGATTTCATAAAACCATTTGTACAGATATTTTCTTTTTTTCAGTTGTTTATTTTTGCTTGTATGTACCTTAGGAAAGACCAGGCATGAAATTGGAGCTGTAAAGTAAGTCAGAATTTATTGATACAAGTCTGGTCTGGGAGCTCAATAGGTGTGCAGCAAAGCAAGAAGGGTAAAGGGGCTGAATTATTCATTGAACCTTTAAGCATGAACAAAAACCACTTACAGTGAAGAATGCCTGTTTTGCAACAGTAGGTGTGAAGTCTACACATAAAAGAAAATGGATGTTACAAAACCTGTCCTTTCAGACTCCAACCATTGAATCTTTTTCTTATTAGCAATTTTGAGGGAAAATAAGACTACTAAGTTATTTACAGGAGGTACATAGCATTATTTCTTTTTTTTTTTTTTTTAATTTTACTTAGAATAACATCTTGAATACTATACCTACTGTATCAGCTTCAAGGGAAAAGTAAAACTGATGAAAACTGATGGAAGGAAAAGCCTTTCTAATAAAGCAAGTACAGTGTTGGAATAAACCAGCTCTTATTCGCCTAAACTTAGTAAAATAAATTAAAATATGTGCACAACACCTAACAAACTATATATATAACAATATATAACAGATACTATAACACAAGGAAATTGTTACTTTTAAGTTCCAGCTTTCATACTTAACTCCAGTTCTCTGATAACATCCCCAAACAAATCCTTTCAGTCAAAAATTATCGTTGAGCTAAAAAATTACTGTTTTCTTATTTTTCAGGTATTTAAATTTTAAAAGAATATATTTTTTTCTCTACGCTCACATCTGTAGCCAGATCCATTTTATGGACTGAGTGATTCAATTAACTGATAATTCTGAAACAGCCTGTTGGTAAACTCAGCTGGCTGCAAAACTTTCTAACAATGCAAATGGAAAGCTGGTATTACACAAAAAGATGTAATATTGTTTTCAGACTGAATTAACCTTTGACCAAGGGTATTTATGTTGCAGTTTTACCATTTGCTATTTTTGATAGATCCAGTAACATTAACATTTCTCATTCACAACTAGCTTTCAGTGCTCATGCTTTTGACACTTTGATTTTTTTTTTAATTTAATCTGCTGCAGGCCTAATCCCCACAGATCACTGCTGTATCTTCTTGCAGTATCATTTGGGAAAAAAAGAAAATAATTTTTTATAAACTATTCTGTTTTCATTTTGTACCTCAGTGAGTTAAAATTTTATCCGTTTCCTTTTATTTTCCATTGTCATTTACTTGATCATAATGAGTTTCCAAGTCTCCTGCCTACTGCTTATGAAATAGGTAAAATTGTGGCAACCCAGCATCCTACCTCTGACTGCAGCCAAGAACTAATGCCTAGGGCAGGGTTAAAGACTCTGAGCCATCACATATTCATAGTTCCTACATTTGTTCCACCAGCCTTCAGAAGGGAGCACGCAGATTTCTACCTTGGCTTTTCTTCGTGATTCTTCAAGGATGCCATGTATGAATGAGTTAGGAACTGCTGCTCTTAACAAAAGCGAGACAGCAAGGCATGGGAATTTTGTTCCCTGAGGACCACACAAAAATGCCACAAAGATGCTGGAGTACACTGGCCCTGCTTGCTCCTGCTGTCAAAAACCAATGCACCTGCAGCAGAAACAAAAGCGTGCCCCAGGCCCAGAGAACGCAGCTCAGTGTTGGGAGTACAGAACCGGCACAGCTGTCCAGACACACATTTCTATTCACTGCTCCTGCTGTGGCTTTACTAATCCTTCCACAGAGTGTGGGCAACACGTGTTGGTAATCTCTCATAACTGCAGCGATCTCAGCAGAAAGAATAATGGTGACATTTGACATGGCAGTAAGACTACTGCATCATTTCACAAAAAACATTTCCAAAACCATCACTGGTATTCCAGCACGGCACAGCTTCCCTCATGTGACAAAAATAATTTCCTTAGTGAACTATCATTTGTAAACATCCATGTGTGCTTTTCCTATGCCAGGTCCATGCACCACCATAAAGTAAAAGAATTTAGAGTTCGAAGCTCTCAAAGAGTAAAACTAGATTTTGATGAATTCTCCTCTCATTTCCTAATAATATAACCTTTGTGTAATAGAAATTATCTCTCATCTTGAGGTCTGCACAAAATAAATAGTGTTTCCAGAAAGTGGAATAATTAAATTGCACTCCTACTAGTAATTATCTGCGGCAACTATTTATTACTTTGCTGTACTACAAAGAACGAGAGCTATGTATGAAATTAAATAAAAATAAAAGAAAGCTTTTCATTTAATTCACTGTTATGCCTTTGGCACAAGTTTTGTGAACTCCTTGATAGCACTGTGAAAACAAACAGCTGAATGATTCTGTAAATGTGAGTAGCACACGGACATCTCAAACCAGAGCAGGGTCCTGCTGGTGTATGACTTGTATAAGCCATGGCAAGGACCATTATTATCTGAATAACTTCAACTTTGGTAGCCAAGATGATAGAGGTACAAAAAGTGTAAAGCAAAGTCATGAAGCAAACTAGGGGCAAAATATTCACAAACACTTGATTTATCCTTGTATCCACTGGAATGGTGGATGTGCTGCCCTCCTGCTTCTAGGCCTCACCGTAAGCCCAGGGTTGCTTTGAAAAGGACCAGCTCTCCCTAGACATTTGCCTGCTGTTCCAGGAGATGGTTCAGGATTGTATTGTCCTAAAAATGTTTATTATAACATCTAAGAGAACTGGAGCAGAAACTGCCAGGGACCAATTCTGCTTTTGCAGGAGTGTGTGAATGCCCTAGCGCCACAGCGCACAGCACATGGCCACCACGTGGACCCTGCTTTGCCTCAGGAACATCTCCAGAATAAACTGAGCTGGAACTAAACTGTAGGAAAAGGTCAAAGGTCCAAATCTATCAACCATAGGTCTGCTCTGCTAAGAAGAAGTGGATCCACAATCTGCATCAGATCCTTTTTTATACCTTTTATCTTCACATATTTTGAGTCAGCAATTTGACCCCATACGGAGAATGCAGCCTCAATTACTCTTTGCTCTCTATCACAGGGATTTTACAATTCCACCTAGTCCTGTCTCCAGACTGACATTCTGTACAATATTTATTAACTTCTGGCTACCGGGTGCACGTTCCCTTTTATGTCCTTTATCCAGTGTTATTGTTATTCTATATGTTTCCATGTGTAACTGGAAATCCATCTATCCAGCTTGAAGCCAAGCTTGTCTAAATCACTCCAACTTCATTGCTTTCTCCAGCAGTTCCAGCTCAACAGAGGATTTCATCATGTCTCTCAGTTCTTTCTCTTAAATCTTTAATCACATTCCAAACAAAATGCTACTTAATAGATTCCTGTCAGGAACACAATCATTCCACCCCCCTTGTATCAAACTGCATCCACTCACACACTTCCTGGCTGCTGCTCTCTGACACGACCCTCAGTCTCTGCCACACTTTCTAACTTGGAACTGTAGTTATTTAAGGCTGAATCCCAACCAATTATTCAGTAAACTTCCCCCACTGTCAACCCAGAGAGAAGATAAATCTTTTAACATCTCTCCACAAAGTTTGCTGTATGAAATTCTCCAAAACTTTGGGAAGGGGGGGAGGGGGTAGTAAAAGAGGAAAAATTGCATGCAGCAAACCATCCACTGCCAGAGATGTCTATCAAAGGGATCATTCTCTAAGCTCCAGATGGCAGGTCTCCTACAGGAAGCAGCTGGTCCTTTGGCAGCATGTCCTCAAAAAGTGCCAATGGCTAAGTCTGTCTGTGGTAATTCAAGGCCACCACAGGAATTTTATGCTGAAATTATTTCAGCTGTACAAGCCAAGCCTTTGCTCTTCAGCAGACCAGAGACAGTAGCCAGACCCACTGCTCTATCCCGTACCCCCTCCACCTCCTCTCTGTGAGGGGGCACAAGAGCGTACTGCTGCTTTGAACCCATTTTAACATAACCACAAAAGCTGGTGAACTTCATTTATCAGTCAAGCCACTGTCTGCAACTTCATACAGTGATGTGTTACTGCCTGCGTAAAAGAGCCACCAAACCTGTGCAAATCAGGTGTGCAAGAAAATGAACATTAGGTCATCTCTCACACACAAGGGACAATACCTTGATTTTCTTACTTGATGGTTTTATTCAGCCCTTTAGCAGAGGAATTCTTATAACTTAGGACAGGAGATAGGTAGCTTGCTTTCCATCACACTTTTAAGGCTTTAAAATGTGTTCCTCCTCTCTTTTTTTACAGAACTCTCCTCAGCATTTTAAAGATGTAAGATGACCACCTAACTTCTCCAAACAGCAACCCAGCTCTGTGGGTGTCCAGCAGACTTGTTCTGCCTCAGTGTGCAGTGCACCCACAATTCACAGCACTGATCTTCCTAAATCAGCTGCACCAGCCCACAGAGAATGCAATTCCCTAAAAACTAGAACACCTTCTAACTTACCTGATCACAGTAATAGCTTGGGAACCAGACAATGACACACAATGTTAAGATTTCCAGTCGGGCTGCAAAGCCCTGCTCGCTCCACACATCAGTGGCACCAGCTGTAGCCCAATTAAACTCAACAGTGCACAGGTGTTCCCAGAAATGAGTAACAAAAGCAAACTCCCCTTTAGGGTTCTGAAAAAAAGATTAGAGTTCTTTAGTTTCTTTAGGTGTCCAAACACCAAATGGATTGGAAATGAGAAAGAGAGAGAAAATGACACGCAGAGGAGTAACATTAATATGAATTACAACTTAATGTAATTTAATATATATTTAGACTAGAAAATACATATGTTCATAGTTTACCTGTACACACCAAGACTCATTAAACATTTTAGGTCCACTTTTGTTTTAGCCCTGTGTTAAAGGAGTTAATCTAACCTGGGAAGATAGCATGTATCATCCAAAGGACAAAATGCAGTATTTCTAAATAATATTCTAATGCTTCTTTTATCAGCATTTAAAAGCTATCTGTGGCAAAGACAATTTGGTGTAAAGGTAACTCAACTACATATTTACCATTTTGGGCAACATTTCAGTGTGTCTGTGAACAGAATGGAGTCAATTCCCATAAAAATAGGAAAATAGAAAATAGGAAATAGAAAATTTAATCATCTTATTTTAAAAATGTAAAAAAGTTTCCAACTGCAATATTCCAAAGGGCTAACTGAAAGACAAAACAAAGGAAAACAATTCTATGGAAACGTATTAAAAGGAAAAAAAAAAGCAGCTATATTAAATTCATGTTGGAATAACCTTTTTAAGAAACACACTTCATTTTTTATGCTAAGAAATTAATCAAGCTGAAGATTTGGAGAGTTTCATTCACCAGTAAAATATTATTACACTACACCAATAAACTTATTCCAACAAAATGAGCAAATGTATGTTTATTAATTAAACTACTGGAGAGCCAAGATACTCCAGCAGAGTTGTCAGCATATAGGATTCATAGATCCACATTCTCTTAATAAAAATAAGAGCACTTATACCAAGTAATGAATCTTATTTTCTTAATAGAAGCTATAAAAGAAGCTGTGGGGCTGTTCAGAGAGCATGAACAAAAAATTAATAACTCTATGAACAAC
The DNA here is from genome assembly GCA_013400955.1 of Drymodes brunneopygia. NCBI lineage: Eukaryota > Metazoa > Chordata > Aves > Passeriformes > Petroicidae > Drymodes > Drymodes brunneopygia. Next base: position 633,087 of record VZTZ01019725.1, read on the forward strand.
AGCCTTTTCAATTTAAGGCAATATTTACCTCTATTGATAGAGCCAGCCAATATCATAGAATATAACTAGCAGATGGTCAATTGTATTATAAATTTTTCTAATATACTAACTGGCAACACAGCAGATATTCAGTTCATAAAAAGATATTAATTAGTAATACTGTTAACATTCATGGAACAGAATTTTTAAGGTAATTTTGTGAAATAACAATGGTTCTATAAAATGAATAGGTCAATAAACAAGAAGTGGGTGTTCAGAAACCCAAGAGAGTTAAAATCATAAAGGAAAATATTAGCGTTTCATTTGGTAGACCATGAAACAACATTAATTCCTAAAATAGTAATTTCAACTGCAGCATGATAATGCGTAATATTTTTTGTTCTGCTGCTGGGTAGATACAATGAACTCATTAACAGATGCCATTTTTAATAGTTTTGCTTACCTGACATGTTACCAGTTAAGAACGATAAAGAGTGCACAAGTATATTGGTCTTAATAATGAACACAGAAGTGTGAAAAGGGAGCTGGTCCAAAAAGAGATTTTGCAAGTCCTCAAAAGCAGCTCAGAAAAGTAGTGACTCTGGGTAATAGATCTCATGTATTCAGTCAAACTGTGATGTGTTAAGTTGGAACTAAACAATGAAATAAGGCAGGAGAAACAATATATCGTGAACTAAGATGGCAAATGGATGACTGAATCTCTAGGACCAGAAACCAAAATTTCATACTTTTCATGTCAATGTGTATGACTATCTACTGACTCACACTTACTGCATGAAAACAAAGCACTTCCGAAGAGACAAAATGAGACAAAGTTCCACACTCCTCCTGAAAAATCTATTCACATGAATTCTTTTTACTTACTCTGGAGGAAAAGGCTCACAGACAGGATTGGCTCTCGCTTACTGAGCTCAGATCACACCCCTCTCATGTAAATAGCTAATGCAAATTGCAATACTTAAAAAAATGTTTTTCAAAGCAATAGTAATTTATAGGTTTTTTTTCAAACTGCATGCAAAAATAATGATACCTCTCTCTCTCATTCTTAATAGGATTGTAGATGATGCTTGATGATAATTGCACTCGTGAAATACTTTTTCTTTTTTTTTTTTTTTACTGGGGGTTGCATGGAGATAGAAAAATGAGTGTGGAAATCCGTAAAGTTTGTCTGCTGGTTTCAGAGAGACTTAGTCCATTGTATCAGTTATACACTCTGAAGGTCAGCCAGGAAGCTGGCTTTTCAAGAAGCTTTTCACCACTTGGCCCAGTTCCCTGTCAAGTGCCAAATGGAAATTATATAAACTCTGGAAAGCTGGTGCTGTAGACACCTCAAAACTTCTGCCTAGGTCCAGTTTGAAAAAGAGACTTTCATTTTTTTGAGAGTAAAATTTCTGCTTTTCCAGGACTACTGTGCATTGACAAAGACTCAAATGGTCAAAGGCGTAGTAAATCAGTCACGAAGGTGAAAGCCAAGAGCAGGTGACACGATGCCGCAATTGTCATAAGCAGTGACAGCTTCCTTGCTCATGCCTTGGAAACAAACACTGGTACACTGCTAACGAGATACAGTGGTTCCCATCCGCTTTCAGAAGCCACTCCAAGTAAACAGGAGTGGAACAGCTCTCTTCTAAAAGCTTGCTTAATATTGGGGAATAACTGGATGCAAGCAATTGAGAAAGGAATTAATTGTTTTCAACACCTGAATTCATTACTTCTGTTCTGGGTAGCCTGTAAACTCAACTAGTGTGCTCTGGACAGTGCATGGAACTGACATTTTCTGAGAAGAAAATGGAGAGACTTTGTTTTCCCTCTTTGCTAGTTCATCAGATTTTGGTAAAATGGCTGCAATCAAGCCAAGACTTGGTAGATAACAGATTACAAAGGCTGGGTGCAGATGTGCCCTTTGGCATTTTTGTTAAAAGTATTTTTCAATAACACTAGGGAAAGTTCTGGAGAGATTACATTAGGGTGAGGGAGCATTTTCCAAACCAGTTCTAGGAAAATAAACATTAAAGAAAAGCTACAGGTCCCCTTAAGTATGTCACACTTGTGGTCAGGTAAGTATTAAACTTGTGATACACAATTTATTTAAAAGGTAGATTATACATGGCAGCAACGGTCACATAAACACAAATTGGTTTGTGGTCACTGGGTTGGTTTCTTTGTTGCAATCCCTGAGCAAGGGGCTGGGAAGAGATAGAAAAATATGGCTCAAAACAGTTTAGGCATGACCCTTCCAGGCATGAGACTGATTACATCACTCTTACTGAGCTACAAAAACTTCTCAGTAAGAGAAGAAACAGAAGCAGTTCCACTAGTAAATGTAAATCTCAGGGAACAAGGGAGCCTTAACAGACACTTAGTTCCTTCTAGAGGAAGCGTGACAACTTGGTCCTTAATTTCAGAGATAACTCACTATTTTCTGCTAGTTTCATTCCACTGGTCTGGAGGGCTTTTCTATAAAGCTTGGAAACAGAAATAAAATAAAAATATAAAAATCCTTTTGATTGCAAGTACAACCAAGGGAGAACTTAATTTCAAAAAGCCTTAAAAGGCATTAAAATGTTATCTTTTTTCCCTCCCCTCATTATACAACAGTAGATAATCTTCTGAATTACAAGTCACGTTTTACATATAGTCTTAAATTACGTTGCTAAAATATTGATACAGCCAGACCTGGTTAATTCAAGCCAGTTTTCTTCTCATTAAGATTTAACAGAGGCTGAAGCATTTATGGTATAATGTCATGCAGACTCAGGGACAAAGGGAATACAGCGAGTGTGAATTAGGTGGGAATACAGCAGCAACTGAATTGCATTAGAAATAAAGAGAATATTTGATGTGGAGAAAACAGTGTTCTTTGGGCTAATGGTGAGGGGTGAAGACAAGGTACAGCCACCCTCCTCAGAGAGGTTCTATGTAAGCAAGACTTTGGCCCCTTCTCATGTGCCACCATCTCTGCCCAGTGAGTGCCACTGGTGAGCATCAAACACCTCCCTGAATGCCACACAGGCCTTGCTGCCTCTCAGGTGACCCCATTTAAAATCCAGCCCCCCATCACAGCTGCATGGTGGGCCCTGGGTCTGGGCTGCACAGACAAGGTGGTAAATCTAAATGCACTTTTAAATCTATTGGGAAGTAAAGGAGTAGTTCAAGTAACTGCATTAAAAAAACACTTTACAAAGTCATCACTTTGCAGAATGGCAGTACATGCACTGTAGCTTTAGATCAATATAAGATACAACTTCATTTAATCCAGAAGAAACACCAGCATGTAGTAATTGTGACAACGATAACAAATGTATTCCTGAGAAGCGCTGAAAAGATGTGACAAAGACGTTCCAGGCAATTGTAAGTTGCCTGTACTATCACAGACTGCAGACCAGTCAACAGCAGCAAAATGTCTTTAGAGCAAGAACTTTAATGAGGCAAAAATAAGCAAAAGCTTTCACGAGCTCAGATCCAGTCCCAAGATATTCAGCTGAAGTATGATTGCTGTTATGGCTGCTATTTCCTATCAGAAAATTGCCTAACCTGAAGACTAAGTGGCATGATACAAACTTAGGCAAAAAAATACCAAGGTTTTCATTCTTATAGAATGCAAGTGCCCAATGATGAATAAAGTTGTTCATGAGAAAATACAGAAATTGGAAAATCCAAATAATTGCAGATTAAAAAAGCACACTCCAACCACATTCCTACAGTATTACATCACTCAACAACAACAAAAAATATCTATAAATATAAATTGAACATTGAACCCTGTAGATAAGAGAACCTGCTGGTCTACATCGTGGCCACGCATTAATTCCTCAAAGTAGTTGCAAAAGCATGGGAATATCAAGAAGGTGAAAAGAAACATTCTTACTAATGAACAGTAAAATTATTATGAAATTCCAGAGGGAAACAGCAAATGCTATCTTTACCCATATGCAGTTGGAATCTACAGAAACGTTGATTTGGAATTAACTTACCTAATTTATTCAGAAAAAAAGGTAACTTTTCTTAGTATTTCTGAGTTTGAAAAAGACATCTTCAGTGTTCCAGCATCAGGAATAAGTGTGCGGTAAATCTATACACAATGTTTTAAAAGTAGAAAATCTGCAATCACACCCAAATTTGCCTGTTATGGCCACTTACAGATGGATGGTATAGAGCACATCTGTGCTTTAGGAGTTTCAGGAGCTTGTTTAAGTGAAATGACAGCTCCAGGAAGACAGAGGCTTTCTTTTATCAGAAAAGAAGTCCACTCCCTGTCTGCAGTGACAAAACCAGAATCTCCCTGATTGAACATCTATCCTTCAACTATCCCACTGCCTTTCTGCCAGCAGAAAAGATGAACACATCCTCCCATAACATCAGACTACACCATCCATCTCACTAATAATTAAAGAGCCAATAAATGATTCCTTTTTTTTATTGTACATCAGAACCAGAATTCTCAAAAATGTAAAAATCCAAGAATTATAACTCATAGTGGGCATACTGATTCACATTGCATTTGAAGGCACTTCCAGGCCTTACAGCAGAACCAAAACACAACTCTCCAATCTGTTTCACAAAAGGAGCATGATATCTTATCTCCAGCATTTCTGAGTGTGGCAGCTTTGCACAGCAACACAGAGGTTAAGAGAACTAGAGACTAAAATTCTGCAAACCCTCCTTGAGCAAAAAGCTGCAGCTACAGCTTAACTGTGATGAGGTAAGGAAAATTTTATGGTGACACAGGACTTTTCACTTGCACTCTTACTTCTGACAAATGCAGAGTGTATAAATAGTAAATAAATCACAGCTCTCTATTATTTATCATGCAGTAACCTGGAACTTCCTTCTGACGTCTACAGAAAAGTAACTAAAATATTCACAAGTGTCCCAGTTTTCAATATTCACTACAGTTGTAATGAATAACTACAACTGCAGCCAAGCTCTGCTGGTCTTGCATAGAGGTCTTAGCTGGTTCCTTCAGAGAGGGGCAAGGCAGGATCAGAACCAGGGTGTTCTCCATAAAGACACCATTTCCCAGCTGTTTTCCAGTTCCTCTGGTTTCACCAGGTACTGTGACACTGTCATGGGGCTAAGCAAAATCAGGAGGTACTATCAATTTTTTTCGTACTTCTGCATAGACCAGAAAACCAACTAACCTTTCCAACTTGTGTGTGAGAGAAGAGAAAGAGAATTCTGCTGAACAGAAAAGAGACTTGGATACAGAAATATGAAGTGAATATAGAAGCTTGTAGACAATAGTGAACCATCTTTTGGGGAAATTCTAAGTTAAGGCTATAAATGTGGCCACCAGGACAATGTTAAATGGCAACAAGATATACTAGTGAAATTAGTATGAAAAAATGATGTTATCACTGTCAAAATAGACCGCTACTTAGATGTAATTAAGTGAAAAATTGAGAGAACATATTCTTCAGATTTATGGGAAAGAGTCATTAAAAAGTTTTGAACAACATGTCAAATTAAATTACATAAATTACATTAAAATACTGAAAATACAATGATAGTGGATTTTATGAAAAGAAACTATCACTGGGTTAGTACTGAGAACTGCATGCTCCCTTTACAGCTTCTTTGTGTGGTGGTTCAGACTACTACTTCTTAGGTCAGAGGACAGATCCTACATCCCGTTATTATTAGTAGTAGTGTTACCACTGTTATTATTATTAAATCAAACATTGCTTTTACAGATTCTATCCAATGGTAGCAAAAGAGGCAACACCTCATATCTGAAAGAAATGCCTTTATGCTGGCTTTATGGCACTTAAGGCCAGGCTATGCCTGAATCCACCTAAGTCTTTCCAGACAAAACTGACCTGTCAAGATTCTTTGAGCCCAAGAGTGATTTTATACTGGATTGGCACTTCATATGAAATGACTGTGACATTTCTGATGTCCATACACTCTGTTACAGCTCTTCTATCTAGAAGTCCACAGTTCTCCTTGGGCGGCAACATTTAGGTCCAGGCATCACTCACTTTACAAAAGGAAATTTTTTCTTCACTGGTCACTGCTGCCCCCCAAAACAACCAATTTGCTAAATTGTCTTCCATAGACAAGGAACTGCAAATGAGGAATGATTCATCATTCAGTTCCCCCCAAAGGATTTAGTGTGATGAGACATGTAGAGGCACTAATAGACTGTGAAAGAAGTGTGGGCTAAACTAATTGAGTAGTATCGATCCACCAGTGCCAGCGAGATTATCATGAGCGCCTACTTGCTGGCTGCAGAGTCCTCACAATATGGAAGGTTTGAGAAGAAGTGAGTGAATTGGGAAAAAATTCAACCCTCCAACTAAGTCTCAACCGTGCATTTAGCAACCCTGTTACAGTAATACTTAACACACACACTGCACAGCCTGATTTATCTTCAGAGCTCCGCAAATATTAGCTAATTAATCTTTCCCCATTGTAGTTTCACTCCACAGCACATCTTAATTTTTCTTTATAATTGAAGCTAAAGATTTAAACGGGCACAGAGCTATGCACTATTTCTAAGGAAAACGCTCCATGACCTCATCCTACTTAATTTGTCACAGCAAAAAACTTTAAAAAAAATGGATAGAGAAACTATGCATATTTATAGAATGAACTACAATAATTTCTCTGATTACCATTTAAAATAAAATGCATGTTGACAGTCATAACAGTCAGTAATCCTGTTTTACTGGAAGTTTAATGAGAGATTTGTAGTTGAAGTTGATACTTTTGCATTGCAGCCGGCTGAAGTGCTAAAATGTCAAGCACTGACTGATTACTGTCTAATTACAGACCCATAAACAACTTTATATGGCTACAGAATTATTCCCCTAGGTCTTCACAGTGTTACCATCAAGACTAATTTCAAAGAGGTGCTTAAGTTGTGCAGTACATTTCACATAATTTTTCTTGTTGGACATTTTGGCATTAGCACTGTCTAAAATCTGGATGAAACTTCCCCAGGTATCTTTGCAATAAAAAGCTTTGTCTCTTGCTTCTGAAAATAATTTATTAATTTATTTTTACTCCTAGACCTTGCTTGCTACTGAAGTTGAAAACTGCATCGAGAGATATGGCAGTTTTGTGAACACACAGATGCAGGCTCAAGACAAGAAAAAAACAATTCACTGCAACTCAGCTGTGAAGGGGTAGAAAATTTAGTGTGTGCTCAGTGTGTCACTTCTTACTCAGAGCATTCAGAAACCTTGCATATAGTATGTAACTATTTACAAAATTATTTATACCTGTGGGGGTGAGAAACCCTTCTGAGCTCTTCTGCAATCATACGTGACCTCCATCCCTTTACAATACAGCAAATGGGCAAAGCGAAGTTTGAACTGTGCACAATTATGACTCTTCCCTCCAGGTGATTTAAAAGAGGAAAGAAACAGGTAGAAAGAGCCAAAAGTGAGAGTAGGGCATGGGGAATGTGTCTTTAACTAAAGACAGGGAAAAAGATAGATGGTTGTTTCCACTGCATTGATTTTGGAACTATCTCAGGAAATCTTTGCCTTCAGCTTTAGATTATCTGACTTCATCAAATAACTAAATGACAACACAGACAAGCACAAGTTCATTTGGATCAGAATTCATAGAGGATTAGTGTGCCATCAAGCTCTGTGAATCTAAATTGCCCCCAAGAACGCAAAAAGCAGATTTTAATAATAAAATATTTTAATACTCACACGTTTTAATAAAATTTTAAGTTAATAATACAATTGATATGACTTCTACTAGTGTTTTAGCATTTTCCTTACACTGCACCATTAATTTAAGTATAAAATGACACTGTAGTGCACCAGTCATTAAGGACACTTCTTCACCTGTTTTACACTAATTCTGTTTATTAACACATCTGCTATTTATTTCTTAATGTCTTATTAAACAGCCTATCTCATTACCTACCTATATCACACATATTTTACACCACCACGCTGTAAGGTCAATTAAAGTTTTTGCTAAAATTACACAAGAATAGAGTATATGATTTCCTTGGTGCATACTTTAAAAGCCAGCCTCAGATTTGATTATTTTGTGGTTTATGCAAGTAAGCCATTAAGCTCCCAAGGAAAACTTCACATTTCCCAAAACATTTTCAACTTATTTTTCTAAACCGAAAGTGTAAACCTAATTTGAGAAGTGCACAGCTTCAGCACCACTGCTGTGTATAATGCATTTCCTTCACAGCAAAAGTGATTCTTAACTATTTTTCTAATAAATAGCATATTGTTTTTATTGCATATTACAATTTTGTTTGTATCTCAGCATATTTTGCTTCACATAAAAATAATATTTTCACTGCTCTTTTAAGAGTTCAGTAGATTTTTCTTAAGAAATTGGCTGACTGAACAGCCTAAAAAATGTGGACTATCTGAAAGAGCTAGCCATTTCCATTGCATTCTCTACTTCTGACTGTCCTATAAATCTACAGATTACCACAAAATTGCAATTCCATGAATCTTTATAATTCCATGAATTATGTTTGCCCCTCTTTTCTGCTTCTCCCCAAAAACTGCATCACAACTCTGGTAAGAGGAAACAAACCCACAACTGGTCTTGACTACCAAGGCCAGTAAGTCAGATTTGCACGGGGTGGTAGCACAGGCACCTGCAGTGCTGTCATGACACTCTTATTTCCATCTTTTTGTCTTGGCAGCTTGGCCAAACTCTCATTTAGACCTAAATCATGTATCTCCATGGTCCTTTGCACAATCTTATTCTAAGTTGGTATAAACATACTAAAGGAATACTTTTTCTTGCTTTCAGAAGATGTAAAATCACATTGGTTTTGTGACTGACAATGAAGCTGCTTAAATGAGTTTCCCATCTGTCTGTCCCTTGACTGCTCATTTCTGTCTTCAGGAGTGTCAAAATCTCTCTCTGCCTGAGGTGTGCTGTTATAATTTATGGCACAGCTGCTCAGTAAACTAAATCCCTAATTTGCTATTGATTAAAAACAAACTTGAAATTTATTTAAAAGTTAACCCATTCAATCTGTGCTCTTTCTGTGAAATGGAAAACAGGTATGAAAAACGATCCAGAAAGCATTGCTTTGGCATGTTTGGACAGTGTGACAGCATTTTCTAAAGATCAAAATGAATAAGCTTCTGGCTGCCACTTTCTACTGTAGCCAATGATAAATGAGTGACTATCATTTACCTTTACTTACATCTACTCTTGAAAGGTTTCATACAGATAACTCATATTTAAAATTTCCCACATTGGTCAGAGAATGCCGAGGAGCATTACTGCCAACAATTAGATATTCAGTGGTAGGCTTTTCAAAGCTAACTTGTACAGCTATTTAAATGCCATACTTCTCATTTTCCTAGGAGTAGAAATGTGAATTTATTGGTTTTGTTCATTCCACACTGGAAATACATAAAAAACAAACTGAAAGCTTACCATTATCATAGATGATACTATTATCACAAGTTCAGATTACATTCTGAGTTTCACTCTGTTATGTGAGTGCTTTAATTTACCCTGACTATTATTTCTGTGCCTCAACATTTGGAATAAAACATGCACTTGTGAGATTGAATGCTTTCTTTTTCTCCTCTATTGCCTCATCTACTTCACAACTTCTGCAATTTTTCCTTCCTGCTTATAGAGATTTTCCTGACAGTGGCTAATAAATCACTGTCCCTTAAACATGCTGCTGAAGTTTCCATAAAGCTGGAGCTTCCTAAATTAGTATATAAATACACATGTTATCTTTATGCTGCTGACTGAGGACTGCAACATTTGCACCTATTAGGGAACCCTAGGGCATGGCATCCTCCCTGGCAGGGGACAAGGCCCCATCAGATCTCGGAGAGAAAGGCAGAAGCCTCTCACTCTTGGTGCAAAACAGGAGGGGAAGGGGAAGGTAGGCACTTAGGGAGTAATTTTTTGAACAATATTGTTTTCATCCCCTCCTCAGCTGCATGGCCAAAGTAATTTACCTCTAAGCTCCTTCTAAGAGGCTCCAGCACTGGCAGAGTATCACGGAGAGCAGAGTACTCACTGCTCATCCTGATGATGCTGTACTACTGTGAAAGGGAAGATTTCTGGGCTCAGAAAGAACACATAATTGAGGATCTTTGAGGTGAGGGCACTCAGTAGACATTATTCCTAAACTGACAACACAGAGACCAGCAACTGACTAAAACAAGAAACCACATCTAAGGTGAGGCTGCCACAAGAGCTACATGCCAACAAGAAGAGAACTGGAAGGGAAAGGGCAAAAGTTTGAATAACAAGTGTTGAGATCTTGATTCTACTTAGAATACTCATTAAATTACCTATAACTGATTTAATGTCAACTTTCCTTTTGCTCCTCATGCTTTAAATCTCTACGTTCTACACAGGTCAGCTTGATTACAACTAACAGCTTCTCCACCATGGCTGTTCTGTCTTATTCTTCAGTTAGCCTCTGCATTTTTCCCCAGTTATGGCTGACTACATTGTACTGTTACATCTCCCATTCATTTCTCACCAACTTGCTAATTATTTGAAACAAGTGCTATACCTCTGAGCAGAGATATGTCTCCATTATTTCTACATGGGGTGTTTATGTGTATGTGGTGAAAATGAGAAGGTTAGACAAGACAGTAGAAGCACATGTTTTCCTGGATGAAGCATCTGAAACAAAAAAATAAATAAATTATGCTTAAGAAATGAAACAAAAGAAACAAAAGTAGGAGTGAATTGCTACATTGGAAAGCAAGTTTCAAAGGCAGTATATTTTCCTGGAATAGACTTATATTCATATTGATCCTGCCTGAACTCCCTCGTGCCCATCTTCAGGTAAGGTCTGAAATTACAAGCCACAAACACCTGTGGCAGTGTTTTATCTCAAAATGTAAATTATTACTGAAAGTCAGAATGTCCTGCTGAGAAGCAGGAGGCCTGGGGCCTTGGACACAGATATCCTTGCCCATACTTTGAGGCTTCCCACAGTGCCATGCATGTGGATCCGTCCTCCTCCAGTGAACAAAAATCTCAGTGGCTAATTAGCAGTGTGCATAAATAACTTCTGTGGGAGAGACAGATTTTGGAAGTAGTAATTGGTATGCTGTCCAGCTCTGATTTGCAGTTACATTGCATGACTGACATACGGCTGGAAAGGAGAAATCATTCATTGCCACAGCCTACTGTAGTCTCAACTTAAGTAGCTTTGGTGAGTGGAAGTGGAAATAAAGTGATTATTCCAATTATCAAAGGCTCACAGGAATACATTGAGCCATGAGAAATTTATCCTCACTTAACAAGCTGCTTAAAATTAGCAATGAAAAAACAGGAGAGTCAAAAGCTGTGTGAGGTTCAGCTGACCTAACTGCGGCAGCCCAGGACAGCAGCAGGTACCAAGCAAACTGGGACACACTCGTCTTCCCAGTCAGTGCTGAAAAAAAAACAAACAACTAACATCTCTAAAGGACTCTGGCTAGACCTGAAAACAATAAGAGTGACATTTAAATTGAGTTTGAATACCATTGATCTATTTAGATTTACTGAAACACGCCGCCCTTTGCTTCCATCCTCTGGCATTTGTCCATTACAGCTGTGTGCCAAAAGTGAATTGTTTCATTAAAATATGAAACAAAAGGGGCTGATGTTTTGTGTTACAAAAATTAGTCTTTTTAAAAGATAATATTTGGTAACAGAGAATATCTGATCAATGTGATTCATTGTCTGTACTTAATTCCATCTAGCATTCATATTCCCAGTGCATTTCAAATATACCCACAAGCACATTTTCAGAGAAACCATAATAGTATTTTCTTTATAAAATAAAATTACAGATAGATTTGATTTCTTGCTTTTCCACAAAATTGTAACAGTGTAGAATTTCAGCCGCTTCATGAGTGGAACTACAGAGATTTCCTTTAACTTGAGTCTTTGGGGACTTGGAGTTTTTTTCAGCATTCAATATATTCTGCATAAAACCAAAACAGACTCAGAAGAAAATCCTCCAGCACAGTTTTAATGATCTGGCTGAAAGAATACTTTGAAATCTCACAATTTCATCTCAGAATAGTACCTGGATATAACCTGAAATATCACTTATTCATTGTCTAATGTAAAAGCACAGTACTAATTACAGAGCATTCCACATTACATTTACCATACGTCTTAGAAATGAAGTAAAAAATTATAAAAAATGTAAAGTATTTAAATGCCAATAGCCACAGCCATATAATCTCATTGAGGTAGTTCAAGTTGCCAAGATGTTGCCAAAAAAACAAAAAAAAGGCTTGCAGTACTGCCTACTTAGCTTCATTTAGTACTGATTACATCTAAAAAGTGCTTGTCCATCCTGCGCAATCATTTAAGGGATATTTGTGATTAATAATATAGTACAAACAATGTAATCACAGAAAACTTGGATTATCAGGACTGCAATTTAAATATCAGTAGCTAAATGCAACTTTTCTTTTTTGCAACTTACTGCAAATTCATGATCCATATGCTATAATAACACTTTTGTGTGAATTGCCCTACTTCACTACTAGCAACATATAATGCAGAAAATAGGCAGATTTATTTGGTAAATTTTATTAGCACTATTGTGAGCAGTGCTACACAATGAAGCTTTGCTGTTTGTTGTCAGACTGTTCCCAGAAGCAAAATACAGACTTGTGTATTCCATTCAGGTCCTGGTCTCCTCCCTTATCACAGACATTCACTTTAAAAATGATTTTCAATGACTACAATTTGCTGAACTTTGACCACCAGACTAAGGTTATGCTAAAAAAATGTAAGAAAAGAGCTGCTAGAATTATATGGTCCTCATACACCAAAAAAGAAGGTGTTTGAACTTCAGGAGTGATTTTGAGATTGCAAAACCTTAGTAAAAGTGGAGTATTTAAACTTGTAAACAGATTTAAGTCTTATTTTAAGCATGACAGGTATACAGGTGTGCTTCTGTGACCCAAAAATCCTGCTTATAATGTGGAATTGTCTCTACTATTCTGAGTCCAAAAGTGCTGCAAAATGACTGAACCTACCAGTGGGACTAGACTCAGTTACACAACTATTCACCCATCCATTACACGTCTCTAGTTAGTTATTCCTTCTCTAGGAAGCTCACTGTTCAAAACAAATCAATTTTTAATTATTTTAAGTTAAATTTGTGCTTTTGCAAAACATGATTCTACAGCAGGTACCATAACAAAGCCATTACCTCACGTGATTACAACTGAACCATGATCCTTATCCAGTGGCTTAATTGTGCCAATTACTAGATAATTTTGCATCCCACATATTTTACCCTACTAATAAGTAAGGAAAACCCATTATAGCAATGTAATTATGCAATGTTGGAACTCAGCAAAGGGAGCAATGACAGTTCATTTAGATTTGACCTTGCAACAATGCACCTTGCATGCTACAAAGCTGCACCTTGCAGCTCTTTAGAACTGCGTCCTACTTATGCCAATAAACATCCTGAATACCTCCAGCTTCTGAATGAGGTACTGAGATGGTGTTTAGCAGCTCTAAGTGTTGCTCTCACTCAATACAAGAAAAGGTTGTACACCTAAATCCAGCTATTTCAGAGTATTTAAAAAGAACTACTTGCCACTTCCCTTTTCCTAATTTATTACCATTTTCCTAATTTATTACCATTTTACAATCTGAAGTTGAACCGACAGACAAAACAAACAGTGTCCTGGCAAAAGAGGAACGGATACAGTAAGTGAAATATATTTACATGGGAAAATGATTATGTTGTTGAAGCTGTAGCAGAAACACTGGATATCAGAATGAAAAAGCTGAGATATAACTAAAAAGCCTAGAAATAGTCACTGTGGAATTTTCAAAACTTTTTCTTCTCATTCAGAAAAAGTTGTATCTCTAGAAACACTGCAGCTTAGAGAGCCATAAGGACTGTAAGTTGATCCAAAATAAAGATTAAATAGAAAGGACTGGCATTAGAAATGGTCTATGAGATGTGTCACCATCAGAAGCAACTGGGTTACCCTAATTTTTACCACCTTTGGATTTGGTAATTTGCATTCAGAAACGACACTTGTTCCTTTTTATTTCTTGTAAGAAGAATGCTTAGAAAGACATGATTCATGTTCCACATGTCTAGGTATAATAAATGTGCATAAGCTCATGAACTCACATTAATTACATTAATTTTAATCCCTGAAAAACAGGTCATAAGACATGGTTTTCCACTATTGCTAAAAACACTTTCTTGCAACAGCTCTTTAATGAAATTTTCTTCTGCCAAGTGCAAAAGTAATCAAGCTACAAGCCAGTGATGTTCAGAAACATCATTAAAAAGTTATAAAAATTTGCATGTAAATGAGCATCTTCAGGATCTTACTACTTTCTCAAAAAAAAAAAAAAATCAGCTAGCCATGTAGCAATCTGCAAATAACATGTTTCTAAAGGCCACATAAACACTGAAGAATGACAGTTTAGATACAAAACTTGAACAATAAGGATTGACAAAAGCACTAATTTATGCATCTGTGTTTACCATTACAGAGGTGAGAACTACAGGTGAGGACCAGGCTTTTAAGATAAACCAATCACAACCAGGAAAAAACATAACTGAACAATGCAGCTCAGGGTTTTTACAAAAAATGGAACCTTGTAGCAGATATCAATCCATTAAAAAAAATTACAGGTTCCAGGCCATAACCTGTGGACAATCAAAAACCTGTATGGTACTGCTTTTTAGCCCTTAAGAAAGACAGTACCTCTTTGACCCAGAAAATTGAACTTTTTTTAAAAAAGACATTAATTTTAAAAATCACTTTCTTGCACCAATGTTATTTCATATCGAATGGGAAAGGAAGAGAGGAAGAAAAGAGGCTAACATGGGAGAAATCTGCTATGCACAACACTGAACAGGTTTGAGAACACACAAACATGTTTTCTGACGTGTGACACCATACCTGTGATGTAGGAAATTGCCTTCACACGGTGGTAACGATTACACAGACTGTAATCAAGAACGCAACCATGACAATGGATGGATGGAAGGTAAAAGAAAGAAAAAAAAAGAGAGAAGGAATGAGAATGATATTCAAAGACATATAACAAAAATGAACAACTAGAAAACTTCATGGACATACTGAAGTATCCCCTTCAACTCACTTCAGATCTCTAAATGAAACCAATCATCTTTACACCCTGATTTTTGTTTACTTTCTGTTTGTAGCTGCAGTAAAGAAAGACTGGTCCTCTCTGAGTGTAACATTTCCTTCATTATTAGAGTATTACAGACTGGAAACAAGTCCCACCACTGTCACCAGAGTGTAACTGGGTTTTTGTTGTTGAATACCTTGACCTTACATGTTATATTAGGTTATGAACACATGGAGTGAGGTGTTTAACATCTTTTTAACCACTGGAGAAATATCTTGGTTAAACCAACAAAAGAAGAAGCATTTAAAATTAATCTTGATATATTCCAAAGAGATAATTATAAAGAAGGTTATAAAATATACATATAAAAATATGTAACAACCACCTCCACTAAAACTTCACCCTTTGATTGTATCTTCTGTTTTTTCCACAAGAAGAAACAAATGCAGAGGTAAGAGAAGTACAGATCCCACCAAGCTCTGACTCTCTGGTTCAGCAGGGTACCCAAGGGGACCTAAACAATGTGGTGTGATCCATCTGCTTTCAGAAAGCCCAATTCAGGCATTATTTTTGTGAATTTGGCTCCCCATAGTTTTTTTAGGTGCTGAAACACCACTTAGGAGGTTCCTGTTGTTTGTTCCTTGACTGATGTGCTTAGTCTCCCTCCTCCTGAACAAGGCCAACATGGAACAGAAGGGAAGGAATGTGCTCTGGTTTGGGGACACGGGGATGGATGGCAGCAAAGGGAGGGCACCTCTTTAACCTCATTAAGCAGCAGGAAGACTGCTCACAACTCCTATATTCAGCCTTTCAAGGGATACACGATCAGAAAAATAAAACTACAGATAACCTCAGACTAATCTGTCATTTAAATCTGGTGTTCTAATTACCTTGTTACACTAAAATTGGAATTACAGATTTTCTTATATGTCAGTTCACTGATGGAATAGATACTCTTGCAAGATGTAATCACTGCTGAAAGCCATTCACGGAAAGAGATACAAAAGAAATTACTATATAAGAATCTGCTGTTGCTACTTATTGTATTGCTTGGGGTTTTTCTTTCTGTAACAGTACATAGCCAGATTATTGACTGTGGGAGAAGGAAAGGGTTGCAGATTTAACTGCAATGACCTCTTATGCAGAGACAGTGCTCAGCATGAAAGAAGCTGAGGGACTGCATTTCTGGATTCACCATTAGAAGTAGGAAATACAACCATAAGGACTAGGCTAATATTATGGGGGTTTTTCAATTAGAACACAGGTTCATGAGAAATTAAAGGTTTGGATTTTGAATCTTTTGAATAATCTTCTCTCATTCTGACAATATCAATTTATTAAAGGAAAACAGTACCTGAATTTAATAAGAATTTGCTAGTATATGTACAAAAAGTGAAAAATTTATTGAATTGTCACTCCTTTTTTTTACCAATATTATATGTATGTCCTCTGCTAATATCACTTTATTACATGTGTACACTAAACACATTGTATATATTATATATTTCATGTGTACACAAATCATGTTCATTTTCTGAACACTGCTTAACCATGACAATTTGTAAATAAATGCAAAACCTAGTACATGAGTCTTCTAAGATGACAAGGGAAAGAACAACTAATTAATTATAAACAATTAAACAACTCTATTTACTAAGAACCGAATTTGCATCCACCTTATCCATTCTTTTATTTTTTTGTTGGAAACTTCAAGTTAAGTGCTCTTAGGGGTTTTGGTTTATATATTTGACTAGTGTATTTTGAAAAGCATAACAAATGAATAAAACTGAGAAATCAAATACAACTAAAGCAACCATATAATGATGAAAAATAGCACAATTTTTTCCTAGTATTCAGTTGATTTATCTGAGGAATCATTAATACTATATTTAAATTAATTTAAACTACCTTATAAATCAGCAATAATTAGATTAGACTGAAATTCCATGTTTCAAAGCAAAATTGCTACATATCATGGAGCAAACTGATGGTTCAAAGTGAAATGTTGGAATCACGGCAGGCTGATTCTTTTATGCCACCATTCTCCTTAGTGCACCATCACAGCTTTCAATTACTGAGAAAATACATCTAAAAATAAACCACAGAACTAAAACGCAAAAAGTTATGTTCTAAAGTCACATATAAATCAAAGAAGTGA
The DNA here is from genome assembly GCA_013400955.1 of Drymodes brunneopygia. NCBI lineage: Eukaryota > Metazoa > Chordata > Aves > Passeriformes > Petroicidae > Drymodes > Drymodes brunneopygia. The sequence continues at coordinate 650,317 of VZTZ01019725.1, forward strand.
AAGCCATTGTAATAACATATGAAGTTCAAGGCACCAGGATGAAACAGCAGTTGAATTCACTGATGCAGGCAGTGAAGTCACTGTGTTATCCCACCTCTTCCTGATGTTTTCATTAAAATTGGGAAACTTTTCAGTAGTTTAAAATAGAGACTTTGCTAAAATTTTGATGGTAGGTCAGCTAAGTCACAGTTAACTGATAGAGGTTAAACACTTTCTACTACTAATTGGATACCACTGAGATCTGAAGGAAAACCCAAAACAAATGATATTTAACCAAGTCTCCTGTAACTGAAACTAAAAATTACTGTTAAGAAATCTGCTGAGGACTGATAACACAGGCGATCCATGCCATGAATAAAAATAATCCTAAATGCAAAAGACTACCAGAATCAAGGTTCAAATTCAAACTGCTGAATGCAAGTGGTCCTGTTTAAACCACCCACAGCTCTCGCCACTGCCTCAACTACTGGGCTTCATTCCTGGAATTCCACAGGCAAACCCACCATCATTTAAATACATACCCCATTCCTAGGCTTTTGTTTCCGCCTTACATTTTAATGCATTTCAATAAAAAGATTAGACTAGGACATAATCTAGAGAAATGCCCATTAATTCCCCTACTCCTCCATCCTTTGCACGGAGATCTATTGCATATTTCCACATGGATATGTCAGTACTTTAAAGGGGGTGAGCTTTGTCTGCTGTTGAAATTCACTCATAGAGATGTTGTGCCACTTATCACGGAGTTTGGTAGTCCAGAGGAAGACCTGGAAGGAATTTTTTCCTCCTTCCCCACATTTTCCCTATGAAGTCCTGAGATACTTATTCTCACTGCCTATGTGGGCAGAGTTAGCAGCTCGAAGATTTAAAAGGCAAACACTGATCTGAAAAGGTACAAAATCCTAAGGTGGAAAACCCCCCTATAACTAAAGAAAAATAAACCAAACCAACCAACCAACCAACCTGAAAACAACCAAAAACCCCAATACCCAGAGGAACAGGATAGAGCTACCCAGCAGCAGGATGGGAGATCAACTTCAGGTGCAAATGTGGGCTATTTCCCCACGGACTGGTCAATAGGGACTGAAAACAGTATGAGACTGGTTTCTCTGAGTGCTGGTTCTTAGGTTTGGGTTGATTGGTTGGTTGGTTGGGTTTTTTTTGTGGCATCCTTTCAGCTCATTCAGTGCATCGAGGGCAATTTCTTTCATTAATTTCTTCTGGGTAAACGCAGTTCTTCCAAATGTCATTTCCCCTTCCCTTGCATTGATTTCCATGGGTTTGCCTATGGAGTTTATTCAGAATCCTTGTTACTACTGTCTCACATTGTGAACTATTCCCAGCAGAAAACATAAAATCTTTGGTTGCCTCAAAAGTCTTGTTTCCTATTTTAGAAAGGAAATTTGTTCTTTGCTGTATTTTTTGCATGCAATTTCCTTCCTGGGTATCATCAGTACTACATTTCTTGGTATGTCTTTATTTGAAGGGTTCACAATTCTCTTATCTGTGTCTCTGTACTGGGGAAGAAAAAATGTTCCTGTCTGGAAGTACCCAATAACCACTTGGACACTTTCCATAAGAATTGTTGCAAAATGAATGTTTATAAATACTTCCTTGATAGAGATAGATTTCCTGACACTTTATAATACAACTCCAAATTGAAGACATAGCCCTAAGTAAATATCTAACATTTGGTAAAACATTTCATATTATCTCTCCAGTGGAGCACGTCTAATAAGTCTTTTGGCATGAAAGGGAATAGTTACAATTAATTATTCCTATGATGGTTAACCAGCATGCAAGTACTACATATTCAATTTTCATCAACAAATTTTATATGGCACTGTAATAGAGAGAGAGTGATATCTATAGCAAGACTGGAAAAGACTCACTTTAGTAAATTTTCATGGGGGTTAACTCCACATGTAGCAACAGCAAAGAGACTGGAGGTTAAGGAATGGATTTGTGAGTTTGGCCTCGATGGAAGTTTTGGATGCTTGAGAGTGACAGGACACAATTTAACAGGGGCTGGCTCGCAAGGATTTGTATTCAACCTTGAAACTGAGAATGAGACTTCTACATTTATTTCTCAAAGCAAGGGATCAAAGAGTCCAGTGCAATAACTCCTCACATAAATCATGCTCAAGTACCTCACTCTGTAAGTAGACATACTGATTTTAATTAATCAATCCATTTATTTCCAGTCATTCTACTGACTAGAAAAAATCCTCCTTTCCAAACTCACTGACTTCCTACTTTAATTTGCTTTTTTTTTCATAGAATTAGAAGCACTTTGGGCCCTCAAGATTCATGATACCCTTCAGCTATACATGATCTTGTCCTTGGCAAAACACAACAGCAAACCAACTCCCCTGCAAAACAAGAGCTGGGTGCCAGGTATTGTCAATAAATGGCAAGAGAAGAATACAAATATTGTCCTCTACACACTATTTTGGCCAGTGCTCGGATCTTGCATCTTCTCTAAGGTTCTGTTGGAAGTCACAGAGAATTCTGACATTGATGTGCTAAAATTGTATCTGAAACTTAGCTTGCTTAACTGCTTTGTCAATGCTACTCTGGGTTTTTTCTGGGCCAAGAACAAACTTTTTTCATTTCCTCTTGAAACATCAAGGCTGCAACCCAAATTCATTGGTGCACGGCTGCAGCTATTCACGAGGATGAATTAATTTTAAACAGACTTTTATAGGGATTTCATTTCATCAGAATTATCCCCTGCACCCACTTAACAGTAGTACATACTTTTCAATTGAAATATTGTATCACTTCTCACCATATAAAACCTGAACTTGATAGCAGCATAATTGCAAAATGGTATCTAATATTTCATGTTCCACCAACCCAGAGGACAGACATGTAGAATCATATCTATCACTGGCCCATCCCAAACTGTTACTGTTGTAATTTAAAAGGAAAAAAAAAAGGAAGCTATACCATCAAAAATAAGACTGACTGAAGCAAAGAGGGCTAAGAAAATTGCCATTATGATTCCATGCGTAGCACAGCATATGCCAAAACCTCCCTACATTGAAAGGGATTTGAATACCCTTTCCTGCAGAAGCTCAGAATTTTACAGTGTGGCTAGACTCTCATCAGTGTTAATTAAAGCAAATTCTTTACAATTTTCAGCAATAAAAGCATGTGGAAAATCATTAAAGATGCTGTTATGTACCCTCAATACCCTAAGCTAAAGCAGCAGTTACAAACTTAATATTCTTGTGCCTTATACTGAGCTACTCAGAGGAGAAAGGGAAAGCTGGAGGACAACAGAGCTCTTCCAGCTTCCACACTGGTGTGGACCTACTGCAGATCTACTTATGAGAAACCTCAACATTTTTAATAGACTCCAAAAGTTCATTAGAGCTTGTGGACCATTAGTTGACCACGTGTAAATATATAAAGAGAAATCAACTCTGTGCCATAGAAAAACGATCTCATGTAACAGAAACACATTTAAGAAAGTAAATGGTGGTGGTGAGAATGAGGAGAGTGGGAAAATATCAAAACTCCTCAATGATCGTAGTGGGTATAGGATACTCCAGCACATCAGCCTGAAGAAACGTGTGAACTGACAGATGACTTCAGTTCAAGCTCGGGATGTTCCCCTTCTCCGTACGCTCAACACATTGAAGAATTGGTCCTCGAGGGATTATTGTTTGTTTGCTCTACAGAAATATCCTAATTGGGAGTGAATAACAAACTGAGGGCATGATGGATCCTAATGGGTGAATTTTGTACATTTAACTTGTACAATGTGTCTAAACATACAGCTTGCAGCAATTATTTCATCAGCTCTAGTACAAGTTTTTCCTTCTTTTTTTTTTGGAGTGCTAATGAGTTGAGTGGATGTAAATAAAAAGATATTGCCTAGAAATAAAATGTGTCTCATGTTTCTCTCTGAGGGTACTAAGCAGACAAAAAAAAAAAAAGAAAAAAACAATCTTGCTCATAACATTTAGCTTAATTTATGTAACTCATTCTGGAAAGCTTTCCCCTTCCCAGACTTACTCATCTTTGCTATAGATTAAAATCCTACTTACAATTTTTAAGCCATAAAAATTTGTCAGGACTTTTTGATATTGTATTGGTCATTGATCTTTGCGTTAATCATTTAGAATAAGGATGGCTATGCATAACTTATGTAGTCCTATGTTCTTTAACTGCATAAAAAAAAAGAACAATAATACCAGAAAGAAAAGCAAGAGTGATTTACAGGCAAAAGTGAAAAGATTTCTTTTGCAGATATCTTCTAGAAGATCATAAAACAGCATAAGACTGAATACTATTATTCAATTGCAAGATGGAAGTGTCATGCATATATTTTTAAAATAATTCCATAATTGTTATGACATCTCGATTTACATGCACACACTCCATGTCCTCAGAGGAGGTCAGAACATGACAATCAGTTAAATCTGTCCAACTGCATAGTCTTATGTACAATAGCATGCCCCGCTACTAGCTCAGTTATTTTGCTGACCTAGGAAGTCATACTGGGCACCTTCATTTTTTTTTTTTTTTACTGAGATATATGCACATTCATATTCTTCGAATTTATCTTCCATGTCTGAGCTTCAAAAAAGGTTATATAGGTTTGCAAAGACTTTTGAAGGCTAACTAGGATTTCACTTACTGGATAATAGGTGGCACATACTTGCACATATGCACATGCAAACACTTTTGAAAGATAGTCAAGTTTTTACTTCCAGTTTTTCTACTGAAAATCATCCAAGAATTATGGCAATATGTATACTGTGATTCGTACCATCTTGCTAATTCTTCTGTTCAGCCTCATGGCTAAGCAGAAGAGTTTTCTACATGAAAGTTTCAGAAATTGGCAATGTCCAAGAGTTTGAACTGAATGTCATTTGGATCCTGGATGATGCTGTCAGTTTTATGAGCTGTGGCACACACAGACTATATTGTACACTTCGAGCATGCTCAGCAGTGTTATTTTAAAACCATGACAGATGTACAGCCCCAGCAGGATCTCACATTGTAGAAGCCCCAGCAACCCTGCCATACAGCTGATCCCTTTGTCCAAGCAGGCAGAGCATCACCCAGGAAAACCAACTGTCCAAATCCATAACATTCTTCTATCCATTAAAGTTCTTAACATATTCCAGCTCCATTTCTACATTTCTACATCTGAAACTTGTAAGATCTTTATAAGACTGAGACAATTACTGGATGTGGCTTTCATTTTGTGAGTGCTCATCCTTAACAAGAGGAAAGCACAGAGGAACACTCCCCCTAACACAGAAGATGGGCCACTTCACTTGGCATAATGTGACCAATGCACTGAACAGGTCTGGAGAGCTCTCAAGTTCACCACCTTCAGCCCAACTTGCACACACCCTTCCTTCAAGCACATCCACAATCAAGCCAGCAAAAAAAAGAAACTGAGTGGGAATCCACTCTTTGTATTTCCAATGAGAATTTGATGTAATCGAGTGCCAAGGGTGACAAATGAATAGAAGATGAGCTGCTATAATTGAGAGAACATTATGGTAGGATCTTTAGTTAGGATCTTTCACATACTTTTTTTTTTTTTTTACCTCATGCCATCTTTAAAACAGGTTTTTTATATACCCAATTATACATCAGACAATAATCTTTCTATCTCCTGGTGAGAAAAATCAAATTGTGCATCTCTACCAAGGAAAAATTCATATGAGAAGCATTCTAACCATCTGAAATGACAATTCTGTCATGACAAAGTACCCATTTGATGAGAAGGAATAATTCTTCTTGAGCATTTTTCCAGCTTTTCTAACCCAAGCAGACTTTCTCTTTTGAACTGGCTTTTCACTTGTGGCCAAAAACTATCAACTGTCTTTGCAAGGTTATGAGGTAATTTTTTATATTACAGTTACTTTTTTTTTTTTTTTTGCCTTCCACTGCTAGTTATATATCAGATAGCCCCAGGGATGTCTGCTTACTTTTCAGAACTCATAAAGACAAGAAGCTTGGAATTTCCTATGGAAACAGCAGGACTGGATAGGTATTTGAAGTTTTTTGTAGCTTGAAGGATAACATATGCTTTTCCTCATGTCCCTCTTTCATGAGAGGGACACAAATATCCTTTATCACACCTGAGAGCCAGTGCAAGTATGAGCATCACTGACCTATCAAGAGTATCAGGGTTTGAGGAAAAAATCCAAAGAAAGTAGCAGTACTTGGAGCCTCTTTTCTTAGAAAGAGTGTGGATTCCAGGATCAGGATATTTGGCTCTGCAGCCCAAAGCCACAAAAACCATTTTAACCCTGCTGCAAAGCTTTTCCTCTAAGAAGGCAGCAAATTAGGCCAAGAATAACTTCAGTGAGAAGCTGTTTTAGAGCCATGTTAGTATGTAATACACACAAACCTAAAGAAAATTTCACTAGAAGCAGAAGTCAAATGATTACTCTTGCATATAGAAAAAAAAAGAATAATGTTCCATTAAACAAATGATTCATAAAGTTGTGACTAATAAATAAACATCTCTATTTTCCAAGATAAAAGTAATTGGTAATTTTCAAACCCCCAGTATTCTAAGCTATTAATATTTAATTGTGATTTCAGCCTGTTTTTCTTGCCTAGGATCGAAAGAGAAACATAACAGTGCAAAGCACTAAGGATGTGTGAGCACATTATTCCTAGCACAGAAAAAGTAATAAAAGAAGAAAGATCTGTGAATTGGCTCATGCATTAACCATACAGAATGCTGGCAATGCAAGCAAGCAACGTTCAGCACAAAAAATGGGTGAGACCATGAGTCTGATTTGAGACATCACACTACAAGGCTGTGCCACATGCTTCAATCTCTGCTTTTTTGTAGAATGCTAACTACACTGAAAACAACCTTGGCCAACAAAATATTTCGCTCTTGGTCTTTTGTCTGTCTCATAAAGCTGCTGACGATAAGAGACTGTCTTCACTATATCTAAAGCATTATGAATTTCTGTGGGCTGGTTTTGATGCTTTGCTGCTATAACACAACCCTACATTTTAACAGGAGGTTAAGCAGTATGGGCCAACCCAGCACCTCCGAGTCAGAGTGGTAGTGCACCCCAGTAAGCTCAGCTTTAAATATACCTGGGGTAAAGTTTATTCCTCAGAAAATGAGCACTATCTTCTGAGTGTACAGTAAAAAAGAAGCAGTGGTAGTTCATGCACACTTTCCTATAGCCTTACTTCTTGTTTTTTTGAAATGCTATATTGTCTAGACCCCCTCTGTTTCCATATAAATGACTAGGAAGTAATTACTCTTAGGGCCTGAGAAAATCTCTGGACAGGGCCATGATAGGCCAGTCAATAGCTTGGTGGATAAACTTTTCCTCTCCTCTCCAAGACACAGAAATGCAGCGTACACAAATTATTTGTGAGTAAAGTCGTGTCTTACTGTATCATGACCTACAGAACATCTGAAAAATCTTCTCCTCTGAAGTGGTTATGCCTCATAATACTGCAAAGGAGCTGGCAGGAAAGAAGCAAACAGGTGGATCAAAGGGACTTAAGGAGTACTTGATCACTCATGCAACTGGTGCATCAGTGAAATGAAATCGGGTTTCAGGAAATCAAGCTACTCTGAATACCTGCACAGTAAGAGCAATGACTCACCAAGACAACTGGCAGGCAAACTTTTGATGTGTCTCTCTGCAAGCTGCCCTAAACACTCTGCACTGGGAGTTTCCAATTTAAACAAACCACTGATCTATTTGATGTTGTTTCTCTTTTAACCAAAACTCACTGACATACATTGCTGCCTCTCCTGTTTAAAATACTGAAAAGTGAATTGTACAAATGAAATACTATTTATATATAAGGAGTTTTCATTAGCTCCCAAATGCTTACGGAGGCAAAATTCTATTAGCAAAACAGAGGGGAAGTTCTGGAATCAAAACTTAATGCTAAACATGCTTGAATAGTATTTTAGTGACTTAATACTTGAAGTCCCAACTGTAATTTTTAAAACATTTTCCATTGCTAGTAAAGATATGGATGAAAAAGTTGAAACCTGAAATAATTGTCAGATTTTACAAGTTGTATGAGAAGAAGCCTCAAAAGAGCAAGCTTCTGGAATTATTGTCTCTACCTTTCTTTGTATTTCACTTACATGATAGGTGCTCAGAACTGTAATTACTAATATTTTCCTCCCCTCAGGCGTATTCAAAACACCAAATTGCTGTGTGGCACCTGAGATAAGAAAAAATTAAAATGCTCATTTCTGCATCTGAGGGAACTACACCAGATACAGGTTAGGTATTTTGCTGATCCATAATGAAGAGGCTACACACTGATAATATGTGTGGGAAGAGCATGACTATGAACAGCCCCCCCTTCTCTGTCCTGCAGTTACCCTAGATGGTTTTTAAAAGTGATGGAGGAAAATCAAGAACCCTGTTGAACAGACATATACTTAGAAAACACGCTCCATTGTGGGATAATACAGATCTGTCAAACTTTTCAGCAGTGGGTTTATTTGAATTTTGGCAATGTAGCATGGAGCGTAATAGCATCTGCTTTATGTTCTCCATGTTGTTCTAGACAGGTGTTGAATTGCAGTGTACTCACACTAAGAAGCATCAATGATAAATTTGATTATCTGCAATCTATAGTGCAAACATTTACTGACTGTGGGCAGGAACTGACTGAGGTGATCTGCCTCTCTGAGAGGTGCCATGTGCTGGTAGTTAACGCTGTGCAAGCGTGGAAAGGAAATGTTATTCAGTAATTTGGATATCATGGGTGCAACTCAGATTATTTCAGTCCATGGCTTATAGAGGGCCTATAATTATTTGCACAAAAATAGGAAAAAAAAAAAAAGAAGAAATGAGTGTGATAGAACTACAGATATCCAAATTAAAAAGGTCACTAAGTCCCTCACAAAATGTAGTCAAGACAAGAAGAAATATAGGTATCTTCTACAGAATGCTTTTGCACTTCTGATTTCTTTGCATAAGAATATATGATATATCTATAGTCTTCTTTTAAGGCCATTCAATCAAAAAGGTTACCTTTGTGGGCTTTTTCCATCCTGTGTGAAAGGACTATTTATAATTCAAGATGCAAAACTCATTACAATAACTGCTTCTATCAGTAAGTTTGATAGTAATTTATTACAGTAATTAATTAGTATTTTCAATATTTTATAAGAAATTTGTTATACCCATCCTGAAAATAATGGATTTTTTAACAAATCAAAGAAATGCTGTCACTGAAAAATACTGGTTTGTAAATATAACCATTACTTTATCACTTTACTTTCTACATTTATGATGAAGTTATTACATGGTTTTGAATGTGAATATTTACCTAGAAAGTTTTCAACTTCCAGACAAAAAGCTAAACTGTTAGTATTTCTGCAAGGCTGGAATATTCAGGTTGTAAAATTGAAATACTGCATATTAGTATTTAGTTCATATTCATATTCAGAATTTGATTAGGGAGCTGGCAGTTTCTTTTTTTTATGGAAATCAGGTACTTCCAAGCCCAAGCTCTTATGTTAAACAAATAAATTAATGGATTTATGGAGACTTGGACCAAAAATCATGAAATTATTCCTAGGGATTAATTAATCACAGCACAAATAACAGAAGGCAAAATTTCCCAGTTGTATTCTTATGCAGAATTAAACCATGACATTCAGAAGTGATGTTTATTCTAATATCAAACACACCAGGTGATTCCAGACACTTGTGGAGAGAAAAAACAAGAAAGACGTAGTGTTTGATGACCATGAGATAAAAGAAATGGTAGTGCTCCCAATCTCCCCAGAAGAAGCAGTGACGGCAGCAGCACCCCCTGAAACCAACTTGTGTTAGGAGACACAAGCACAGACTCCATTTCCATCTCTGAGAGCACCACGTGGGAAGCAGAAACCAGTTCATGCACCTCTCCTGGCATCAGGCAGTCCATCAGCTCACCTCCCTGGCCTTTCCTCTGCCTCGACTACCCCTCAGGACTGACTTCAGCAAAAATAAATTTCTGTTTCCTTGTGCTACCTCTGAGAAACCTGGTCCTAGCACTCTCCAAACAATATAAAACTTCAAGAGGCCTCTAATTTCTTATAAAAATATTGCAGCATCTTTCGTTTGCTAAGGTACTGCAGATGAAATTAACTTAAAAGACAGATGAGAAGTTTGTTTCTCATTGTGCATTATAATGCAGTATCTCATCCCCAAATTTTGTATTTCATTTTTGTAGTCAAACGTTTTTAATCTCTTAGCACTACCACCACCTATGGTAAATTTGCTAGAATGTAAGGAAATGCTTCTTCCAAAGGGCCACAACATTCTGAAAGTTAGAGAGTACAAAATTATCATTATTTTATAATTGTACAGGGCTGGACTGACTCCTTTGTGAGTCAGACATGATTCTCCACATGCACAAAGACAGAGCCTCAAAGTGAGCCAGCTCAGCTCTGGGCCGTGATGATGCCATTTGCTCCTCCTGTATTGCTCCTTCACGTTCAGGCACTGTCTAGCACTGAGCACATTCAGGTGCCTGCTACCATGACTTAACACTTTAATACTCAATTGAACAAGTTGTTGAGTTGTATTATTTCTGCACATGAAGTGACTCAGCTGCTGGTTTCCACAGCACCTTATCCCTCATCCTCCACGTGTGCTTTATTCCCCAGATGCAAACAGATGACGAGGCTACAGCCTGTCTGGAAATAACCAAATAACTTTCTCCTCAAATTCTAGTCTCTAAGCTGAAAAATTTTCATAATGAGGTTAGGAAAATCATGAAACAAAGGAAACAACACTAGGGATGCTTTATACACACACACAGAGTCTACGTATGAAGCTGCAGAACCGCATCCTACAGCACAGCAGGAGCAGGGCACACAGCTATTCATGTCTCTCTCTGCTACGGATAGACTAATTGGATTAATACTGGGGGGTAAGGAATATCCTGAACTCTTCAGGCTTAACAACTCGGTAGAGATGCTTAATCCTTCACAGGAATTCCTCTGTGAAAGGAGAGAAGTACAAATCACGTTATCCTGATGAGCCTAGAACAAAACATCCTTTTCCAATTAAGAGCACTTGTTGCATTCACCAGCTGAGCACTGGTAAAAGCTACTACAAAATGGAAATTAAAATCCATATTTAACCCCCAGCAGTACAAACTAAAATTTGGTGGTGGTGAAAAATATATAAAACTTCAGGAGCCATTTCCATTTTTGCCATCCTACAGATTAATCTAAAACCTACGAATTAGGCACTCATGCAAATAAACACACAATTAACATTGAGTACTTCTGGTCCTGGAAGTGCTACCTTTACCTATAGGGTCACATTTTTTTAAGAACTACCTGAATAACACACAGGATTTTACTGTAATAGACTATTGGTGACTGTACATCCTGGATGTCACTTACTATCTTACTGGGGCACCTATACCAAAATTCATTGAACAGACACACCTAGCACTAGAAGATGATCAGTATACCAAGTAATCTTCCCAGAGACATGTCTTCTATAATTCAAGCAGCTCATTATCCTGACTACGCTCACTATCAAAAACATCTTCTGTGCGAACCAATGCTTCAGGAATTATTTCATCATGAGTGCTGCCTGTGTGTGAAACAATATGTGCATAATTTGTTGACCCTTTTAATCAATTACTGGAGTAAATACTTCCCAGATATTCTTATTTCCTTTTCTCCTAGGAGAATCTCACTTATATATCGTAACACATAATTATAAAGTAATTATTTGCTTCTTGTCTTCATAGTGAATGAAACATTTTGTCGATTTTTTCCTTACGTGCCATCTTACTGCACTGTCTTGCTACTACATCTTCTCTGCCTCACAAGTATCAGTTAGTGTTCCACTCACATAAATACACGGATGCACATCTAAAACTCATAGCTGTTGGTTTTTCCAAAAATTTTTGATTTGAAATTTGCTGTGTCGGTGGAGCCTTTCATGGATTTCTAAAATTGTTGTTGAATATGATGCCATCTATGACACAGTACCTTGATTCAAACGGAATAAATGCCACTTCTCTTTTTGAAGTTTCCCTTCAAGAACTAATATTAAATAAAGGTGTAATTTTAACGCTCACGTAGCTATTTAAAAGAGCAAGCTCCCCTGAGAGATCATCTTTCTGTTTTCCAGCATTAAAATCAATAGTGCCAGCATTCTCTATTGCTTTGCACAGACAAAGAACACAGCAGTTTATCAAGTAAGTTCACTCCAGGATCCAATGATTGGCATTGACTTTGAAGCCTTTGAGCACTTAAGCAATGTTATCTGAATATCACCTAATGATTGTATTATATCTGAACCCACAATTTTCTTGTATTAAAGTTCATATATCACATATAATGATGTTGCACAGACACTGAGGTTTTCTAAATATAAAACAGAGCTATTTCTTAGGAGGTAGCTTTAGAAAACCGACAAAATATACTACTTCAACTTTTTCCTCCTTTTCTCCTATATTCTTCTTGTATTATAGCTCTTACAAGAAAGAATGCAAACAATACCTTTTTACATAAGCTAATTATTCCAGATCACACCCTGAGAGATACAACCTCATGTGTGCTTCACTCAAAGGTAATGCTATGAGAGATTTGATTAATTATAATAAATAAATGGAACCTAAACCATTATAGATTTAACACAGTAGTGCAACCTACATATTTTACAGTTTTTCATAGAACTTGAATCTTGAGGAGTTCTTTGTTTGGTACAAAAATATGAAGACTCAGGTAATTTCCTGCAACAGTTGGAATTTAGCAGATGACTTGAAGTGAGCCAGTAAATAGTTAATGCTGGTCTCAATGAGGCAGAATAGATCTGCACACAGGAATTAACACCCATCCAGACAAGTCCAAATAGTAGCAGTTGAGCATAAATAATTGATTAAGGTTTTGATATTTGCCTGGTGTCTCAATCTCAGAATGCAGTCCTCCAAGAAATGCTCTGTTCTCTAATAATGACACTGGTAAAAAAGGTATTGATAGGGTTAAAAAAGGTTAAAATTTTAGGTGAATGCATATTTCAAAAATATTTATGTAGTGCAAAGATTTTACACTCCATTTACAGTGCAATAAAGGAATCCATTAGTTTTATATATATTATCATTCTGCATTCTTTAATACATTGCTGCGTACAACAGAAAGCTTGTCTTGAAATAAGTCACAGCAAGAAGGAGAACTTTCACAAGAATATAATGTCCCTGGCTTGAAAGTTATGATACAATACCAAGAAAACTAAAACCACTGAGTCCTCGGGTCAATTATTTAAGCTTCACTGACAAACAGAAATATTTCTTCCACCAAAGCCTTAAGTCGACTTTATGGAATTAGTTTAATTGGAACACTCAGTGTAAGATTTTGTTTAATACGATGTGATACAACTACTGCTAACACAGAAATTGTATGTGGACTGAGACAGATCTGCCAAGGGCGTGAAAGGGTCTTTCATCTTTTTTTCTCCCTTTTCATCCCATTAAAAGACTACAGGTTAATATGTGCTTAATGGCATCTGATCATACAGAGTGATTTATAAGGGAGTGGAAAATGACCAGAATTATTTCTGATATCAACAGATTTTCCAGAAAAGTCATACAAATAGTCTCACTTTTTGGCCTGACCTAGGGATGGGCACAACTTAGGAACACATATTGAAGGTATTAAGCCTCAAATATAATTATATCTGTTACAGTATTTAAAATGTGTTACTCTTCATACTTTAGAAGAATTATTTACAACCCTACTTTGTGTAGGATTTGGTGAAGCTCTTCAACTAAATCAGAAGGACAAGAACACCAATATCTCTCCTTCAGTTTAGCAATTCACTGATCTGGGTAGAAATCAGTCCTTCTCCAATGCTGCCATTACATAAATAATGTATTAATAGCAATCCTATACATACAAATTTAATTCAAATCATAAACTATACCAAATTACAAGAAGACAACAATGTCTAATCACACTACCTATTATGAGCCACAGTCGGTCTTAAGAAGGTAGGTAACTTCAAACCTGTGAAATAAGTATTTATAAGCGTCAAACATTTCAAAATTACTCCCACGAATGCGAACAACCAAGGAAAAATTTTAACTGATAAAAAAAAGCAAAAATAAAGAAATCTCCAAAACTTAAAATGCTGGTAGAGCTAAAATCATTAATGTCAATGGACCAAATACTAAAATCATTTACATCAGTGCATCACCATACCACTGTCCAGGTAAAAGCAACAAAGCCAAGCACTTAAACTTTCTCATTGAGAAATTTACAGTTTATAATTCTATTCATTTAAATTTACAATGAACAGACAAAACTCAAAGCAAAATTAAAATCTCCAAGGCTATCTGACAAAAAAAAATAAAGAAAATTTAATCTAAGTCTGAAAAAAGCCCTTAATGTTTGCTTGAAGCACAAGTAAGCATTTAATAGTTCTGACGTCATCATCTCAAGGCGCAACCAGCATGCAAAATTTTGTGAGGTGAATCACCCTGAAGCCCTTGCAAAGTATGTGTTGGAAATAGGATTGTAACAACTCTGTCTGGTTTTACAGATTTGCATTTTTATCACTGATTTCAACCGAGAGTGTAAAACCACATGATGCATTTTGTGTTTTACTTCAGAGGTCTGATTGTGCACTGTTCTGTTTACCTGAAAGGACCTGCATTGTTTCCTTGGCAGTGGCTGACTGCAGGGGAGCCAAAAGGCCATCCTGCATCACAAACTTGTACTGCAGCTGTTCTGTCCTCAAGGAAATCATTTAAGGAACCAGCAGAGTCCCTTGGCTGCCACTGATGCTTCTCCACCAACCATTAATAAAAACAGAATAAGGAAAACACAAGGTACCTGTGGTGGGACTCCACATCATCAGCAATGAGAAGAATTTACATAAATCATGGTTTAGATAATACTCAGTTCATATTGTTTAGACTAAGGAAGGACAAGGCTTGATACATCACTGAGTCATGACTCATTTCACACCTTCCCAAAGGCTTGTGCATTTTTTTTTTTTTTCAGCACAAGACTTGGCCACCTTAATCTGGATGGGCTAGAAACAGCTTTGTAGCTTCATTTGGCATTTCATTTCAAATCAGCACAGGAAAGTGCAGTAACTTCCCTTTGCAGCTGAAACTCGCTCTAACTCATACCTGCTAAGAGCCACATTTGGATGGTGAGGGTCAGTATATGCAGCTCCCCTAGCGGGATCAGAATGTTAATTGCTACATGCTCAAATTATTTGCTTTCAGCTGCTTTAAATACATCATCCATCAAAGATAAATTACAGTATTTAAATTGCCTTCTGCCTGCTGTTTTTCAAAGGGAAAAAAATTACAAATCAGTCTTCAAATAGTTACTAAATAAGCAATATGAATAAATACTTCATATTTGTCTTTACTTTCCACCTAATTCAGAAGCAGGGCAACTGCTTAAACAGTACATCTGAAAAACTGCAACAATATAGCACCTCATCCTATAATTCTTTAGATAGGTATTTTTAGGGAATGCTTGTTCCACGTTGTTACAAATCCATTAGGAAAAAAACACCTTCCTGCAGTGGCTGCTTTTGTACTTAATAGCTCAGTGTAAAAGTGAACGCTGTATCTGGAGTGAGGCATCCTGTGCTAAGGGCCATGAAACACACGTTTGGCACACAGAAGTATTCAGATTCAGTAATTTTCCTTCAAATTAATTTGCAGACAAATTAATACTGCAGGGTATTTTCCACATTATTGTTTTATTCCATATGACTTATTGCACAAATTGCATTTAAATTTTAGCACTGAAGTAAAAGTGAACTGTAAAATGTCCAGATGTGATTCCCATTTTAGTTTGTGGCAGTATTTGACAGTTCATTTAAAAATATTTGAAGTATTTATAGTACCATAAACATAATATTTAATATCATACTCAATAAATAATAAAAGATAATATCTTTGTATCCAAAGACAGATTCTACTTCACAAAGATGAGTATAGAAATAATTTTTCAAATCTTGATACCAATGCTCATACTTGACTTGGATAGCTAAATGAAATTATTGCATCCTCAAAGCTTTCAGTAAAGCAGTAACTCCATTGCTCCTAACAGAACACTGGGATCTGCAACTTGCTGGCATGTTTCACAGCTGGATGTGAGATCTTCTAATGTTTTGTATGTGTTTTATAAATTAATAAAACTCCTTCACTGTCACATGAAGTCTGCCTAAATGCCCTGATCCTCTTGCTGTGGGTAAGTGCTGAGGCAAGAGAGCACAAAATCAGCCATGGGGTGTAAAAACCTCCAGCCCTTTTAGTCCCACATAGGAACAGTCTCACTTTCTCCTACTCACACTCCTGAAGTCAAGCACGTACAACCGCCTGTCTGGCTGAAAGGTGCATTAGGGGGAAAAAATATATCTTGTATGTGGAAGGTGAGAAGTGAGACACCCAGCTCTCCAGGTGAGCATCCCACCTCCCAGGTCCCAGTGTCCTACTCTCATGGGATGCCCGAGGTTGAGCCAAGGGGTGCCACCAGAAGAAAATAAACATATGACTGCTATTGTCATCCAGTTATGACACCTACATCATTAACTCCTGCCACACGAGACAAAAGACAAAAATAAGAGGGGGGGCGGAGTTTATGCACTGTATTTCACTGTCCTTATGCTAAAGGACAACCATACTGCTCCCAACCTACAGCAGCAGTTGCTTTGTTTCAATTAACACAGCTTAGAGAAGTGACTCTTAGCTTGTTTCACAAGGTTACATAAAATTTTCAACTTACAATCACTGCTGCTGAAAGACAAAACAGGGGTTTACAGCTAGGTCACAGCAGCCCAACTTTACCATCTCATGTATGGTCCAAATAAATGTCATTCTTTAAAATTTCCCAGCCAAGAAACATGAACAGATCAACAGAAATCTTTAGCTGAATCCAGTAATGCTCACATGCCATTGCAAAAGGGTTTGCATAGTCAATGAAGCTAAAATAACAACTAGACTGCAAGTAAAACTAAGTTACAGTCATAAACTGGTAGGCAAGATCATCATCCATGTGCAGACACCACCATACACAACATCACTGAGGGCTACCAAACCAGATGAGGTGACAGAGATCTTCTCCATACAAGCTCAGGGCTCATCACCTGGAAACTCTTCCTTCTCAGTACTCGCCCTGGATGCAGCAAAAAAATTAAAGAAAAAAAAAAAAGTCCTGTTTGGCCTCAACCTGTGTGTCCTTCATGGAAGGACTCCTTAACCCTTTCTAACGAATATTAGAAATAGCTTATATTATACTGGCTGTAATTCATTCAGGTGAGTAGGCAAAACTGACAGTATCAGATACCCTGTACATGGCCAAGACAGCCAAAGCCCAAATGAATTCAAACTTCAAAAGCTTTCTCCAAGCCCCAGTGAGAAAAATCACAACACACTGAGCATCTCTGTCAAAGTTTTACCTACAAAAGCAGTAGCTCAGAGTGGAAATTCAGACAGAAACTGTAAGCAAGTGAGGATTACAAAACAGTAGCTAGTGACAAGTACAGACCAAGCTGATCCCACAGCCAGTATTGTCTCTTTTCTCAAACTCCATGGATTTTTACTTCTTTTTGAAAAAAACACTATGAATAAATAGAATAATAAAGCTTTTCACATCAGGAACTATTTTTGATGTTACAGGAGATACAGTACAGTCAGGAAGGACTGTTTGTGTTGAAAGGACAGCTCAGAAGCAGGCAGGGACACACGATGACACTGGAACAGCAGGGATTGTTCTGTACATAAACCCACGCCAAGTGCAGGCTGATCCAGCCTCAGTCTTCCTGGGAGAAATACACAAAGACATGAATTTCTGCTTCTGGACTGTTTCAGTGCCTAGCTAGTGAATCACACCTTTGTACCACTGCCTGTGCTTGTCTCCCAAACACCTCTATTTCCATGCATGATGGCATTTTGCTTGTTTGGAGCCATGCTTCAGTTAGCTAAAGTGCCTGATTCCTAAATTTCAATGTCTGAGCCTACACATAAAAACTAAATACAAGCAGCCCAGAGGTAACGATGATTATCTGATTAGTAAAACAGTAAATGCTAGCATGAGGCCAACTGTATGCATATACTCACTATCCTAACAAATAATGGTCTCTGTTAACTCTTCTTATGGCTTTTACCTGTAAAAATATGGAATACTGCATTCTTTTGCTAGAGAAGGAGAGGGAAAACTTATTACCTACACAATACAAGTCATGGAGCATTTCTCCTTTCGGGTTGCTAGTCTAGGTCTAGAGTCACTCCCAGAGAGCTGGCAGGAGACTGTGGTAAAAGTATGAAAGACCCCATAAGAGAAACTGAACAATTCTTTCCACTTGGGAACCACCAGTGGGTTTCTTCAGCTATACTGTTAGTACAGAGGATAAGATTTTTCACTGCCAAAACATGTAATTTTAGAATAAGTGATAAAACCCCCATATATCTTTATTATCTGTAGTAGAGTTCATTTTTACAGCTCTTTCCTTCGGTCTTTTAAAACCCCAAAATCAGATATACAAGGAAATGTCAACAATATTACTTATTTAAAAAAAAATCTGGAAGAAGCAAATTTCATATAATATGCTATTTTAACAACCAAATGGAGGCCATTGTTAGCATTTTGAAGAGAATGGATCTGAAAATTATTGTTACTTTATAGAAAAGTTTAACAAGGTTTTATATACTGCTCTTATTGTATTTTTTTATAACAAATGCTTGAAATAGCTTCCAGAAAACATTCAGCAGATATTTATTTCCCAACAATAGATGACTCTAACAAAGCATATAAAAGCCTCTCGTTCTTTTCCTGTGTGTCTGAACATCAGCAGTATGACCAAATGACAATAATGAATTGACTTTACTATAAAAGCAAAGCAGCAGATACTTTGCAGATATTAGAAATGAATGGATGAAAAGGAAGAAAATCTTCTTAGTAAAGTAACTGGACGAGGAATAAATTGAGGTAAAAAGTATTATATATAATGCTGCTTAAAACTGTATGACGCCAAATATGCCTTTTAAGCAAGCCATACCACATTAATTGTATTTACAGTTCCTATGGATGAACTTGATAAATATCCATAGACAATTCCAGCATTAGCCATGTCTTGCTCCACCCCATTAAAAACAAATAATTCTAATTAGTGGTCTGTGAAGCATATAAAATCCATGGTGTTTATGGGAAAACAACAGAGTGGATCATTTGTGTAGCTTCCCTCTGGAAAGGTACAGACATTCGTCTGTGAGGGAGAGAACAACAAAGGGTGCATTCACATACAAGCTTATATGGTACAGAGAAATGGTGCATATTTTTACTCCAACATTTAACTCTCTTCAACCATCTGAAGCAAAATGACTGTTGGTTTGCTTTTTCCACTACTGATAAAATGCAAAAGTGATTGCAATAATAACACTTGCAAAATCTCAGAAGGGAAATCTGGGATAGAAAGTCATACCATATGATTAAAGGCAGTGGGTTTTTTTCATCTATTCAATGGATTTTAATACAATACAGAAAACCATTAAATGGTTCAATAGCTGTATCAGAAGAAAAACAAATGCCATTGTTCATTATTCAGCCCATAGCAATGCCAAGCAAAACATATTCATGGTATCTCTGGTCACATATACAACAACCAGCGGTGTGGCAGGAAGTGTAGTTCCATAGAATTTCTCCACTGCATTTAAAGTATGCTAATGGGAATGGCTTGGAAACTTTTGAACACTAACTTGCCTATTGAGCTTTTCAGTAATTTAAATAACCATTTTTAGCAGTCCCAAATTAATCATCTGAAGACAGAACTACTGACCAAAACAATGAATACAACAGTTTTTCACTGAAATACATGAGAGAAAAGCACCATCCATTACAATGATTAATCAAAAAGCAAATGCAGTCTCCATAATTGTAAATGCTGAATGTCACCCAAGGTAACTAAAATACAAGTGTCTAGGCTGCAAGTCATCAGAAAATGATTTTGTAACTCCTCACATCTTGGAATAATTTTTTTTCATGACTGCAGATATAAATCAGAAAAACATGGGTAAATATGTTCCTTAGTTTAAATTCTGCCTGAAACTGCTCTGCTCAAATCTGCTCCAACATCAATGAGAAGAGTGGTATCTGAAGCCATGAAGTCTCTGACACTCAAAGGTCCTGAGTAAGTCTTTTAGATGCAGGTTTCACATTTTCTGAGCAGAAATGTTCACTCCTCTTCACATTCATTCTATCACATCCTTTCTCTACCAGTTTCTTTCACTGAAAGCCTTATTTTGAATTGTTATGTACTCTTCTACCCTATTATTCTCAATTATTACATAAAGCAAGTAATTTTTCTTCAGTTTCCCTGACTCTTTTCTTATATAAACATCTGATAACTATGTGATAACAAAATATCTATAAAAAATGAATAGCTAAGCTGGTAGTAAAACAAGTTTGTCACAGCAAAATTTATCAATAGGCAATCTGAAAGTATGTATCATTATTATTATTATAGCACAGTAGATGATCACTGGAGAAAGAGAAGGATTTTTTTGTGTGGAAAAGTCCAGGAACAGCAGTAATATTATGGTGGGCAAAGGGGAAGCATTGGATGAGGGAAATTACTCCACTGACAAAGCATAAGTTAACATATGGCTGCACTTACAAGTCATTAAAATTGAAATATAGACAGAAAAAAAAAAGAAGAAAAAAAAAATCACTGTCAGGTTTTAGATAACTGACTAATCAGAAATAGGATTACTTTGAGATGCAATTTATTCAGAATAAATGAAACCCTCAGTTTACTCCTGAAGGAGATCTATCAGAGATTCAATTTCATTACTCAAAATTGAGTTAGGTGAATAAGGGACTCTTCAGTTTGATGCCTGAATTAAAGTGATCAGATCAATCAGAAATATTTTGTTAGGCCTAAAATTAAATATTACTTTAATTGAGGAATTATTTACTGCGTTAACCTTATTTTTAGAATTAAAAAAAGCATCACCAC
Organism: Drymodes brunneopygia; assembly: GCA_013400955.1. NCBI lineage: Eukaryota > Metazoa > Chordata > Aves > Passeriformes > Petroicidae > Drymodes > Drymodes brunneopygia. The sequence continues at coordinate 671,295 of VZTZ01019725.1, forward strand.
TTGGAAAAGTCAATCTCATTTGGAAAACTTGAAAGCAATCATTAGCCACTTAGAAAGATAAATTACCAGGTTTAGTAGCTTAAGTTTCTTAGATTAACTGCACATGAATTGGAAAACAGAAAATAAATTTGAAAGAAAGATGCAGCTTCAGAGACTGCGCATTTTTCCCCTTCTTTACATCCACAGAAGTGCTTCCCAAATTACAGTCTCAGAGAAGCTTTGGCTGGAAGGGGTTTCTGGAGGTTTTCCTTCACAGCTTTCTGCTTGTGACAGACACAAATTCCAGCATTAGAGATATGGAACTGTCAATTCCCTGTTCATGGAGGAGTTTAATGAATTTCAGTAGAACATATAGAGCTAAGTCTTTAGAAAAGGAGTTATTAATAATTTTAATGACATTATTTTTCTCTGAGATGCTAGAGGGAAAGAGGTCCTACCGACTTTATTCCATTTTGTATTGGCCACAGAAAGTCACGACAGAAATGACTAATAAAAATGCAAAAAAAGAAATTTAGAGTGTATACTATATCTGTTGGAAGCTGCCATTTCTGCCCATTTTCATGGGAAAAAATAGTTTACAAACCCCCAAAATAAAGGGTTTCATACAGAAATTTCTGCAAAACTAATCTTTACTAATGAACTATATTTAATGGAAGTTTTGCAGGGAAAATTTTCAGAAACATTCAATTACAGGAACTTGAGACAGCTCAAGAAGCCCAGAGAATGCTTTCTTTTGAAAATCTCCCTGTGGTTTAAAATTTATATAACAAGAATCTCCCTTCAATTTCAATGGATTACCTTAGTTTTCAACTTCTAATGTTCAAAATAAGCGCAAAATAATGCATCTCATTTTTACACACTATAAATAGCAGTGAAAGCAAAGACAATAAACAGAAAAAGCAATTCTTCAAGCTCATGGCTTCCATATTCTACTTTTCCCTGACTGAGGTGGAATCAAGTCCATGAATTCAAAGCAGGACGGGAAGAACTGATGAATTCAGTGAATCTCGCCCTGATAGACTTTTTATTTCAAAGAGGAAAGACTAAGATTTGAAGGGCTATTCTATTTAAACAGGACACAGTATCTGGTTTTGAATCAAATTACAACCACAGCCTTTTTCTGTGCTCAGTGATAAGTCAGCCAAGATGGCCAATGCCACAGAAAGACACCAAAAATGTATTTGTTTTCTTCTTCCATATTCAAATGAAGTATGCAAACCAAACTGGCTTTTAATGCACCACTGTACATAAACACTACTCTCCCTAATCATGCAAGAACTGATGAATAACAAAATTATCCGTCTTTTCAATCATGGAATAAAGAAACAAAGGCAAATAAAACCCACATGTTAAGCTGTCACATAAAAACCTTTTATTTCTATTTTATATCTAAGTTCTATGGTTTTAATGAGTGGGTTCCAAATTTGCCAAATGAAATCTCCAGTCTTCAATGTTTTAAAATAATCACTTTTTAAAAATTTTCATTGTGCTAATGTTTGTTTCCATGGAAACAGGAATGAAAGCAGAAGCTGCTGTTAAAAGAATTAGAATTCTCTCCCACAAAGGAAAGACTTAAAAACAATAATATATTAATAAAACAATTCTCAGAATATACATTTTCTCATTTTGCAAAGGCAGAGCATGATCTTACATTCACTGGAGTTAATAGGGCTATAACTTTTGATTACATTACAATAAGCCTAAATCACTAAGAACATATTACTGAGTTAAAAAATCTGATCAGATTATTCAGTTAGAAAGATAATTTTACGATGACCTTTTAAATTGAATTTAGCAGGTGTCTGTCATATGAGGCCTTTTTCAGAAAGAGAACAATGAAGAATTATGAGCCAGAAATGTAAACCAATATACACTAAGGATTATTACTATTTACAGAATTTATTTCTAATGCTGTTGTTTAATTTTCTTGAAAGTTAATTACTTTCATTAAAACCTGACTGGAAGCTTTTTACAATTAGCCAGATACAGTTCTATGCCCTAGTCAAATAGAAATGGAATATACAACTGAAATTAATAATCCATAGCATTTTTTCCTAGTCAGATGTTCAGTCTGGAGAACTCACATCTGGCCTGTAGTTGGAAGGAGAGTTTTGCACCCTTCTGTGAGAGTAAAACTTCCTCATAAAGCTCAAAATACACTGTTCTATTTTCCTATGCTTACAATTTTTATCCTACATAGATGAGGGTTGTGACAGAAAAACTTTTATTACCATGGTATGACTTCACAAACATGTAGGTATTTTTAATAAGCTTTTATAAAGCATTGTTTTAAGCAAGCTACTACTTACATCTCAGCTATGTTTATTTAGATCAGCTCTCCACGAAAATGACTGCCAGGAGTTTTTTCTAAGAGACTCTGTTTTCACTAGTATGACAGCCTATTCATTATGAATTTCATTAAAATTCTGAAATAAAACACTTTAAATCTTTTCATTCACAACTTATGCATTTACCACCACCACTGTGGGTTTTTCCCTTTATCAGAAAACCACTCTGTTGAAAAAGGTTTCTTCCTCTGCAATGCACCATGAATCAAAAAAGCAGTTAACTTCTCAGCATTTTTTAATTTCCTTGTTTTCTCCTTCTGGTTGACCAAAGAAGCTGTCTAGTGCTTTGGAATAACCTGACAGTGGACAAGCACAACTGCTTGCATTAGGAACCTAACTCTCCTAATTTCAGTTTTACATATTTTCTGCAGTAATTAAAATCACCTCAGTTTAAAACTCTGATGTATTTGTATATGTCCTAAGTAACTAAACTTTGTGAGATTGCAACATCAAAACGCCATTGATGAACCAACCAAGAATCCCTTAATTTTGATGTTAGGTTGGTTTATTTTTATTTTTTCATTGTATGAAATTCCAAGTCTAGAAGGTTAGTTTAACTGCACTCAGTTCTGGCACTTTTCTTATCATGAGATGTTATGAAATTCTTTGGATATTATATGGCTATTTCAAGCAACTGATCCATTTTTTTTTCTCTCTGTAAAGTTGATTGTCAGGTACCACATAACTGTATTGATTTTTGATGCCTTCCTACTCTGTTTCGGGAACTTCTATTATAGCAAGGCTCTTTCTCTTTCTATGCTATTTCTTCCCATTGATTTCTTCTTCTAAATAAAATAGTGCTAAACAAAACAGGTAAGCATTTTTCATTTCCCAAATTACATGTAAACAATAATATATATTTTTAAAAAGTACTACCACTCTTACATTCAATTAGCAATACTTTCAGTCTGAGGACATTTCAGGTCAAATGCAGAAAAATATTTGGAATAAAGTCTTTACAAAAAGGACCACAGATATAAAAATGTTAAAGCTTTGCAATCTCGTGCAAGATCTACTATGCTTTATCACAGGATATAAATCTACAACCCTGACTCTAACATGTACTTTTGCAGGACAAGGGTGCAGTTTGAAGGAAACCTTGCAACAAACACATGCATTTTCAGAACTGTGGGATTTACTCTACTCCATGTATTTCACTGGAGTATTTGTGCTTCCACTCCACGAGATGAACAAGCGACAGGAGAAAACACAAGAGTTTTTTTCTCCCTAAGGCAATTATAGTGCAATTCTGCCAAAAAATCTGCAGCTACATTTTGTTTTGAAACTACATTTTATTCAGTTGTAACTGTATTTTGTAAATCTGTGTTTTGCCTTTAGGTCAGCAGTATTCCAATGACCAGAGCACTGCCATACAGTTATCATTAGACTTCTGATGACATCTATCCTGACCTTGGACTCCCCATTCAGTTTATCCTCTGCCCTTGCACCTTATTTTGTTGCTAATTACAGATACTCTCATATTTTTCATTGATTTGAATTGTACATTCATTTTTTTCCGAATCTGGGGGTGTCTTTATTGTAAAACAGAAACAAAGTTGCAATCTATTCAAATTCAGAAGGCAAGTTTTTATCTAGTGGAAAGGAGTCTTAACTCCCATATGGCAATTTATTTGCTATTGTTATACTCAGTGTCTCAGAGTTTATATTAAAATGTCCTATGAGTACAAGATATTTATTTTAAAATGGTTTATAAACAGCATTTCAATCTCAACCACTCACTGCTTTGCCACATTTCACCAGAAGCTCCTCTGGACCCTGAGCTCCAAGAGCAAATGTCAGAACACAGCACTGGCACAGATGCCACTCAGTGTCTGTGACAGCTTTGGATGCCCAGAGGTGACTTCCCAGTGACCTCCAACACCACTGAGCCCCTCCTGCTCACTCTGGAGGTGAGGCAGCCACAAGTGCCCTGTAGGCTGAAACATCTCACATGAACTTCAATCATATTAAGCTTGCCTCTTCCATTGCAGTAGAATTACTGTAGAACCACGGGTCACGCCACCTGGAAGGAAACATTCCTGCTACCTTTCAGTTTCAGTGTAACAAGACACAGAACTTGTTCCATAGCATTGCTGCTCTGGATTCCCACACATCCTCATTTCCCATTTTGGTACACAAACAGTAATATCCAATGCTTTGCACGGACCAGAAAAGTTATCCCCAACAACTAAAAGACAAGCTCAGGATGTTCAAGCTCTAATATTAGCTTCCTGTTAGAACTTTACCACAACATATTTGTAGTTCCATATAATCTTTGCCTACCAGAACACATAAAAGAAGGAAACAGCTGGTTGAAATAATTCACCTGAATATTAAGAGTTCCCTAATTTACAGGGGATTTTTTTTTGCTTCACAGTTAAGCCATTGACACATTCGATATACGGTGTTTTAAACTTACTTTTCACAAGTCACCATTTCAGTGATGTCAGTCTTACTGTTATTTCATCAAGGAAGAGTGGAAATTCTGACCACTTCTTCCAGCCTACACTTCCACATTTTAACTCAACCATTTTCCATTCCTTTGTGTACTTCAGAGTTCTGCATCTTCATTTCTTTACACAAATTTTAACCTGTCTTTGCCAGATAAAACATGTTCTGTGCTTCCCACACCTTCCCTTATGTTCAAAACCCAGACACTTCATTCCGTAATGCTTCATCATCCATCTCAAACAGGGGCTCCATACGAGGAAGGAAGGAAGTTGTCAACAGTGGACATGCTGGTTATTTATAACGAAGCAGGTTAAAGCATGTTGTTTCAGTGTGTTTCCAGTCTTCACTGAGGTTGTTAATCATATAAATCACTAGAAGGACTAATTTAAATGAGAGTAAGCCAGCCATAAATTGAAATTTTCATTGTAGCAGACTGCTAAGTGACATACATATTGGATGAAAAATAACTTCAGCATTGTTTTTCTGAAGGACGCAATGAGAATATTCATTCTTTCCACCATACCTTAAATAACAGCAATAGGAGCAAAATTACATTTCATGGAGAATGTTACATCTTGGTATTTTTTTCTTCCCTTAGATATACCCAGTAGGATAGGAACATGTTAGATAATTGCACAAAAGAAAGGACAGTCATATCCAGATCATATTTTCTGTTACTTTTGCGAGACCCACACTCATAGACAAATGCCATATGTTTTCCTAGGAATACACAAGAGCAGCACCAGTGAATTTACGCAAGCAACATGTTTCAAGACTGCCAACAATGAAGCACCAGTCAAACTGCATTGTATTTATGAATAAGCCTGTAATGTTACAGTATAATGAATCTGTTTGACATTCAGCAGTGTGATGCAGTGCACAGTAATCATAATAATGCAGTGCATGGCTGTAGCTCATTATATGCACATGGAAGACATCAATGCCTTTAGGATGGACATCAACTCAAGGTAGGAGGAGAAAGACAAAAATAACCCAAGGAATGTAAGAAAGTCCTCATCTCAAAGTCTGATGGTATTCTGAGGATCTATGTATTGAATATACACACTCACATGCGAACACTGTTAATGCAGCAGAGAGATCATCTGGAATTAGAATGCAAGCCTTTCTCTTTTTTTTCACTTTTTAAAAAATATATAGCACATTTTCTTTGTGATTTCTTGGGGGTTTGGTGGACAACAGGGGGGAATTTATTTTAATTTAAAAGAAAGATTATTTATTGTCAATAATTCCAATGGATTTAAGACAAAAAAATGAATGAGATCCCTTTCTAAAAGTTCCCTTTTCTTCCCAACTCAGAGGATTGACTTGTTCTTCAAATTAATTAGAAGGAAAGTCCTATAAGGAATACAACTGGTCTCAGTAATGTCTGCCTTACACCACATTGTTTGATTTTCCATTTCTTTGTTTTTTGAAGTCCAGATTTTTTTTGTCTGTGAAATGGAGAGATTAATTTGAAGAATAGGAAAAAGAGATTCTTTAGTTTTAACAATGCTACTCAATACTATGTTGCACACATGATCGGATAACATTATTCCTATTCCCCTCCAGACTTTGAGTCATTATGGTATTTTCTTCCCTGCTTGCAAGTCTATAGTGCACAGCGCGGCCCCATTTCGTGATGTGTTGAACAAAACACAACAAAGAAATAAAGAAGGGGTCAATAGAAGCTGTTAGCTACAAACACATTACAGGCAATATACAACACCAGCGGTTGAATATTGACCTCAGGGCATAAACTCTAGATTGGCATGCCATGCTACAGCACATGAACACATAGTCATCTTTACAACACAGAGCGGAATTTAAGAGACTCACATAATTGCCTGCGAGAAGGTACAGGAGCACTTCCAAATGCTGTGCCCTGTAAATAAAACACATTTTTTTTTTCTTTGGAGCAAAGGATGTCAGATTAACAGCAGTAGCAAATGAAAAAAATGACAGGACATGAAGAAAGTGAAGGCAGCGAATCGAAATAGAGACTGTTTAGACAGAGGAGTTTATTACTACTGAAGAACTGCAGTTCCTATTTTCAGATAAACATAAATTATAGTGGAGAACATTCTATGAGTAATTCACCCATCAGTGAACACAATGAACCAAAAAGAGAGAAAAGAGAGAAAGAAAGAGGACAGGAAAAGGTATCAGCATAAGACAGGCATGCTCACACTTGTCAAAAATTAAATTTGATGGAAAGGACAATGTACAGAGTACATATTAATATGAATTCCTTCACAATAATAAGAAGGTTCAATGACACCAATGTCTTAGCTGATACTGTCACTGTTTGAAAGTACATTTCAAACAGGTCGGAAGGAGAGTGAGCGCAGTACAGTCTGGTTCCTGCCACTTCCTCCTCATCTTGCCTCTGTAATTCTTTAACATGTCCTCATTGGGTCAGTTTTATGCCAGCTGACAGGAAGCAGCTCTATCAAATCCCCGATCAATACACACTGCACACTCTTCCAACAGATAGAGTGCTTCATCTTTTGTGCATTATGCCAGCAATTATCACACATCTCCAAAATACCAACTGTGCATGTAAACAAAACATGAACCAAATACCAAGCCAGCCACACCAGTTAGGATCTGTAAGCAAACCTCTTCCCAGTGTGAACCCCTATTCCCACAATCTCCCTCAGCCCCTTCCCCCTAAACCGACAAATCAATCCCAGAAAAACAAACTGATTATGAAAGAAAGGAGATGACTAGGTAAATTCTCATATATAAAATTTAAAAAGCACTGTTAAAACAAACTACATTGTCTCATTCTGAATCCAGACCATGAATCAGAGATTTGCTTTGAGTTGGTGTCCAAGTCTGCATCCTCATTCCCAGATCATTTGGACTGGGTAGTCAAGGATGACTAATTATAGTAATATTTAAATTGGAAGTATTGCCTTAAAAAAATAAATGATCAAACACCTGAAAGTTATGAGACTTGAGTGGATCTTGGTTTCCATTTTGACTTCCATCATCTTTTTGAAGTCAAGGCTGGGAACTAATTTACAGACATTTAGACAGGGCTAGGCACTGGTTCTTGGAGATAATTTTCTTTTTCAGGTCTTGTGAAATTCAATTTTCCTTTGCCTAGGATGAGTGAAACATACACATGCATATCTAGAAAGCCCTGTAGAAGAGCCACCTTTACATCACTGATTCCCATACCAGATTTTTAAGGAAAACCAGAATAATTAGGATTATTCTTCACTTAGATATCACAGCTGTGCCACCAATACCATGGCTTGCTAATCTGTGCCCACATGCAGTGCAGGGTAAAGTAAACTGGTCTGACAATGATTAAAAGACAGCTTGCTTATTTAGCCAAAGGGTTTTTTTTCTATAATTTGAATGTGTAGCATCGACATTGTACCCTCCATGAGTAAAAGAGAAAAACCTTTACACAGCCTCAACTTACACAAATCCATCAACCAAAGAATTGAGACCTTAATTATTCACTACTAGTTATTATCATCACACCTGATACAAACTATGTATTTCTAATTACATAAAGCTCCTCTGAAAAGCAAGATGCCAATGAATTTGACTGCATTACTTTTCCACATTCTGGAAGCCTCTAGAAGTGTCAGGTTGCCTCAATTATAACACCTGGCCAATTTAGTGAGGACAGTTTTTAGGACTGCTTTGCACATGAACACAGCATGGCAAGAAAATGCACCTGCTTAGGTCTTGACTCCTGCCTACATCTTACAGCCTTTGTCACAAAATACATTGAGATTTCAGTCTGAAGTGCTAGGTGGCCTCGGAGGGCCAGGGTGGCTTAAGTTCTCCATGCAATCAGATTAATTTATTTAATATTTATGATAGCATCAGATGCTGAACTAAGCAGTAACCAGCTAATTAGCTCATGCTTAGCATAGATTCCCTAGGAGGCATGTTCCCAGTGAAAGAACGAGACAGACTCATTTTTCTATACATCCCTGTGCCATGCAATTCAGTGCTACAGCCTCTGTTCCTCAAAAGGAGGAAGTAAGAGAGGCTTTTATTTTATCTTTTCTGCCTTCATATAACGTATTTGCAGCATCCTCTCATTGTTAATGCAGAAATGTTTGATTACCCAAGACAGCCCTAAAATGAATGTGGATTTTATGCACCAGACAAGCAAATATACAGTTGTTCCGTTTACATTCCTTCAGTCAGTCATTCCTAATTTCTTTTCACTTAGCTTTCAGAAATGAAATCAGAACGTTACAAAACTCAGTTCTTTTTGAAAACACTATCAATTTTTAATCTTGTCAAGGTGAGAGTATGACACAGTTTCTGTCAGAAGTCACAGTTAAGTATTTACTGAAAACTCCAATGAACTCTGCTAGGGAATATGGCATTTAGTTCCCACTGCTGTTTTGTTTCTCACATCCTCACGTTGAACAAAAGTTAATGTCAGCTTTTCAAAGTAATGACTAAAAACACCAACCACTCTAAATATTTATGACCATAGCTATTCTGGGACAACAGCAGCAAGGAAGTCTAAATGAGAAGGGTTCATAATTCCACCTCTTCAACAAAGCCAAACATCCAAGTATGTATTAGTTTGCTTTTCAAAGGAAGCTTTTCACTAAAACTACTTTACCAACTCTATGTTTCCTACATCTGTCTGAACTCTGAAGTTATTATTTCAGCTGTTATTAACTGAATAGAGTGACTGAAGTCCTCTGGGTTCACCTTGAGCAACTTGGAAATCTGAGTATTGCAATATATGAAACAATCAAATCAATACAGTTAAATACCCCCTCTGAAGCATAACTACACAAATATTGCTGTTCTTTTTTTCTTACTTGCTATGAGGAACCTCCACAAAGATGTGTATTGACAACAGACCAATCAATGCCAGAAATAAATAGAAGAGCTCGCTACTCATCAAATGAATGTTTTTCCAATAAATGCCCTCTATTGCCTTAGAGCACAAACCCACCTGCTACATGGTTAAAAGCCAGATTTAAAAAAAAAAAGAGACCCCTCCCACCCCCCAAAAAACCCAAAATCTCTAAACCATCCCAGCCTCATGCTATGACTTTAAGAGGCTAATTCATGATACACAATATTTTCCCTGGCACATAATACTTTGTCATGAACTTTGAATATGAATATATACCTTTTTTCTCATCACAGAAATCAGACCAGTAACACAGAATCTTTCAGAACACTACTAAGAAAAAAAAAGCAGTCTTAGAAGACAGGTTATATTGAAGTCTTATTTGTTGCCACATAAAAAAAAAGTTCAACTGATCTCAACTGTTCAGAAAGATAATCACACACCAGTAAATGATGGCAAAATATCACTTAAAGATTTCCTAGAGACAGAAAGACTTGCTATATCACTCCCATATTCTCCTGTAAGAGCAGAGTATGTTTCTTTCATAAAGAGAGTAAATATTAAAGTGCTAAGATGCGCTTTGGTGTGATGTCACTTGTATTATGCAGCACTTCACCAGCTCAGAGTATCAATGGAGTTCCACACAAAGTACTGTGCTGCTGCTGCTCTGAGCTCAGGAGTGAGTTCAGTAAAGGCTGCCTTGGATCTACTACTTTTCCAATGCAGTATCACTCTTAAAAAGTTTTATATATGTAAGTCAATTCAATATAATGACATGAGCATATCTTCAGATATGGTGCCATCAGATTGTAAGAGATGCAGACTGCTATTAAACTTCAGGTTCTTTCTTCAAAGTTTCAGTTCTGATGCAACAAACTTATTCATGAACACCTTCTTGATCACTGGATTTTACTGTGGACACTCAAACTGCACTCATTTTGGTTTCAAGATTTTTACCATCTTGATAGAAAAATCTGCTTTTTGTCACATGACCTATTTTTTGTGTGAGCCGATTCCATGGGACTATGTCAGTTATCATAGCTTTGTCCTGTTTTCTACCTGAAATTCATACACTACCTTCTAGTCTTCACTCCATGTCTAATATAAAAAAATCTCATTTAAAATTTCATTTTAAAAAAAACCCATTTTAAATTTTAAGTGCTGAGACTACTTCTTATGTAGAAACCATTCATCCTTCAGACTCGTTTTGACAAGTAGAATACAGAGAGGGGGAGATCTTGAGACGCTGGAAGATAAATCATCTGTATAAATATAAATGAAAAATCAGAATCAAAGCTGAAGTATTAAAGAGGAACACCAATGCTTTAAAGTCAAGCTCAAGCAGAACAGAAACTCTTCTTCTGTTTAGAAGGACAGGATTTGAAAATGCTAAAAAAACCTCAAGCAAGCACAGCCCCCCCTTACTTTTTTCACAAACAGTTGTTTACAACTTAATCTCTCCTACAGCATTATCCAGCTTTAATAATGGCCAACATTAAGTCTTTACATTCCCTCTTATGAAAAACTGCTTATCATTTATGTCTTTTTCTTTTATTAGATTTCAGACTGCCATGTGTTTTACCTTTAACAAAGAAAGAAGAAAAAAATGTTTTGTTCCTGTGGTGGTCTAAAATAACATAAGGCCTTCATACAGTTCCAAAATATTTAAATGTATATGCAACTGAAGATGATAGCACATAATCACAAACATTTATTTTCATTTTTTGAAAGCTATGCCAGGCATGAACAAAATTACTAAAGGAAAATCTCCCCAAGAGCAAACGTGGCTCCACAGACTATAGATATATTAATATAAATATGTTCCTCCTCGAAACACATTCCAAACTGAACTTATAGCTCAATAAGGAAGACATATTTCCATCTTAAAGTTATCAGTAAATATTTTACTAGCAGTCTCTTGGCACATTTTCAACTCTGAATCAACATTTACATGTACTTCTCAGCAATCTGCTTTCACATACAAGTGAAGGATCCTAAAATACACTTTCACACCAGAGTTTGGATTGCAATCTCATCAGGCCAAACTATACATACTACCCTAGATCTGGATACAGTTAGACAAGGCAGTAACAGCCTTTCTGAGTACTCACATGACAGGATGTGCATGTTTCAAATGGATAATCCAAGGAATGTTTCTGTACAGCTAGCTTCCCTGTAACTTGAATGTTTCCTTGTACTACCTCACAAGAATCAAAAACCTGCTCAAGTTGCTTATGTAGAAATTTCTCATAAATTGTGGATCCCTGCATGTCCCAACACCTGCTGAAATACTGTTTTTACATTTAAAGAAATTTTTTTGCAAACATAATAAAAAAAAAGTAAACAGGAAAATATTAACTAATTTGCAGACATCTTATTCACACTATAGATGTTATGTTACATTAATTGCTTATTCACTTGATCTCCTGATTTCTTCTCCTTTTGGGAGACTTGACTTAAGTGAACTTGAATTTTGCTATCCCTGCCTTCAGTTTTACACAAGTTGTTTTAAAGCCACCCTGCTTTGCTCATTTAAGTCTTTCATGAACTTGATTTTTCAGGTCTCTTAGGCACTACTGCCTATGACATCTTTCATTTAAACACTGTACACACATTCTGTACACACTTCAGTAAAAGTGTTCCTATTTTAGGGCTGTGCATGGGAAAATCAGATTGAAGTTGCTGGGCAGCCTCAGTACTTGATGGTTACACAACCTGCACCATTCTAGCTGGAAGAGACCTTTGCTGGTCACATAGTTCCCCCTCCTGCTCAAAGCCCCTTGTCAACAATGAATTCTGACTTAACCACCCCTAAATTAAAAATTCAATAGAGGTAAGAGCAGAGACCATTGGATGATTATATCTAGATCAGAGCATAATGCTGCAGTAAATGTTTGTACAAAGCTTAACTAAAAGCCTAGGGATTCATATTCCAATTTTAATTTAATCAGAATGTAATGCTGAACCACACTTTTACAGCTACCTTTTCCACTCAGCTCATATTTTCAGTGGAGTTCATTTATTTCTAAAAAAAACCCTCTGTGGTTTCATAAAAAACAATGTTAATGCTAGAAAGAAATATGTAACAATGAACAACACAGTGCTGGTTTTGGCTGGAATAGAGTTAATTTTCTTCACAGTGGCTGATATGGGGCCACTTTCCAGATTTGTGCAGAACACAAGTTTGACAATACAGAGATGTTTTTCTCTTGCTGAGCAGGGCTTGCACAGAGCCAAGGCCTTTTCTGATTCTCGTACTGCCACACTGGCAGGGAACTTGGGGTGCACAGGAAGGAGACCCAGACAGGACAGGTGACCCAAACTGACCAAAGGGATATTCCATATCCTATGAAATCATGCTGAGTAAATACAGTGGGAGGAAGAAGGGGAAAGGGGAGAACATTCGGAGGGATGGTGTTTGTCTTTCCAAGTCACTGTTACATATGCTAAGGCCCTGCACTCTGGAGATGGCTGAACACCTGCCTGTCCATGAGAAACACTGAATTAATTCCTTATTTTGCTTTGCTTGAATGTGTGGCTTTTGCTTTACCTATTAAACTGTCTATCTCAACCTATCAGCTTTCTATCTTTGCCCTTCTGATTCTCTCCCCAGTCCCACTGGTGAGGGAGAGGGTGAGTGGCTGTGTGGTTGCTGGCTGGGGTTAAAACACAATAATAATGTTTGAAATTTGGACTTTTCTCCCTCTTGAAAGCTGCAGATCTATTCACATGCCTAGAAAGTGCAGATCTGCAATGTTTGCTTTGCCACATTACATAAATACTTCCACATACATAAATACTTCCATGGTTCTGTATACTATTTCCTGTAATTGTCACTGTTGGGAATATCCCAGCAAGTCAAACCCATTTTCCTATTTTCAAGGGGTGAATATGAAGCTCATACAAATCACCATGAATGTGATTACCAGTGCCAATTCCAATGTGATTACATTACAGGTCTGACCAAAAATCTCTGGAATTTTTTTTCATCCCAAAGTATATTCTTGTGTAAGCTCAAGTACAGTATAGAGGATTCTCTGTATAAACCGGCTGTCCACAAGAAGGCAGGTACTCACAATCCACAAGGTAGGAGAATAATAGTAAAAGCTCCTGCTTAATTCCATTAATTTAAAGGTTATTTGTAACAAATAATATAAGTAGCTAACACCAATAACTCATTAATACAAATAACACAAGGTATTAAACAAATTTGATGGATAATTACAAAAGTAAGGATTAGTTTTAAAATACCTATAAATAAATAATATCATTATACACACACAAAAAAAGGTGACTAACTGGCAAGGAAAAAAAAGAATGGATATTAGAAGATGAACTATCTAGTCATTATGAAAGCAATTGCCATTGATCAATTTTTGATGGCCCCCATGTCAAGACTCCTGGACCTAACTGGTAAATGCTCACATTACAACAAAGCACTGCTGCAGGGGTGTAGGGATAAGATAGGCAAGGAGGTAGAAAAAATTATCATCCTTACCCAGTAAAAAAACAAATAAAAAAAAGATTGGAAACAAGTTCTCTTATGCCCAAAGCTGAAGAAATCTGTTGTTTGAGAAAGACTGTGTTGCTGAGTGTATGTTAATCTGTGTCACCTTGAAACACAAGACTTCTTTTTTTGAGTCTGTTGATTCAGCTTCTTTTCAAAAGCAAATTAAAATATAAATAAAACACATCCTACACAAGAAAAGGGACATGATTCTGGATACATCTCATTTTGATTTTTCTTTCACAGGCAGTATGACAAATTCTCAGAATTTAATTTCCAAATGCCTAGTAGTAAAATGTCTTAATTTCTCAGCTCCCAAAGACAGTTATCTTTTCTGACTATTCTTTCCCCTTAAAAAGAACAGATTTATTTTTTTTGTTTCCAAATTATGTAGATGTGAGTGTCTTGCCAGTTAAATCTTACAAATAATAATAACTATAAAAATCCCATCAGGAAAATTAAAACCACAAAAATTTTTATGATTCCCATATCTAAACCACAGTCTGATTAATGTGCTCATGCTTTGATCCACTCTTTTCAGCATCTGAGCTTTTGAATTGACACAATAGAAAACGATTCTTTGTTGAAGAGATGTCAATCATGAAAGTTTGCTTTAGATTAAGCTTTGATAACTGTTCATTATCTTGGTTTTCATATAGTTTTCTATACATACATACATACATATATATATATATATGAGTTAATCTGACATATATTCACCTGAGCAATACAGTATTTCACCTTTTTAGGCATGTCCAGATGCAGATCAGTGATGAGTGGCAGCCCTCAGGGGTCTATTGGGACCAGTACTGTGTAACATCTCCACCAATGCCCTGGACAGTGGGATGGAGTCACCCCCAGGAGTTGAGTGGTGCATTTGACATGCCTGAAGGACAGGATACCATCCAGAGGGACCTGGACAAGCTTGAGAAGTGGGCCCATGGGAATCTCACTTTAACAAGATCAAGTATCAGGTCCTGCACCTGGGTCAAGTCAATCCCCAGTATTCTCCTGGGGAATAAAGAGATTGAGAGCAGCCCTGCCCATACCATTCTATGATTCTATATAATACAGGGCTACCCATTAGCTTTTGACAGAAGCATTTTAGCACAGTGTTTCAACAGCACATCATCTGTTAAAGGAATTTATTGCAAAAAAACCCTGCAAACCCACAACACAACTGCAGGGAATTACTCTGTTACCAACCCGTGTAGTGCCATTACTACTTTTCTGTTCCTACTTGATTTTATACTTCTTTCAGTGTGAGGGCTGGCACACCTTTCAGACACACACTCTCTATTCCATTTGAGTCCGTCCCTTCCCCAACACTTATCTAAAAATAATCAGCTGAACACTATGTTTTCCAACCTGTTATATAAAAGCATTTTCATAAGAAGTGAATGCCTTGTAACTACACTAAAACATTTTGAACAGAGCTCAGTCCCTTGCCTCTGTTGCTTGTCAGATGCTCTAATATCTTGTTAATGCATATTTTCCTAAGAATACCATGCTGCATGCTTCACACAAAGCATGGGTGGCACAACAAAACCTAATCTGGCACAAAACATTTCTTCCTTCCCACACTCTGCAATTGAACTAATATTTTTATGCAGTCCCAAAATGGAAAAGTCTTCCTAGCACTTTATATATTACAATTTACTATTATCATTAGATTTGCTGGTAGCATATATGCAATAATAAATTCCAGCTTTTTACTGAATGGACAGTAGGACATGAAGAGAAAAATCTACCTATTTTACTAGGTAGCTTTATCAATGAAGCATAAAACAAGGGAAAACTATAGGTGGGGACAAAAAAGAGGAAGCAGAAGAAATGGACCAACCTGGAAGGAGGTGATGGCCTAAGAATCAGTAACAATGCCAAATCAAGATCTCAGCTGCAGCTTAAGGATGATGCTGTGTGGAAATGACCTCTAATAAATGTAAGTTGTAACATGACTGAAAATAAGGCAATGATGTTTCTGCTTTGAACTCCAAACTGCTGCAGACATTTTGGGTTTAGGTTTGGGCATCTCTGCAATTCTCATTTGATCAGAAATCTGTGCAGCTAGAGATACATTCAAGCTGTGTTGAGCCTTCTAACTGAAATTTCATAACTTCCCAAATCACAGGGATAACCACTACAAAACAGAGGAGATTAGATATGGAAAAAAGAGCAACTATTGGAAAGGAGGTTATTAAACAGAGTAGAATTTAAACCTGAATGGCAAGGCAAGAAGTTACAAGGGGTCTTTAGTGAGGGTAGTGTTAGTCACACATTTACAAACATGCAGGATTTGATTCCATACCAGCTTACAGAAGTACCACAAAAATGAGAGCAACATCTGTTTGTTTTCTGGATCACTAATGAGAGTCACCTTGACTTTTCATTATTTTGAGATTTTTAAAAAAATTTTTTCTTTTTTTTTTTTTCTGGCATAGCCTTCAGGCTACTGTCAAAGAAAGGACATGAACTATTAAGAACAGAATATCAGCTATGATGAACAAAACTGACCGGAGTGAGTGTTATAAAAACAAACACGGGTTTTCAAAATGTTTTCCCTCTCCTTTTAGAGAATGTCTGCTTTAGTGAGAAGAAGGTATTACCAAGGACATGAAGAATAAATGCAGCCACTTGTCTGGGGGTTCAGAGCATATTTTTTCTGTCTCTCAAATTAACATACATATAAATTAATAAATAGAAACCAAAGGAAAAAACCCCATGCATCCTTTAATTTTCAATAGGCTCCATGCCTTAGAACCCAAAAGTTTCTCATTCTAGTATCAACAGCGTATTTGTTGTCCCATCAAAGAACTTATGCCTCTGAGTACTTCTTATCAGTATGCATCTCATCAAAACAAGTGTTTACTATTATAAAAAAAAACACATTATCACTGCAACAACTATTCAAAAGCCACCAAGACATGATTAAGAGTAACTAATGCTACATTTAGAAATCAGATTCTCATTTATATACTGTCCACTATCCTAATGATGCACCTTCAAATAGAGACCCCTTTTTAACAGAATTGCTTTTTTTGAAGTTAAACTCTTATGATTAAAAATGTTTATTTCACTAGCCACTAAAAACATATTTGAGAATGAAAAATTATTGGCAATTTTATGGCACACAGCACTTCAATATTTTGGAACATAACCCCATCATTATCTTGCAATGAAAAGAGGCACAGCTCTAATTGTACTTTGAATAACATTAAATATTTGTTAACACACACACACACAAATACACACACAACTTCTCTATGTAGCTAATGCACCCATGCCTCCCAAAGAGGAATCTTCTTTTTCTCCAACAGAATATATAACACATGCTCACACTGCTACTATGCCTTCCTGAGCCAGACATACAGCAGGAAAAATTTTACACTATCCTTGCCTTGAAAAGCTCTTCAACTTGTTTTTCACTAATTCAAAAAGACTCTGACAGAGAAAAGGCAGAGAATGAATGGTGAAGAAGTAACACTTGCCAAGAAACCAGAGTCATTATTGAGCAACCCTTCTCTGCCCCTCACATGGTACCTACAGTCAGAGAAGTAAGAATGGAGGGGAAGATCATCTATAGTGTAGGGACAGGGCAGGGGCAAGCAAGTAAATTTAGAAGTGCTGTTCATTTTCAAATTCTGCTAACCTCCAAGACGTCAAAATCTTCAAAAAATCCAAGAGAAGTAGAGAAGAGAATTAAAAACAAAAAAACAAAAAAAGAAGACTTTTTCATAGCAAGCTGTACCTCTCAAAACTCAAGAAGGAATTAAGTTGATTGAAGTATGAAAATCGTCCCGCTTGCAGCATGTCAGTGGAGCTCCATCCTACTGTGAAGCACATGCAAAGATGTACTCAAACAGGAACCAGAACTGACCAGAAAACAAATGTTACATTGTACATGGAAGTAACTTCAGAGAAAAAAGCCCCAAAGCTCTAATAAATATTCACTGCAGGAACCAAAGGCAAAAGCACAAGAAAGGTCAAGAAAAGATGAGTTCAAAGGTTTAGAAGAAACACATCACCCGTTCAAATATAAGCAAAAAAAAACCAGTAGAAAAGCAATCTGAAAAGGAGAATCACATGAGTTTGTTGACCCTGCAGCAAGTGATACAGTCAAAATAAACATGAAGAATGAGAATTTAAGAGCTGTAGCTCAGAATGTCACCAATTTCCTGTTTTCTTGTGCTTTACAAATATGGATGAAGCCACCAAGGTCTTGCTGGTGCTCCCACAGAGGACTGGGGCTATGCCCAGGACCAAGGGGTGGAAGGTTAATGTACTGACTTGCAGCCCTGGCTCACCACTTCCATACAAACCTTCGCAGGTCTCACTCTAATAGCTCTGTGTCTAGCTGAGCTAGTGCTAGTCAAAATGTGCCAAAACCAATTAGTGAATAAAGATGCTGCTATAGCAACGGCATCTAATTTTCCAATTAGTAATAATTGCTGAAACACCTGCTATAAAACATAAATACATTAGGATTGGGGTTCTCTGAAACAAACTTTGCTTTTAAGTTTCTTTTCTTTCTTGTTTCTTAAAGTTGACCTTTATCATGATAATGAAAGAGAAGAAAGTGCCAGTTCTCTTTTTGCTGTAACATAATACAAATAGCCAAAGTATTATTTGTTTTTAAGGGAGACCCAAGAATGTGTCCTAAAGTCTTAAACTAATTAACTACGCTGTGCTTAGAGACTCCCAGGCAAGAAAAAAAAATCCAGATGGCACTCAGTTTACAAAGCAGAGCAGTGCAATGAGTGCAATATTGAAACACCACCTGTAGGATGCAAATGCTCTGATTCACAGAGGTAAAGGCAAAGCAGCAGTAGCAGAGCCAGACTACATTTAGTGCCATGATACAGAGCAGTGCTGCAGAAAACAATTGTGGGATCAGGCAATGGAAATGGGACTCAGATTTGCTCTGTGTTACATCTCAGAGGTTTTTAGCAACCTTTTGGATCAGCCACCACTCACCCACACATTGGACTCAAGTCAGAAATCTAATGCTGATTTCCACTCTTGGCCAGCACCGCAAGAGAGTGAGCATGGTCTTCCAGTAATACAATTTTCTGTATTTCAAACATTTACCCTTACTCTCCACCCGTGGAGACACTAAACCCCAGGGCAACTACACAATCAAGTACTTACAGGTTTCAGGGAGCAAAAAAGAAAAGTGTGCCACTTTTTCCTCTGCAGTGAAATGATTGATCATACAACGGTGGAGCATTTCAGCAATTCAGACTGCAAAAAACCAGCCACACACTAATTCCCTGCTTGTAAGAGCCTAAAATCACCCATAAGGATTCCCACTAAAGCCTCTTCAGAGACCCTAATCGGAGAGAACACAAGCAGTTAATCAGAAAGGCAAGTTTCCCAACAAATGTAAGAAATTCCCAAATGGCCAAGTCCAGCAGAGCTTCTCGAAACAGCAGCAGCAGTAACTGCAGCAAACAGATGTTGTTGTTTCACACAGATAAGTTTTAACAAACACTTTAAGACATGGCTCAAAAACATTATTTCTCTATCACAACTGAGTTTTAACTTTTTTTTTTTTTAATTATTTGAACAGGAAAGGAGAACAACAGTGATAAAAGACAAATTTACACTTCTAGCAACGTACACTGCTCATTGCATTTACATTTGTAAACTGGTTATGCCATCTGTTTGGACCAACAGAAACAATTCGTTGATTTTTTTCTCTGGGGGCTTTTAAGCTCATCAAAATAAGCTGCTTTTTGTTGTTTAAAAAAATGATGTAAGTAACTTTTTACAGAAGTGCCCTCTCAGTTACATGCTAGTGTATTGTGCTTCAGAGTTTCAATGATGTGTTAACTTCAGTAATTTACATAAAATCACGCCGCTTGCCCAGTTATTCCTGAACTCCAAAGGGGCATCTTTGGATAGAGTGACTTATCTAAAAATGGCTATTTCATTAAGCAACTTTCATGTCGCTTTTGAAAAGTGCTGTCACAACAACAAATACATTTTGAGATAACAAAGTTTGTGATAAAAGGCTCTTCCAGAACTATGAATTATGCTTACACTCTGAATGCTCAGAAATAAGATATGCTTCTTCTGTATGCTTAAACCATACTAAGGCACATAAGGTGCCATGGAAGCTATTGGAAATCTTACCGTTGAAATGAATGCAAAAGTGTCAAGACTGAAGAAAAACCTTAGTGGTTCCATTAAATAGCCTAAGGGGTTGGTTTTTCCCTTGATTTATTTCAGCCTCTGCAGAACTGGCTTTTTATCCTGATAGCACCTTCTAGCACGTCTATAAACCAAGAGAACATGCAGACAAAAAACAAATCAACCAAGCCTCTGACCAGCCAACTAACCAAAATCATCCTATTTGTTATTACACAGCAACAGAACACACTGTAATTTTAGTTTATGACTGGCTTTCCATAGAAGGCCTTCTTCCTGTATTTCTAAATCAGGCAGGAAATTCAGTGCGCTTGAAAGGCCAGAAGAACTCTTTCAACCAAACGTTTTTTGGCAGTTTTTAAAATCATTGTATTTATGAGATTATTTTTGGCTGTAAAAAGAACAGAAATGTTTTCCAAACCTTCACACTGGTGCAGGACATCAGGTCACTTGCTTTAAGCGTCAGTAATCTCATTGACACCGATAAAATTATCCATGCTTTGAAAATTAAGTGATTAAGCATGTTCTTACATTTTTTTCCTGGCCTGGACCTCCAGGTAATAGGCTTAACACACTGAACAGGCTGTGCACACCTTTTACATGATCGACTCTGCTCTGAAACAACTCAAGAAATCAAGTATACTGTTTATCTCTGGTCTTTTTGTATATGTTATTCTTTCAGAGGGATAAGAATGAATGGTGCTTTCTGAAAATGCCCAGGCTGGCATGAGAATTGAAGGGGGTAGAATATATGCAATTACTTCACAAAAGGACAGACCTACAAAGAATTGACAACGGGCTACACTGCAGGGAATGAGCTGAGTTAAGGTTTGTACTATGAATTAAGATTTAATGAGTCCCTGGGTAAGTTTTATCAAAGAAACTAAAGGGGAAAAAAAAGAAGACTGCTTGTTCATGGATTAGCTAAATGAAAATGCTGCGCAGGTTAAAACGAAATCTATCCAAGACGGAGCGACCTTGAACATTTAGCTATAGCATCAGCCATCAGGAGGTAAGGTATTCTGTTATTTCAATGTAATGACAAATTGGCTGCAATGAAAATAAAACTACATTATAAGAGTATTGCCAAATCAGAGCGGCATATTTGTAATATGTGTTTTCTGATAATAAGAGATTGCAAATATGCTTTTTTTCTTTATGGAAAGGTTAAAAAAAAGGAACAGCTTTCTAAAACAGGTGTAATAATCAATGAAAATGACAATTTTTTTAATAGATTCTCCTTTTTTTTCCTTATACCCTCACAGAGACAGTAATCTGTAATTAGATGGGCACCATATTACATCCAACACACAAATACAACTATCAAGGATAATTATCTAAATGATGGTAAAAGTTCACTGCACAAAGTGATTTTTTGCCTTTGACAACTACACTGAGGAACTGCTTTTCAGAGCAAATACAGTTTATGGACTGATGCAGATATATCATGGGCATAAAGTGGTCATTTCGACAAAACATTTCAGTTTGTCACAGAAGCAATTCCATTTCCTATTTCCAACTGATGATAATTTTAAATGCAATTGATGATAAATTATTTGTGGAGCTAGGAACTAAAGGTCTCAAAATAATAAATTTGAGAATATTTTTCAACAGTTTTTATTCTGTATTAGACGTAAATTGACACAGAGAGCAGGGGGGAACTTTCTGTTCCCAACAAACTGGAGCCATCCATATAAGACATAATCACAGCTCAGATTTCAAGTACCATAATTGCTGACTAAGAACACAGCTACTAAGGAGAAAAAGCGTGATCCAATGTCTTCTAAAAGAGCTCATTGAATATTGCACATCTCACAGAATAACAGCAAAAACAGCAATTTTACTCTCTTTAAGAGACGCAATGTTCTTCTATAAAAGTGCAGGACAGAAAGTTCTCTATGAGAAGGTAAGAAATTTCAAAAAACCTAATTTTCGTAACTAGGGCCATAGTCAAAGGCAAGGCCAGAGGCATTAATCTGATGAGAAGCATTACAGCTTTTCCCCATGACTTAATGAAAGCTGCAGGAGTATTTGACCATGCTCAGGTCCAGATTAGATAGATCAGGCTCAATCCCCTCTTCTATTCCCCATCAAGAACCACTAAGTTGCAATCACACGTCCTTAGCACTGGCAAGAGTTTAAGGCTGTAGAAACATTTTCAGAAACAAAGTATTTCATAGTTTTAAGGGAAGATCTCTCACAAATAAGTATGGAAAAGCAGATTTTTAAAATGTATAAGTAACAAAGCTGTCAGAATCTTTACTTTTTCCACCCTCAGAGTTTAGTTCTTCTTTAGGAATGAGACCCTAAGGGATTAGCTCCCTTCTGCATTGAACAAATTAAAAAAAATAACATTATTGAAGCTACTTTTCTGTTGTATAAACAAGGTATTTACTAAGTGGTATTCTAACTACTTGCCATAACTAGAGAACAGCAATGCCCTGAAAACACCTATCTACAAACAGCATAAAAAAGAAGCAGTAAAGAAAGCAGACATCTTCATAATTTAATGTAAAATACTACCATCAGACTACATCACTTAATTGTAAGTTTTTCCCTTTGTCTGCACTTAGTTGAAATAGCTGAAAAAAAGCTCATTTTTATTTGCTATGAGAACCATGGCCAGTAACTTAAGACTTCAAGATCCCCATGACATATGGGCTACTAACAATAGTAAATGAAGAGCCCTTCCCTAAAATGATACCATTTCAATAACAAGAACATATTTACACTTCTTCTCTATTCAGGACACAAATCATGAAGTGCATAAAACCCCCCTAATTCTACTCATTGAATGCTAGAAAAATACTTTTTGATGCAGTCTTCAAAAACCACAAAATGCTTGTACATCATTAGAGGCAGTAAATCATGGTCCTCATCAAAGCAATCTGGCTTTTGGCTTCACCTTTTGCTTTCTCCTTTTCATAATACAGCTAGCAGCTGCCTTTTGTCCCAATAAACTTCTGGGATCACTCTCAATCAACACAAAGACTTATTAAAGACAAACAAGGTGGAAGAAAATCCAAGCAATATGAGAGAAATTCTGATCCAATGATGCCAGCAGCAAAATTTCTGTTTCTGTGTGACCAGTGCATCATCTCCAGGCAATTCCCCAGAGAGAGGTAAAGTGGTCCAATGGTTTCAGCTCAAGTTGGAAAATGTGCAGAACTGCCAGACTTCAGGTACGACCTCGAGCAAGTCACACAGCTGCTCTCAATTTTCTCATTTGTAACACACAGATAACGAATCTGGCAAAGGTACACTGCCATGAAATAGCTAAGCACGACTATTGATTTTTGCCTTATAAAAGGCAACTGTACAGAACTCAACTTATGAATACTGTATCCCAGAGCTAGTAAGAAGGAGAATCTGGGAGGAAGATGATGTTCTACTTTTATAATTATTGATTTTTATAGGGTACATATCACTTTATTACCTTGACAATCTTTAAATATGGAGCTTCTTAAGGAATTAACAAACCATATACAAATGAACCTTACATAAATGCCAGTAGCAGACCTGCTTTAAATTACAAAACTGAAAGAAATGCTATTAAGTAGGCTAAATGTCAGAGACTACTGAGTGTTTAAACTTAACTAGAGGAAGACTTTGTTTTAGTAACATTCTGAATTTAAGAGAGTTCGTAGTTAGTTGAATATCTGCGAAGAACAATCACCACAGATTTCTAAATTCTATAAATGCAAAAAACTAAAAGAGGCTTTTTTGTGTACATCGTGTTGGGGAGACCTGAAGTACTGCTAAGCACCCTCATCTATCTATCTATCGATCTGTCTGTCTATCTATCTAAATATAAATAAAAATAAATACATACATATATATAAATATAAATACATACATATATATAGATAGGTAGATATAGATAGATACAGATATATATATATATAGATATATATATATATATCACACAGACACTACTTTTGGAGTTTCTCCTAAAAACTAATACAGTTTGGTTCTTAGTTGTTTGCCAGGATTTTAATCCAGCAAGCTCCACTCAGAAGGCACAGGTGACCTGTCCATGCAGGAGGAAAAAACGAACTGATCAAGAGATAAAATTTTTACACCATGGAAACTAAGGTATAAATCCACACAAGAATTTCTTTTACAACAGATTTTTTTTTCTAAGTCTGCTGAAATGTGCTCCTAGCTCCTCCCTGTTCCAGGTCCTCACTGCTCCCTGCACTGCATCATTTAAATCATGGGCAGTAATTGCCACTGTAGCTGAGCCAGAACCTGGCAAGGAACAGAGGAAAAAGGAAGGGATCATAACCTTTTTGACCAGCTTTTTCAGAAGAGAAATCATGATGCTGCTATGTACTGGCAAATATAAAACACCTTTATTGCAAAGCATCACTAAGGTTGCCACAGCTACCATCCTGATTGTAAAAAATATCAGCAACACTGGCATATTATATCTCTCTGTGGCAAGCCAAGGATCAACAGTGTTTGCCATCTCATGGACAAACAGTAAAATACAGACTGTGTATATTCATGGCTGGTAGCAACTGGTAGCGGGATTAGAGGCTTTCAGATGAAAATTTGTTCTGTTGAGATGAGCAGGATTTGTAGTCTTCCACAACAGTACTGAATATTGATCACAGCTACGTGTACTTGGACCTAGTGTTTTCAAACCCCTGGCAAATAAGAGAAAAATTCTTCCTGAATGCACTTGTTTGTTTCAAAAGAAGAGGCAAAGTTAATAAGAAATAAGAAAAAGCAAAAAAGGAGAGGGACCATCATTTAGCTTACTAAACCAATGATGATTCTAATGTGCAATTTAAAGAGCAAGTTTACTTGCACACAGCTCAAAACAAGTAAAAATCTATAACAATGCAGAAACCCATTTTCAAACACGCAACACCAGAGCTCATCACAAACTATATTTTTCAGAGAAACTAGCATGCATGATTATTGAATCTCAGGATAGAGCATCTGGTGGGAGCTCCTCCCCCTCCTCGCACAGCAGTGTTTAGTAGCACCTTTTCTCTTTCAGTCTAATATAATTTGTGAGGTGCCAATCAACTGGCTCCAGATTCCCTACCCTTGTCCTCAAAAGTTCCAGGACCTGACCTGCTTCTCATTCCAGTCAGAGACTGCACAGAAAACATATGTTCAATCTCTTGCTTTTCTTCTCAGTCTGTGACTAGATTATTTGAAAAATCCCTTGCTAAATGGGGAAATTCTGACATTCATCTTCAAGGGGCTACTAGCATTAACTAGTTGCTAGTGCTGTTAACAAGCATGCTAAGCAAACTCCTAGATGAAATATGAAGGCTCAATCTGAGTCTTGAAAATGCCATTATTCAGAAAATGATTAGATTAATTTGGCTTTACATCTGAGTACTGTTGAAGAATAAGAATTCACAACACATTTAACCATCTACCAATAAACCACACATTTTCTGGAAGGCAAACTAAATCCCTTCATTATTCCCTGCCTTATCTAGGGTTCTGCTCCCCAAAACTGTGCAAATGCTTAATTTGGTACATTATTTGAGGAGTATTTTGTTTTTTATAAAAACTGGAGTAAGAGAATCGAGAGCAAGTGAATGTAAACTGAGAACTGCACTCTGTGACAAATGAGCTGAAGTGACTAATTTATTCCCACTTCTAAAACTTCTTACTGAGTACAGTGTTTTTACTTCCCACAATCCATGGTTTGGTTTGTTCACTGTTTAAGAAGTGCAGTCTGGCTAGATATTGCCCCAGGCAGAGTAACTACTTATCAAAGATTGAATAAAAATATCCCATTTAGACTGCAAACCGTCTCTGCCTGTAATGCATGTTAAAAACTTAAATGAATCTCAGATCAATAAAACTTAAACCAATTCTTAAATCAAAACTCTGCAGATCTTTTAAACTTACATTTATATTTTGGTGGTTCACTGCACTTGGTTGCACAATTTTCTTTACCAGGTTTCAGCAGTTTGGAGTTGGTTAGTGTGACAAATGGTTGAGTCTTCAAGAGATTGTGCTTTCAGCTCTTTCTGAGATTCAGATATGTGGAAGATGGTGCTTTTTTAAAATAAAAGACCCTTAGTAACTAATAAAGGAGCTTATCTCCTCCTGCTGAAATCATTGCTCCAGCTATTACATTTAGACCTTTCCTGCAGTATTTTTCCATAGAGCACAATGTATCACAACTCAGGCATCTTTCCTCCAATATAAAAGCAAAAACAAGGACAAAAATCATAGTGGGACCTGAATCTTGCTTTTTAATGACAAAAAAATCCCAAACCAAAACAAAAAAACAAACCTACAAACAAACACCTAATGGGGAAATCCATCAAGAAGAAAGGTGAAACAGATCTAGAGACCTCTTGACAAATTGAATAAAACATCTGCAAGGGAACAAGTCTGCAGACTTATTCTAACGGAAACAATATGTAGACAATTGCTCTCTTCCCCCTTACTTTACTCATTTAATGCCACCTTAATGATGTGGATATATAACTGAAATAGAAACTCCAGTTCAGAGCACAGCCAAACTGTTGGTTATTAATCTTAGTTTCCTTCCTATTTCTCCACTTTCTTTATATATCCTGAGAATCATCTCATTAAAAGACAAAATGAAACCAGACTAGATATATGTGAATTAGTTCAGTTTCTGAGCACCTTTTTTCCTCTAAGAACAGAATCCAACAGGCTAGCTGGATTTTGTGCTAATTGTATTTACATTATTTACATTTTCACTATAGCTCCTGTTAATTCTATAAATCACTTAGTATTCAAATATTAAAACATTTAAAAGTAACAAAACACACCAATGCAATTACAATGGCCAGTGGAAATACCTCAAATTCCATGTTCATATCTTAATAGAAATACAGGTCTTGTTACTTGACTCTAAGCTCTGGACACATTTCCTAAAGCTGACTCTACAGCAGTATTTCTCATAAACTGCCCATCTCCCCTTCCTTCCTTCCTTCCCTCCTTTCCTCCCTCCCTCCGATGATTTTCTGCAACATTCACATCACCAGTATTAACAGTATTAATGCTTTGTCCTCAAATCTACGTCTCAGCTCTTGGTAAAGCTGAGAATTCCCTTTTTCTCAGACTTCACATACCTTACCCAGACTTAATACGTTACTTTACCGTATCATTAGGGCTGGGACGGCATGCTTCTCCTCAGTCCTAAGTGAAAGCTTTCTGAGTTACTGCTCCTAGATTCTCAAAACCTGTAACTAATCTGATTTAGTTTCTAACCTCCCATTTCTTCTATTTTTCTATCAACTTCCTTGCTAAACCTTTTGGCTTCTCTTCAGTTTCTCCCATCACATAGCTGCATCTTCCTGCAGCACTAATGCCTGCAGGGTTTTCTGCCACTCTGTTAGAGCTACTGATCATACTTAACTTTTTTTCTTTTTCTCTCAACTGAACGTGACAAAAAGGAAAAAATATCCTAATAAAAATCAGCATAATCACAACAAATTAATCTGAACAGCATTTTTTCCAAGTGAGTTGCCAGCAAAAGTGGAAAAAAGAAGGTAATAGTCACAAGCCTGTACTGGAGGCAGAAATAACTGTCCTCCAATCCCATTTTGCAAAGAAACCCACATCAAGTGCTTTCTCATGCACTGAAAAACATAGTACCAGGACTGGAGTACATGCTTCCTTTCTGTTTCTAAAACTCTCTGACACACTCTGCAGGTCACAAGGCGTCATGTCATCGTGTTACAGTCTAAGTGGAACAGAGGAAGGCAGATCAGGACCTAAGGAAGGGAAAGCAGACTGTAAAGACTCTTTGAGTGGGGAAGAGAAATTGGTAATAATTTTTAAAAGTAAAATACAGGTACAGCTGCTACAATTCAAGAGCTTGTTCTTCAAAGACCAAACATCCTGCTTGCAAAGGAACTTACAGAGTTTTAAAAGCTTACCCAAGTATGTTATTTTACTGCTGTGTTAGGATACTGGCTTTCTTGTCCCTGTCATGTCTCCTTGCCTTGGAGAAGCACTAGGATGGCAAGTGAGCCAGAGGTGAGGTGAAGGGATCACTGCAGTATGGGCACAGAGGAATTTGGAGGAGTTCAAGAATGTTTGTCAGAGGAAAGAGGAGGGGGAAGGACATTCTCCAACTGTGAAGGACAGTGATCACATGCCAGTGGTTCCTGCTCAAATGCTGACACCGGCCACTGCAACCCACGACCCTTACAGTTCACTGGTCTGCATAAAGACCAATTCCTTTAATCCCAGCACAGCTTCCTGGTGCTCCTCCACCTCTTTAGCTGGCTGAACAGCACCAGAATTGAAAAGAGTCTCTCACTTTGTCACTGACGTCTGCTATCTCATGATCACACTGGAAAGTGTGTAATCACTGGCTGGAAAAGGAGGAAACCCAAAGATGTGCAGTACAATGCCACTCACATGATTTAAAGGTTTGCGTAATTGCAGAGTACGCAGAGATGGTGAATCAAACTCCAGCACAGACTGCAGCTTACAACTGAACTGGAGAAAACAATGAATTTAGGTACGTGCGGAGGGGGAGGGGAAGTAAACCTCATGAAACAGCCACACCACTCAAATTAGTTTTAAACATTTCTGTGGAGTAACTTCTGCATGTAATTTCCAAAGCTAGTTAGCACATTGTAGGTGTTCCTAGAGTAAATACGTAGTCTCACATGTAGGTGTGGATTTTATGACTACAGGCTACACCTATGAACCTGCCACTGCTGCTTTCTTGAGAGGAGCTCTCAACTGTGACACCTGGCTCCGTGTCTATAAATGTGCTCTTCATACAAATGATGCTTGCTCTCATCTCAACAGGAGCGACTCCCCAGAAAAGGGAACAAAGCAGCCAAAATATTTTCCATTTCTTCAGCAGTAAAGGAAAAAACCTCCCAACATTTTAATTTACATTTAGAACTTAACCAGCCCCTGGAAAGTAAGCTGTGCTACAAGCAGCAGAGCTGCTTAAAACATAGGAGCCCTTAAACTGAACAGTCAACCTCTACAGAGATGAGTGGCACCCACTGATTCACCACTGCTGATATGCATTTCAGAAGGGCAAATTTCCAAATGACCAGTTGATATACACAATTTATAAACATTTATTTTGGCAGGACATTTTCTAGATATGAGAATTGCTTTTTATGTCAAAAATATCTCGATGATATCTGCCAAACAGTGTGATTTCAGTCAAGATATCAGGTAGGAAAATTGGTATAAAAAAGGCAGGTACAAGGTTACCCTTGTGCTTCAGGATTCCTTGTTAAAACCATTTTCCATAAATATACTCCTTCCCGAAAGGAAACCTTGGCCATGATGTATCATTTACAATTTCAGAGGTAAGTTTATTGCAGGAGAATCTTGGATTAAAAAAAAAAAAGTGATATGATATAATGGAAAGTTTGATTCAAACCTAAATATTGGAATAGTTCCTGCTCCATTTTGCTCTAGAGATGGATGACTGGATACAGAATTTTAAAAAAAATGTAGAAGGGCTTTATAAGAAACCAGCCAAACACTGATGTTGAAATAAAAACATCTAAATCTTCCTGAATTACTTGAAAGGACAGAAAACTTATCATTATGGAAGCAAGATAAATCTAAATAACAAAGATATATTAAAATACAGTAAAGTTGTTTTGGTTTAATGCTTTTTCCAATACTGACAGTTTTGTGAGGTATTTATAATAAAACTACTTTAAAAAAAGTTATTTAATTTAAAACAACAGATCGCATTCAAATCTTGTAATAATATTTCTTCTTCCCTCCAAGTTCATCATGTCTGTATTTGGTGAATATAGATGCAACAAAAATGTCATTTTTTCTGAAGAAAAGAAAGGAGTTTTTAACAATTAAGTAGCGTAACAACTAAAACACTTTCACAGAATGCTTTCAGGGTATCATCTTCATTATATATTACACAGCTAGCCTAATTAGACTAATTTGTTAAACTGACAATCATTAAAGGTGGGATGAGCTAAACAATTTGGTCATTATATTCTTTAATAAAGCCTTTTTGTTTGGTTCTCTTGCAGAAAAATCCTTACAAAAACAAGCAAGCAGCTGGTAGCCAAAAGCTACCTTGTACTACACAATTGTTTACACCAAACAGCCAGGAAATATAACGTAAACAGTATTTCAAGCATCTACATTCCTACACAGAATTACACACAAAGCCCTGATTAATTTTGTTAGAAAAACAATTGGTTTCTAGACACAGAGTTTTTAAACCATTATCCTGTGCAGCAATAAAGTTACCAAGGCAGTACAACCTCTCTTTTGGAAGCACTTTCCCGACCTTTAGTCACGCTGTCCAATCTCAAAACTCACAGATGCTGAGGAAATTTCATGCTTACCTGACTAAGATGGGTTGACAAATGCTATAGTTCCACCCTTTGCTATCCATAAAGAACTTTGCAAACTTTACTGTGTCTCTAAACATGCTAACCTCTAGGCATAGAAAAATCGCAACTGTAATGTTGTTCATGAATTGTTATTCGTACAAAATTTTCACATTTGGCAAGGAAAGGAAGAATAAAATTAAGGAGCAATGTCTTCTTTTGAAGACATTTAATAGTCAAGCACGAACAGGTGTGGAATTAGCAGTGCCATAGTTACATAAGCATACATTTGAGCACACATCAAACTCAAAACCCCAACCCTCTGGGAATCTGTGCCCTAGTTTCCCGGTAGCCTACAGCACATGCCACATTTGAAATGGAAATATTTCCCTAATCAGCTAAATCTGGGTCAAAATGTCAGCTCGGCTTAGGTCCAAGTCATTGCCACTCATGATCTCTGGAACGGCCATAATGAATATTTGTGCAGCATGAGGGACTCCAGACGCTGACCGTGGGGCACAGCCTCCTAACAAATGCCACGAAGGGAGAGGTGTACATTCACTTTGGTGCACTTCCTCAGGAAACTGAGCTTCAGGAAAGACACACTGCACTTGTCTCCACTTGGCCTTGTGCCCTCTGCACAATAGTTCTTGTTCTGGAAAAAGGCACTTTGCAATCGTGACTCCTGTTGGGATGCAGCTAGTCCGCACAGGAGCATTGGAACCACAGCAAGTGAAGGCACTGATTTTTCAGCCAGTCAAATAAGCTACCTTAACTAAGATATATAATGATTCCAGGTAAAAAAACACTTGTGAGGAAGAGTCAGACACACAACACTTAACAGGAATTGCTCAGCTGTACTGAAGAGGAGGATGGTGATGTCAACTAAACTCGGGGGTTAAGCAGGGGAGTTTCTCACTGGCACATCCAGATTTTCAAACCATCCATAGTCAGTGGGTATTCATATTTTGCAGGCTAAGATAGCAAAGACATTATTAGCTGTTCATGTTCTTTCATACAGTATCAAAAAACAAACAAAATAAGAACATTTAACAAGAAAACAAGGCTTTCACTCTGCAAACTGCCAAAATAGATGGTGATTTATTAATTACTGAGAAAAACTTTGCCCAGGCAACTACTGTCTTCAGTGAGTTATACAGAGCAAGATGACAAAACTGAAGGTAACTCTTAAAGACAGACTACCATCTGATTTTATGAGGTTTAACCAATTTACACCAGCAGCATGCCTAGGTCTTTGTTATGACTCTTCCATTCCTTTAAATCACTAATGCACAATCTCAACACTACTTTCAGATAATTTTTCTAATCTGTGAAAAAGCTACATACATTTGATGTGTATACATACAAGCACATACATGTAAAGACATGTTAGAGAAACTTAATTTGTAGTATGTTCAAAATTGCCCTCCCTTACTTGCAAATAGTTTCCCTTTTGATATAATTCGACCATTAGGCAACAAAATGCAGATCTATTACAGTAAAACTGCATTACTTGATTGTCTTGGACTGCACCTTTACACAGTCTGGAAGTAAGACACCTTAACCTAGAGAAAGGTATGCCCTTCACCTAAACCTGATGTTTTTGCATGAAATACATTTTGTGGGAAGTTACCTTTTGTGGGGGCAATGTCTTTTATACCTGAGGCAATGCCTAACCTGATGCTGAGAGCAGGCAAACAGCTCTCCTCAGTCACAAAGATCATTGCTTCAGGGGTTAATCACCGGGGATTGTTTGAACAGAGGGACATCTGGCACACCTCCCCACAGAGACCAAACAAATCATTCCTAATCTTCCTTTACTGTATCAGGGCCTGGGTCTCATCCAGTGCTAATTTGCAGTTTTACTGTGCATTCCATCATTTTTACAACACCACGTAGTTAAAATACACAGCTTTACATTTATGCCAGCAGAGCTTTAAACTGCCAAAAGAAAGTTTATTTTTCTAAAGAAAACTCACCTAGTACTGTTATTGTTTTTACGAATACATCTGTGCTATTTTTCAGAGCTACTGAATTGTGCAAAACCAAGAGTGTGAAGAATAAACAGAGCAAAATGTGGCAATACAAAATGTATGTTATTTGAGATAATAGAAAGGGTGAAATGAAAAATGATACTCTCAGAAGTACCAGTTCTATAAAAATTTCAAACCATCAATTTTACATAGCAAAATGAACAAAGCAGCTCTACAAGCAAGGCAATTACTTATTTCCCTTTGTACTAAATGGAGAAGAAATGGAATTAAACAGAAACATTGTTTTTTCACTGTGAACATAAAAGCTTGAAGTTTCATATGTGAAAAGACTTCAAGCCTTTTCCCCCCCTTTAATTATTTTTTAATTGTTCTACTCCTGCTTTTCATCTGAACCCCACCAAGGGGCCACTGTGGTGGAGATTAACAGGTGAAGTTTTGACTAGGATAAAATCCATTACATTTGAAAGATGAAGAGGTTGAAAGAAAATAAAATCCTCTTAGAAGTATATCGCAAGGCATCTGTGTCAAGCAGGGTAGGAAATATGACTGTATCACCCAGCTGTGCTAGGCAGAGTATCATAAACCAATTTGAGATTCTATCTCCTAGTTTCATCTGTTAGCATATGTCCTGTTTTTCAGGGAATAACCTAATACAATATAATTTAGAGGCAATAAACTGTGCAAGTCTTTGAACAGATTATCACCTCAACAAAGACATCACGTCATTAACTATATTCAGATATATTCAGGGACTCTTTCATCATAGAGCAGCATTGCTGACATGCATCTTGGGAGGTACACTGCATTTTGAAACGTTGCTGTTCTACAACTGGGCTTAGGAGGTGGTGGAGAAGCAGGTTGAGGGCCTTTATTACTGAACTGCTAAGCTGTGGCAGTGCCATCAATCAGTAAAGAAAACTCCCCAGCCTGATAATTTCATATTTTTACTCCCAAATCAAAGGAATCAGCTTGGACACTTGAAATATGAAAGACTGTTTACATGAAAGCTCTAAACTCAGTTTGTCTGCTGGCACCACAGCCCATTTTTCTAGAAGAAATAGTGATGGTGATAAATCTCATGATACTGCAAGCTTTGTGTCTGGAAAAAAAAAAATAATTTCTGTAGACCGCAATATTCAGTAATTCTTAATGATTTTTCAGGAGAAAGTGTAACTGGCCTTTGTATCTCCACAGAAACAATATAAAAGTGAGCTGACCCACGGATAGCCCTACATTTACCTTGGAGGGGCCTAAGCATTAAGAGTTAGTTATGGAAATGTTACTGAACAGAATTCAAGCCATTATTTATTCATACTTTAGGCTGAGGAGGCTGAACAGAAGCTGTAATAATGTGATACTAAGTTTCCAAAGTGGAAAAGATAAATGACATTTACTGAGCAACATCACAGCTTCTGTATATTTAATGATACACACTACAGAATCTGCTAATATTTGCCAAAAAAAGTGATATGTTAAGCAGAAAATTGGTCATGTTAATAATAGCAAGGGTTTGTAATTTAACCTTTGAAATTTCACTATTACAGAAAGGCATTTATAGAGGAATAAATACACACACATGTATATCTGAATGGGCCCATACATAATGCTAAGCCATACTAGTACTTGTCAGAGAAGCTAAAATACACAGAATCATTTCTGTGTAATTGTCTGCAAGAAAAAACAATTTACAACAGAATATTTACATTTCTATGGATTTAAATATACAGCTTACTTAAATATTATAAACATAGGGATGTTTGCAGGCAATTTTTTCTGTCTACGCAATTATTTTTACATTATTTCACATTCTTTTTATGTGTGTACATACTCTAGACTACAAATATAAACATATGTAGGCATTACAAATATATAAACATAGACAATGTGTATTTATATTTTACAGCTGAATTTAAGTGGGTCAGATTTCAGATGGTGCAAACTACTTACTTCTCACAAAAGAAATTGCATTCTCAAATTCTGGCACACTTAAACAAGTGACAGTCTACCTTCAAAATTTTAACTGTTTTTAATATGATCTCTAAAAATTTGTAAGCTAATTAAACATCATTATGACCTGAAAGTTTTTGAGCAGAACCATTTCAGTTTCTAGAACTAGTAATATCTTGGTTAATAAGCTTCAGTAATGTGGGGTCACTGAATTCTGAATTGGAGCAGATGGTGGAGGAAAAAGTCAGTCTGTGGCACAGAGACATTTCATTCATCCTGCCTTACAAATGTAAAGGTTCAGGCATTTCAGATAAATTTCAAATTGTCTTATGTATCAGACACATATTTAAATACTTCACACCATTGAAAGATATATTAACATTTATATTGACTATTAAAATACCTATATAGACTTGGGAGCAATAAATGTTAATTAACTGCATTTCTAAGACTGTACATCTTGAAAAAAAAATTCCATTTCCAGGAGTTTCCTTAGCACCTTCAAAGAATCTGAAATTATGTGTCTGTATTCCCTTTAAAATAACCAGCCAAGTCACAGCAGGCGTGACTTTGACCCATTTAACAGCTGATCTTTAGAATTTCTACTGGAGATATAAGTGCTCTGGAAAAGACAGAGTTAAAAGGCATTATAACTACAAGCAGGACTTTATCTTCTAGGAAGATGCAGATTTTTACCATCTGGAGAAGAGCCATACACGAAATAGACAGCAACCTTGTTCTAGGCACCATGTGCTGCTCATCAAGCTTGGCATTTTGTTTGCAATAAATGTTACATAGACTGGAAAAGACCAGTTCACAACCTCTACAAGTGGTTTGTCATGTTGCCATATAGGTTGAGATATAAGCAGAAATGAACCACTGCAATCTTTTTTAATAGAACCCATTTATGTTTAGACAATTTGGATTGTGCTACTGGAAACATGGTGTTATAGAAGTCATAATCAAAGCAAACAGGCACTTGCT
The DNA here is from genome assembly GCA_013400955.1 of Drymodes brunneopygia. Taxonomy (NCBI): domain Eukaryota; kingdom Metazoa; phylum Chordata; class Aves; order Passeriformes; family Petroicidae; genus Drymodes; species Drymodes brunneopygia. The sequence goes on from VZTZ01019725.1 coordinate 706,832, forward strand.
CTGAATTTTTTTTTTTTATTTGCTGTTTCCAAGGATGCACAGAAACTCAAATTTGCAGGCAATTTTTTCTGTCTATGCAGAATCCACAATTCTGAATGGTAACTGAACAAATACCCTTGCTAATTGGATCCTTCAAGATGGGTTTATTGTCCTCTAAAGGATTTTGGAAACTTTGGCCTTTATTTCCACAAAAGATGCCCCTCTCTGACTCTGCCTTCCATTGCTGTCTCCAGGCCTGCATGCAGCAGTCACTGCCATGGAATTTGGGCACCACTGCGCACTCTGCAAGTCCCAATCAGGAAACCAGATAACCAAACCAGAGCCTCAAGTGCAAGTACAGGGGATGCTCTCTTGATCTCCTTCCATCCCAAAGGCCAACAGGCCCTCCTTCCAAAAAGCAGGAAGGATAAAAGCCTAACACTACCAGTCTGAGAATGATGAAAACAAGGGAAATTCTCTCTGTTCTAAGCCTTCATGAAACAAAACTAGCACAGGAGCTTAGTTAAAACCAGATTTCAACTAAGACTGCAGGTTTTATCTAATGTTACCTTATGTTTTTAATTAGCACCGTATCTACAGGTGTCATTTTAATAATGGAATTATATAAAATAATCCCTGATCAGACCCCCTCACATCTTAACAATATAAAACAAAAGAACTCGAAAATGTAAATATTGCCTGGCATTACTTGCTAAGGAACAGAATAATGATGGTACATAGAACCAACATTTATTTACAAGGAAACACTAAGATGAACTTTATGTAATCAATGGACATTATGGTATCACACAGATCATGTAAATAGATTTACTAACAGCTGGAGAGATTAATATTTTGCAAGAAGTTCTCACTCAGTGCTTTATAGTTTTGAAAGTGAAGCATTTTCTTTTATTTCCAAAAGATAGTGTGTTTCAAGTATGCCATTTTTAACACCAAGTTTTAAAAATTTGCCTAAAACTCAAAAAATGCATGTCATATATAAAATAAAGAAATGCTTACAATGTCTTTTTTGAAACTTTAACTTCAATACATGCTATAAAAGTAGCTTTATAGTGTGATTATTTTCAATGTTAAAATTCTTTACTTTGTGAGTTTCCTATCTCATTAGAACTGAATGATAATGTCACCTCTGTGACCTCCGTTCTTCAGTCATCTTTTTGATGCTTACATGTGTAAGCATCAGTGTTAGAGTATTCCGAGAAAGGCCATAAAATGATTTGCAGATTTAATAGAACTTTCTGTATTTGTCCTTTACCCTGATCTCTTCTGAAAGAGGGTAGGAGGGATTTATACACTATTTCAGATCCTTCTCCTCAGTGGCTCAATTCCAAGTCCCTGTACAGGTAGCAGAAAGACTAAACTCCCAAGTTTATTGAAGAGGACAGAAGGCAAAGGAATCTTAATGATATTCAGAATTATCATAGGAAAAGCAGGAAAACAAATGTATTTCTCCTAAGGCTCTGAATGACAAGTGTAAACTTAATGACAACACAAAATTTTAAATTTGGTAGAGAAAATGAAACAATTAGCTCATGAAATATTACTTGCTTCCTGGCCTTCAAAAATGACTCTGTAAATCATCAGAAGGTGTTTGCACTAGAAATATTCTAATTATGCCAAGATACAATAATGGCATGAGTCATATGCTGTATTAGGTTGTGGGAAAAGCATAAAATGCATTTATTAATAAACTATTGATGCTGCTTCTGGGGCAGAAAGACACTTGCCAAATCTTCTAATGCTACACAGGAACAATTTTCTCATTTCTAGATTCAGAAAAATGCCTTCTGAAACCACAGAGAAGGTACATCACACAGAGAGCAGATACATCAACTACATCTGGGAGATTCCCAGTGCTGGCATAACATGCAAATAAGCAACAAAGAACGATCACTAATAAGGTATCAAATAAGTCTGAAAAATCCTACAAGAAGTTGAATGCTCATTCCAGGACCATACTTTGAAAGTGGAAAATTTCTGGGGAGACCACAGAATTTTTTATCTCTCTTGAGAAAACACTTCAAAGTGCATTTGCTAAGAGAAAGTCAGCATTCTGGATTCTGTGAAAAATCATGTCACCAAACAACAATAAACAGGCTAACAAAGCCAGCTATTTTTTTCCAGGAAGCTTATTCTGGCTGAAGCTTACTCTGATGTGAGGTGTTCTCCGATATAATCCCACCAGCAACCATGAATGGTACCTTTTATTATAAACTAAGAAGATTGATTATGCATTTCTTCCTTCAAGCTTGATAAACCTGTAAAAATTTTATATGTCACTCCATTCAAAATTGTAGTTCTGTCTTTGGATGAACTGCATCTATTCTAACAGAAAATGTGCTTCCCAGGCTAAGTGTGTTTAACTATTACTTGAAATGTCGGCTTTTTCTTTTATTTTCTGCAGCACATCTGTGTGGAATGAAATGGGATTTAGATTGCTTAATCAATAACAGGTTATGAAGCACATCATTAGGAATGGAGTTTATTTGAAGGGAAGAGCCCATCACAAGCTGCAAATGTAATTGCATGATCAGCAGTTCACCCTCTTGTTGCCCAAATAATAAATTACTTCAAGGAAGAGGCACCAGAGAACAACCACAGTACCTGGATCTATCATCAAAATGCTGGATTACTACATATTTGCATGCCATGAATGCTGGATTTTTTGTTATTATTAGGGAAAAAACCAAGAGAAGAAAGACCTGCTGAGAAAAATAAAGCTGCATTTCACAAGTTACAGTGCAAGAAACAACAGCAAAGACCTTAATTTCCAGAACAGAACTCAGATCTTAAAAGGAGAATTATTAACGTATGCAGCCTGCATATTTTACCATTTATGGTACATTCTGTTAGCAGATTTTATGAACAATAAGATCTGGCTATTAAAGATAGAAAAATGCCTTAATTTTTGAGTCAAAATTCTGAGGGTGTTGAGCCATATCTGACACCAGCTACTTTGGTACAGCCTACAAAATTGCTTCCAGAACAATAAATGCCACATTTTATAGGACAAATCTTGAACTAGCTCTTCAGGACTCTGCAGCATTACCAACAGTGTAATGGCAGCCACACAACGCAAATCCACTCATCTATGGCTTTCACTAGTGAGATTTTACAACTGTGACACTGCAAGCCTACTGCAGAAGCAAAGTGTGTGTGTTTGTTTGCATGGCACTGAAAAATTTTGGGTGTCACCGTGATAATGCCAGCAGCAAAGACTTTTGGATTCAATCCAAGTGACAGGTTGAACTATCTTCTGGGAGAGACAAAATCTAAGCTTTAAAAGCTCAACGTTTGCTTGGATAGTGACAACATTAATAAGATGTGAACTTTCCTGCTGAAAATAGTTTGCAACTGCTTCAAAAATAAGTATCTCAACTTCATCTCAGAATTCATCTGTCATTGCTGGATAATACTAGAAGAAACACACACTTGCATTCTATTATATATTAATTACATTCATTTGGTTGTTGTTTTTTTTTCACAATCAGAAGGCAGCATATCCACGAGGCTTGTGGTCCCTCCTAGAGCAGGACAGTTTGCTGTACATTTGACAGCTGCAGTTGGATGCTACTGCTCCACCTTTTCTCCCCTTCCTGTCCCTTCCATAGGTAAACTAAGAACAAGGTGGGGAAACAAAGTAATTTTAGACATAGTACACAGGCAGCTTGCAGAATACAAGAGTACACAATTTAATGTGGAAGAAAGCTGAAGAATTTGCAGCCGGGCAGGGTTTCCATTACTGTTACAGTTTGCTTCTTCTGTCACAAGCCTGTTTACTCCTGGTAAATTTCCATGTGATTTCGTATTTTTAAAGCAATTCCCCATTTTGATTTTTTGCGAATATCTTTCACTTTATGGTATCTGTCTTACTTATTTACATAGTCTTCTATACAACTATTTTACTAATATATAACAATATTAAACTGTAATGGGACTGCCTAAACTCATTTCTTCAGGATAAATAGCATTAGCACAAGGTAGTTTTACAGGTAAAAGAAAACCTTACAGCATGTGTTAATGACATGCAGCATACTGCTTTGATCTCTAAAAAGGCATTTCAGCACTTTGACTCCTATAACATAAAGCATGTTTGCTGAAAGTACTACCAAAAATTTGAAAGGATCAGTTAGTAAATGATCTTCATTGTTTAAAGTGACACTTTCTACCCAACTTTTTTGAACATGCATTTGCCTCCTTAACTAGAGCATCCATTAAAGTAATGAAAATATGTATTTTGGAACTGGGAAAACCACAAGGTTTATATATGAAACAAAGACCTAAAATCCCATACGAAAAGTCCTAAAAAGAACTGAAAAATTCCTAAATCATAATTCTACTACCATTCTGAAATTCTAGCTCTCAGAGGCAGTCACTTGGATTTGAAGTTGTCTAATATAAACTGATGATTTAAATTGCCTCAGCACTGGCTTATTCTCTTAAGTAATTACAGCAAACTGAAGTACCCTTCAGTGTTTCTCAAATAAGAAAACAGTTTGTAGACTTGGCAATCCTGTTCATCTTTATACAAAAGTAAATGAGACTTGAATTAGGAGTAATTCCTGAATATGTGATTAATTGTATCTACATTTTACATATAAATGTCTTCTATCATCCTTCCTCAAAGAACACAGGTCTAAAATACCTTAGAACGGTGTTAGGAGGCAAGGCAGCTGCCTGCCTGCATTTTGAACTAACAGAAGCAATTTATGAGCACTGTAGAATATGCAGAATACTTATTACCTTTTTGGTTTACATGCACACACTTCAGGATCAATCCTTTAGTTTGAAAAACAGTGAAGGATTCTACAGTCTCAACATAAAGAGAAAAAAAGAGGGCTTTAAAAGGCTCTTCTGCAGTACAGCTTTATGTATTTATTACATATAACTCAGAAAAAAAAAATCCTGTCTTAGCAGAGCATAGTGTTTAGATTGATGTATTTAACTTCATCTAAATAATTTATTAACATATTCCTTTACTCCTGCCTCATTAAATACTCAATATTTATTCAAGAATGGCACTGGATTTTCAAGTCATCTAACTTTTGATATTTCACAACAATTTCCTTTTAAAATAAGCAGTAGAAAAGCAAGCTGACTGTCCTCAGGAGAAAGGTGGGATGGAAAGAAAGGATGTAACTGAGGTTATAAGAAAAGCTGGCTGCAACCCAAGAATACTACCAGCTGAAGCACTGAATTAATTGTTGGCTTGAATTCTCATTATATACTGCTGCAAAATTATACTGCCCAATTAAGCTGGCAATCTAATATTCTAACTACACCTTAGATTTTCTGTGTAGTACCCAGCAGTGAATTCCAAGAACTAATTAGATAGTCAATTTGAATCCTTGTTCATTGTTTTAATAACTTTTAATGCAAGTTTTTGTTATTTGCTGCTGTCTTAACTCAAAATCCCTTTTAATTCCTCCCTTCCCTTTAATGTGAAGAAATGTGGTGGGAGGATGTCATATGAGTGATATAATAATATTTTGGCGTATGAATGATTCACTAATTCTTGGCCAATAATTCAAAATTAGGTTTCCAGATTAGGTTTTCAGATTTATTCGGAAAGTTTTTCAAATCAGAGAAGTGCTCAATACGTGATGCAGGCCTGGCAGTCCTTAGCTGCACAAGAAGCAGTCTCATACAATTTGTGAACCACCACTGGAACTTTGTCAGAGTGCATTTGCTCTTGTAGCAGCCCATCAGCACACCTTTCCAACCCCTGCAAGAGCCGCCTGTTAAGTAATGGTTTCGTTCAGCACCTGGGCAGGAGTTAGACTCAATGCATTAGTCTGCTAGGGCCAACACAGTTACAAATGTGTTTCCAAATGCTTGCTGACAACGTGGCAAATGCCTCTGGTCTGTTATCCAGCTTTATCATAGAACACAGAGCTTCCTAACGGCACTGGAAATGCAAGGTAAATGAAAACTGTCAATTCAAAACGACTTTTCCTTATATAAATTAGACTCTGTATGAACAAATGGATTGGTACTTGTTTTCTTCCACACTTGGTCAACAACTATACTCCTGAGTTCTGAGCTCGGGTGTCAAAGCTGAAAGGATTAGTAGCAGGGAAGAAAGAAAAAAGGGAGGGTAGGAGCAAAGGAAAGAATACTTTGAGGTGTTTTCTCCTCTTGCCTTCCTGCAACAGACCAGTACTCTAAATACACTGCAAGTAACCCTTTGCCTGCTAAGGTATCTCCTGTGCAATGCTTCTCATAAAAGATAACATATGCCAGAATAAAACCTTAATTCAGTACCCATTTTGACCTAAAAAATCTAAAGGCAATGGTGCTAGAAAATGCAGAGAATAATGAAAAAACATATACTGTAGATGTAAGATTCCTGGCCAAGTTGAGGTTTTTTTTTTTATAGTCATTCTATGAAGACAGTAAACTTTCATTCTATGAAGACCGTAAACTTTCATAGTCCTACTAATAATCAAATACCGCACTTACAGGAAATAAAGTAACACGACTTGCTCCCTGCTTTGATTAAAGTAACATGAGAATATACTCCACTCCCTAATATAAGCATAATAGGGTAGCATATATGAGACCATTGACGAAATCACTGTACTGCTCAATCTAAACTGAGCAAACATAATGAAATCTGAAAAAATTTGAATGGGAAGAAATACTAAAGAGCACATGTAAGGGTAAAAGGATCCGGTTTGCAGTGATTTCTACATAGTTAAATAGATTCCAGTCATGCTGTTTCCTAGGTATGAAAAGTACAGTGCCCAAGATTACACATAAAAACTCCTTGTTAAATAATCTCTGTGCTTTTGTACACACTGTTCTCTTAGAGGTCCACATATTTCATTTATAAAGGCAGCTTTTCCTGGGAGCTCTAATCAGGAACTCTATTGTCTATTGATGGTTAGTTGTTGGGGTTTTTCTGAGGGAGGAAAGAAAGCAAGCAAGAAAGCAGTTTCATTGGCAAGCTAACCATATAAACCCCTCGGCACTCAGTGCTTTAATTGAAGCTCATTCCCACTCAAGCTAGTTTGAAATGAACAGCACAGGTACCTCAGCAGCGCTTTAAGTCCCACACAGCCTATCCAAGCCCATTCAAGTGCCTGTATACTTAGACAATGCTGTGTAGAGAAGCCCTAAAATGTGAAAAGATATTGAAATGATACCTTGAAGTCCCCAGAGGCAATGCCTCATAATTGACAATGCAGATTTACCACAGCACAGGCTGTATGAATAAAAATCCAAAGATGCATGGATAAGAAAAAGCTCTGATGCTCTGAGAAAATGCTCTGATATCACTACAGGGAGGTCGTAGATGTGACTTCCCCTGGAGCCACCCGCAGCTCTGTCTTCAGCCCTGCTGCTGAAAGGGAGTCCCAGTTTGATGACCCTGCTCACCTCTGCTTCTCTTTCTGCACATATGCCTCTCCCTGAGGCAGCCTGACACAGCCCCAGCCACGGAGGTCAAGCCCAAGGCCGTGTTAGGTTGAATGATGCACTCCCTGGGGCTGCCCCTCGGGGCTGCTGAACACTCTGCACTCGCAAAATGTAGCAGGATATGCAAACCTCTCTGTGTGTGTGTGTGTCTGTGGGTACTCCTGCACAAGCAACGTGCAGGAACATCTGTGACATCAGCTGGTCCATGCACCACGAGACAGTTACACAGTCACGTGTGGAATCTGTGTTTCCCAAGGAATCTCTGCTAGGAATTACTATCTTTTTTTCAATTCACAGCCTAGATAAACAAGAAACACATCCCAGACTACACAGTGCCTCTACTCCTATGAATGTAAACAAGCACACGTGAGACAGACACAGACCTGATGTTTGGGGAAAAGGATGGAGAGACAGAAGAGTGAAATGTTAATTTATTTTGTTTTTCAGTCAGGGCTTTGTCCCTTGTACAAAAATTAATCCCCTCTGCCACTAAGTCCTTTTTTTCATCAATACTGTGAGAATTTGCTCTTTGACATCCTACTGAATTGATGTAGCACATGAATTCGGTGAATTTATTTTAAATTTACATTTCTCTACTGATGGTCTGAAAACATATGTGTATCATCTTTTTTTATTTCCCGGAGAATACAGAAAGTAAGTATTGAATTTATTTGGAATAAACAAACAAGGTAAAAATACGCTTTCTTAATTTCCCTTACAAAGAGGTATTATCCTAAATTATTCCTGCTTTTTAAGAATGTAGCTGAAATCTCTTATATAAAGACATAACTGTAAAGTTTCACCACAATTAGGATTGTTCTGCAGTTTTTTCTTTTGAAAATGTATGAATATATGTATGTACATAACATTTATAACAAATTGGTAAAATCTATTCAAAATAAGTGCTGACTGCATCATATTATGAAAATGCCTGTGGAAAATTAATTAATAATAGATCAGCTCTTTTTCCATACATTTATTTCATTATTTCTGAATATTTTACCAAGGTATGATTACCTGTCTCACTCTTGTATCAGGCAATTTTGATTCCTCCGTGGGTTCCAAACTTATTTATTTTAAGGTATTTACTCATTTCCTTCTGAAAAAAAGCATTGAATGGTGACCAAAAAAAATTATTGGGGAAAGCATATTTCTCCTTTACAAGAGAAGTGGAATTGAAGTATATTGACTTTTTTCCAGCACCAGGACAATTCTGAAGGTGTGTTTCTATTACTACACACGAACTACCTTACACAGACGCCAGCTATTGCATTTTATGCAGTCCAAAAACACTCAACAACCCACAATCAATAAAAATGTTATAACCACAATTTTCCATTTAAATTAAGAAAAAAAAAAGGACCTTATGATGCAGGTATGGATACCTTGCATTCCACGGCCAAAAATGCAAGCTCAGCTGCTTGGTTTGCTTTCTCTTGGAAATTGCTTTCAGCAGTACCTAGGGCTGGACCTTCCACACACTGAAAAGCTCCTGTCAGGTTTGAAGCTGCTCAGCTCTAGTGAAGGATAATGACCCCTGCAAGAGCTCAGGCTTGGGGTTAAGCTCACACTATGATACAGTGACAAATCTGCCACACTGCAAAACTCACCAGGCCTCCCGAAGGGGTAGGAGGACCTGACAGCATGAAATTCTCTCTCTGAACTAATTAATGCACTTTGAAGCCAACTGGATTTTGGGGAAAGAGGGAAAAAAGGGGGTGAGGGTGTAAATTCTTACAGATCATACGGAAAATACTTGTTATTTTCCCAATTCTCTTGAGATGGTATCTCTTGTGAAAAATAGCACCAGGAGCAGCAAGAAGAGATAAGGTGTATTACAGAGAATACCAACAGTGTTCTAAGAAATAACAGGAAAATATCTTTAAGAGGAATATTTCCAAGTGAAGCTCATTCTGGCTAGTACAGTTTGTGTTTCTCCAGGACCAGAGACAGAAATTACGGCACAGATGAGGGATGAATTTAGGGGACTGGGAAGACACTGAAATGTGAAACAACCTACAAAAAAAGCGAAAATCGTGCTGCCTTGGATGCTGATCTACAAGCATGGCTATCTGTTGCTAGCTCATTGATTTAGAAGTAAGGCTAATCTGGCCAAAATTAGGCTCATAATTTTCAGGCTATGCTGTTCACTGGGCTGAATGGATTGCTTTCCAAGGCATTGGAATGAAGCATCGATCACAGCTGGGACATACTTGGAAAGCTCAAGCAAATCCCACCTCAGAAATCGTCTACAAAATACCTGAACAGTTGGCTTCTGTCTTGGAAAAGCTGCAGAAACACAATCCTGACACACATGTGAAACAGACACTCAGGGCTCTAAGGCAAACATTCATTTCAGGACTCCCAGCACATTGCACATAGAGACTGATGAGAATTAGTTCCTTAATCCTTAATTTTTATCAGTTACATTTTCAATAACCCCCAGTAAAGCTTTCCTAAGACCTCAGGCAGAATAAGAAAAAAGTACAAGAGAAAAAGTTTCTTGCCACTCAGGACTGTATTAAAAAACCCCCAAAACCCCAAAAACTAAAAAAGAAAAAACACTTTCAGAATACCAACAGATATCAGCAGAATGTAGATCTAAGCCACTATTCATCACATTTGAGAAGTCATGGCAGTCTCCTGAAGTTCCCACTGACTGGAAAAGGGAAAATATAACCCCCATTTTCAAAAAAAAAAAAGCAAGACCCAAGTACCTACAGGTACTACCTTTTGCAAACATCTGGCTCTAAAATGTAACATTATGGGAGGCTTCTTCCACAAAATACATGCGGAGAGTAAACAAATTAACGAAAGGAGCCCAAAGCCACAGGGCAATGCCTGCAGTGTGAGTCGTGCTTCCATTAAAAGGAACAATAGTCACAATACTTGTTTCCTGTGCATCACCTCTCTGATACTATTTTCAACACTTACATTATTCAAACTTCACAATACTTTCAGACTCCAGAATATTTAAAACTGAGTTTGTTTTGCCACCATAAGATAATGGGACCATTCCACAATGAGTTCCTCAAGAGAAGCTCATTGCAAATTTATTTCCAAATCTGTTTTTTTTTCAATTGCTTAAAATCAGTGTAAGTAAATGAATGAAGATTGCTCTCTCTTAGGTGCTGGCAAGATGTATTCATAAAATTCAAAAGGAAGCAGTTCTACATATTTATAAGTAAATATATCTTCAGCTATGGACAACTCCAAAATTTCAGTATTGTACAGAAGAATGTGAAACAAACAAACCTATTTCATTATCCTTGTAGACAAAGACAAAAGGAAAGAAACTAACACGATATAAATGAGAAGAGAAATAGTAGTTTTTAACATAATTAAAACTACTATCCATGTCTAACATCAACTTGATAACTTTTTGGTTGACCATAAATATAAAAACATTGTGACTTCAAATGCAGCAAAATATTTTTCTGGATTAAGCTCTGAAAATGTTTTATAATCTGATGACAGAGTAGGAAGAGCTATCACCTCATTTGCCTGTTTCTTTTGGGTGTCGGAAAGAATATCCCAATATGAGTTAGGAATTTTTCATTATAGAAAATAATGGAAATTTTTTATGACTCAAACCCATTGTCTTCCCTGAGAAAGAGCCACCGTATCAGATGATTACATCCTGTTAACTGAGCAAAAGAGAAAAATAGCTAGATTTTAAATTTCTATGCTACTTGTTTACGTCATATTTTTAACATGAGGTATATAAATCATTGAATTGAACTGTATAGTAGCCTATCTTTGAAGAAAATAATCCACCAAACTGCACAATCAATAAAAATTAATTATTTTATGCAATATGAGTGTAACAAACACAAAAACCTAATCATTTTATACTGAGCTGGAATATCCTGGATTGAGATGAGTCTCTAAGTAAACAGATAAACAAAGTAAAAATGTACTGATGTGAACACTTAATCCTCTATATTCACCTACAGAGACTAACACATGAGAGCCAAGTCAAATATATTTATTTTAGACTTAGTAATTTCAGCCTTTGCCAGTTCCTAGACAAACTGATGTACTAGATTGAGAAAGCATGTAAGTACATTTGTTGATATTTCTTCCATTAAATTATAGAATGTACATGAAGGATACATTATTAAAAAGAAGTCAATTTGAATGCTAGCTCTGCTTTAAAAGTCAAAATATTGACTGTTTTACAAGGCTTCAAAGACAAAGAAAACAACTAAATTATCTTCTGAGGCTTTCATCTGGTGGTTTCCACAGTCAGCTAGAGGTACTCCCTACTGCGAGAGAGCTATTGTGTGCAGAATTAAGTTCATATCAATTAGATGGCAATGTTCTTAAAAATGACAAGAGTCACAGCACAGAGAAAAGTGATCATGTCTTGTGAGAAATTCTACTCCTTCCAGAGAAATCATTGGTTTCTCTAACACTAAGTAGGCATTTGCTTTGGTAGCAGCAGCTATCAGAGTAGTTTTGGCAGCATAACATAGACATGAGCAGAATGAGGTAAACTGCTGCTCATGTATGCCATGTCCTCATGCTTTCAGTAGGAGTTTGAAACACATACAGGGGTTAAGAACCCAACCTCTATCTACAAATGTGGAATATTATCTCTTATGTTGGTGGTGCTGCAGAGTATAACCAGTGCAGCTTGGAAATGTCCACGTTGGTTTGGTTATGGAGGAAGAGAGCCAGAGTAACACTACTGGAGTTCAAGGATGATTGTAACAATATGAGGATGCCATGTTCAACATAAAGACTATGCTTGCTTTCATCAGAGAGCTACTGGGATCTAGTGCTCCAAAGAACAAGAAATTCCACGAAGAAATTTCAGATATGAGCATCATAACCTCTCTGAGTGGATAATTCATTACAAAACAAAAACTTGCTTAAAAATAGTGGAAGAGGTAGAGAAGAAAACATGGTAGCAAGAATTAAGAGTTTGTGAAGCTGTTTTTAAGACATTTAGAGCTCTTCAAGGGGAAGGAGTGGTTTAACCATTACCCTATGAAACAGGCAGAAAGCCAGTGCCAGTCTGCAGTCATCTGTGAGTCTGTAGGATACAACAGTGTAAATGTGGCAAAGAAACTCCTCTGTTAATGTAAATTTCTTGCTGGTCTGAAAAGTACTATCAAAAAATTCAGATTTGATAACAAGATAGGGAGGAAAGAAAGAATGCCAGTTTTAGAGCTTAGACTGAAAGCCTTGACATTTCTAGGAGGCACACTTTGGTCAACCAGCACACCCAGATGATATGAAGACACAGAGAAACTTCTTCCTCCCAAACCACAAGTCTAATTTTTAATTATTTTTTCTGAAAAAGCTGAAGAACATATTGCTTAAGACTAATCCAGCATAGTTCTTAAAATGACATTACATGCAGGTATATGGAGACACGTATATAATTTTCTAGACCAAGACAATACACTAGAATGAAAAATTGAGTCGGTGAAGAGGCCAGAATTATATAGTTCACTTTTGGTAGTCAGATTTGCTTTTTCTCCATCATAACAAATGATAAGAAAACATTTGTACTTGCTGAGAAATAAACCAACCAAAAAGCAACAGGCATGAAACAATATAGCCACTAATTCACCACTAAGGAAAAAGTCCTAGCCAAGAGGGAAAAAAACTGGCTGAAGAACGCGACAAGAGACGTGAGACTGTAAATCCATTTAAAGCAGCTCTGAGTGACACTGCTGGCTAGATTTTCCTTTTTGCCATGCAATGCCTTCTCCTATAATGTTAGTGACACAATGTTTGCTGGAAAACTGTCTGGGAAAGCTGGCTAATGACTAATTAAAGGGATTGCTTGTCAAAGATGGCATGATGAGAGTCTGACTGATCTCCCCCATTTTTATACTTCCCCTAAACACGTTGCAGTTTTTCTGATTTGTGTAATAATCATTATATCATTTAAGTATAATTATATATGTGAGAGAAAGCAATCTTTCCAAAGCATGCATAAAGAAAGCATGAATATTAAAACAAAAGCAGATGATTACAAATGACTTGAAAGAGCAAGTGATTAAGCTTAAATGCGTGTAATTTAAAAAGCACAGGCAAAGCACGTTCACCTACACACTAGCAGAGCTCTCTCAAGCAAACATAAGCCAACTCAGCTCACTAGGTATGTTTAGTGTTATTTATTCTATACAGAGCACTACAGAAGAAAAAAAAAAAACAACAACAAACCCCCCCAAAATAATCCCTGTTTTCTCCAGTGGCCACAAGTACTACATGAATGCTACAAAGACCAACAAAAAACAACTTTGAACTGAGTATATGATACACATTCCTTTCAGGTTAGGCAACTACTTGAATATATTTAAGCACTGAATTCTCTATGCTGTTTTTGTGCAGTAAAATATATTTAAAGCCACACATACCCCTGAGAATAAGAACAACAACCTTCTCCTTCCTTCTAGGTCAGAATATAATTTCACACATCACTATGCATATTCAGTGTTGAATATGGTTTCCTGACAGCATTTCTCCTTTTATTTATGTTTCTTTTTTTCTTTCTTGCAATTTCTCCAGGTATATTACAGGAATCTGGTTTGCACACAGTACAGCAACACATAAACTGCCTGCTAAGTTGCTCTGCCCTAATTATGGACTGCATCTGGATCATACCTCTCACCTGGTCCCAGCAGAACATTGTGGCAAAAGTGTTGCAAGTCATAGTAATCAGTCACAATCTGACAAGAGCAAAAGATGCAGTTGTTTGAAACCATTATTGTTTCTTTTTTCTTAAGGGAACACAAACTCCCAAACACAAACTGCAACAAAATTCTCTGCATATGAGAGAGAACTGATTATGTCTGTGGAGACATTGAATATGATATCCACAGCACACTTTTGGAAAGAAGCTCAGAGTTGGCTACAAAAAAGGAACAGGAGAATTTCAGTGGCAGACTGGGGCATGGATCTGAATGACATTTACTACTTCACCACCATAGCTTGTCAAATCACTCTGAAATAAGAAATGATAATTCAGACTATGCCCTGATTACAATGAGTATTCAATACAGAGAATTCAGCCTAAATAAATGCATTTGTTTTATCGACCGTTTAGGACTGTAAGAAAACTTTTTTTCTTTTTGAATAAGTTCTGTGAACTCAGAGAGCCTTGTCTGTAAGTGCAAAGATTTTGAATCAGAGTAAGTTTCACCTTAATGATTAAACTGCAGGTTTAGACACATATGAAAGTCAACATGTTTGAATCAAAGTGCTTTGATTCAGCTTTTACATCCTGATCACTAGATTTATAATGAGCTGTTTCCTTTACTACTGATGTAACTCTAGGTGTCTCTGCAGAGGAACTGAAGTGCCCTAATTAGCAGATAAAGAAGCCAATCTGCCATGACAGAAAGTACTCCTCAGAACCACAATAACGTACACATTTGAAATGAGCATGAACAGTTAAGCATTTTTTTATTTTGAACAGTCACTCATGGCTGATAACTCCAAGTGAAGGTGTAATTTACTAGGGATCTTCTTGATATGCATTGGAGAGGTTCTTGACCTTGTTTGGCCAAGATGATATACTGCTCTAGCAGAGAAAGAGTCACCTTTTTTTTTTTTTTGGAGTGAGGGGAGGATGATGTTCAAGACTCTCGTTGCATATGTGAAATAAAAAGTTGTGTGTCCCCTATTGAACCTTCACTGGCTGGCTTTTATTTGGTAACCTCTCTCATGCTTGATATTTTCCTTTCACTGAATGCTTGAGTGTATTGCTGACATACAAAGGCATCAAAGTAAGAGTCAAAGAAAGTGGTTAAATTGCCTAAAACATTGTCACTGATAGCAACATGACCATAGAGGTGTCCAATGTCATGTACCAAACCCAAACAGCCTTCAGGCTTAAAAAATTGATTTTTCTTTTATTAGACAATCCCTTCTTTTCCTAGTTATCCTTATCTCTCTTAAACATCTGTCAGACTGAGAATATCCATGCACAGTAACATCATTATGGAAGTGTGAAATATTGAAGTATCCTTCCCTACACACTGGCATCAGCTATGGTCTGATTTGGGGTCACTGTGAGCATCCCTAACTTCCACTGAGTTCACTGGAGTTTTATAATGCTGAGTGTGAGGCAAAACAAAGGGGTAGATTCAGATATCAACAGGCTTCACAGGAATGCTTGTGTTCTCAAACCATTCACTGTAATAGAGGAAGAATGACACCTCTGAGATCATGATGTTCCTTTACAAGAGTCTGAGAAAGAGCAGAGCCCAGCTTCAAACACAAACAAAACACCAATCAGTGAAAAAGACTGTTAGTCAAAGTCACTTATCTTGCATAGGAATATCCTAAAGATCTCAACAGTACTAGAAAAAAAAAAAGAGAGAAGTATTTTTTAACATTTTCCTTCTGGAATTACTGCAACTGTACAGTTATTTGTAGTCCATATAGGCTTTTGGTTTTTATTTTTAATCTTTTTGGTAAAGTATGCTAATGCACAGGATAAAACAGATTATAGGCTGAGCTGATAGTTCAGTTCTATGTACTGTTCTGGTTGCTGAATTCCTCCCTAGACAGGAGTTTTTTAAAGGGCTGATCATTTGCTAATTTTTTTAAGGAGTCTGGGCTGGTAATTCCTGTAACACAAATGCAACTCTTTAAATAATGGACTCTTAAAAATTTGAAGCTGAAATAAATTGGCTAAGTTTGAGAATGATGTCAAAGCAGAACACTCTTACATGAGTTACTCTTACATAGAGTTCCCAAACTGACACCGTTCATTTCAAAATTTTAGCTCCTTAGAGTTATGAGGTTTGAGAATCTTTCTGTCTGTTTCTTGGATGCATCCTTTGTCTTTCTTACGGAAAGGAATCTAAACTTGTGAAAATAACAAACCACTGAAAAGCCTTCCCTCACAGAGCTTCATGGAATACATGTTGGCATTTGACATCTAGACTTTCTTTTTTTTTTTTCTATTTGCAAAACAAACCCTACTTCCTCATGTCCCAAATGTGCCTACAATGCTGCAGGCAGCTGAGCAGGACTTCACTGGCACTCACTCCTCCCACCACATGTCCAGGTTTTTGTCTGCAGTTCCTAATGGGCTTTCAATCCCTTCCCTAACTCCCAATTATCCACTTGCTTGGCACATGCTCAAGCTGTGCGGAAAATGAAAAAGCAATAGTTTTAAAGACAAGAAATTGAGGGGAAAGTCAGAAGAAAGGCCACAGGATCCAGAGTGAAAGGAGAAAAACAGAGAGTAGGCAAGAATAAAAGCAAAGGAATATGCATGCAGACACAGGAAACGAGGACTTTAAGAAATCAGATGCAGGCTAAAGCTGCAAAGTTTTATAGAACATAAAAAGAAAAGCCTACAACTGCTAGACTCCCTGTTCTGGGACAAAACCAGCTTTCCGTAGTCTCAGCAACCACTTGTGGAATTTCTTCAAGCAAATCCCTACCTTGTTCGTTGGTGAAAAAAAAAAAGTTTGATCAGAATTCACTGAAGTTACAAACATTGTCAAAAGAGATCAGAGCCTGATAATCACGATAACTACACATTTTCCCTAGAGTGCCTCTTTGATTCAGTGTCCAAGGTAAGTACTGCCCAGTGACTGATCCTGCTAGCTATACATACCCTTGATAAGTAGAAACTGGAAGATGCTAAATAGCTGAGACAATGAAGTTACTGAACAGTACCTATGGAATCAGATCCTTGCTTCCACCATCAAATTTCTAAATGCAGCAAAGCCAACAACCCCCAAGTTTTCACAGCTATCCACAAGCGTGTTTATTCTACATTTGCAGGGTTATGTGAGGCATTTAGGGATTGATTTGATAAAGCACAGAAAGGCCAGGATTGAAAATTATCTCATCTGGATCCACATTTTGAAAATTACAAAGATAAAACCAAAGAATAGTAAGAAACCAATCCAGATTAAAAAAACCAAACAACTGTGTATTTTTAACCATTTGAAGCATTAGCACCCCTTTGGCTCAGTTTTCTACTTGTGAAATAGACGTACAGCATTGCTGTGACAAAGCCATTCTGCTCGGGTGCATTTACTACAGAATAGCACTATGGGACTCAGTTTAGGCTGCAAGAATTTTAATTCCACTGGTTCTAACTGAATTTCAAGCTGTAATACTCTTTTAGCATAGCTGTTGAAATGCAGTTTCTGAACACATCAGCACACAAAACGCTACAATGTGCCATTAAGCTTTGGAATCCAGGCATATTAGATATATATGCATATTCTAATAATCTCGCCCTCATATGACCATCATTATATATTACTGGAACCTGAAGGCAAGAATTTAAGATAGCACCTAAAAAGAACATCCCCCTTGTCAACGTTTTACTACTATAAACCTAGAAAAATTCATTCCTTTCACAACAGATTTCCAAATGCACATGGGATATCTCTGCCTAGAATTTTCAAATCACTGTGTGGTTGCTTCTGAGGCCTCAGAATGGAAGCAAAGTGATTGTTCATCTTTTGGCAAGCTGAATTTTATACAAATCAACATGCTTTCAGGACTGCTTAGCAGAGGAAGAAGGCTGATGTAATCTGATTAGAAATTTAATGAGATTATGCATGCACAAATGCATACAATTTCTATTGAACTGAGAAAAAAGAGAAAAATATTCATCTTGTCACTAATTCTGATAAAGGAAAAATAATAAAAATTGCTTTTCCAAAAGCTGATAAGGAATGAGATCATTTATCTGGCTGCAACTTCTGCTAAAGTATAAAATGGCAATACAATTAATAGCTCCTCTAACTGTCATAAACTGATTATACAAATTGCCTTCATAGTAGCAGCATCAAACATTGTCTACATTCCACAAGAGCTATGTGGAAGGACAAATAACCCAAGAACTCAAAACTTAACACTGCATAAATGACAAAATGTCAGAGGTTCCAAGCAAAAATTTCTTACCCTGCCTTTACAGAGTATCACCTGTCTATTAAAAGGAAATTAATGAATTTTCTCGCTGTCCTAATGAAGGGAGATGAAGATGGAATATACCTTCCCTTTGCTAATCTCTTAGCCAGGGAACACTGTTTCAAGTGACAGACAAAGGTCAAAATGAGAGAGAGCCCCGGGAAAAAACTAGTCTTTTCTGAGAGCAATAATCAGAGCAAAACTATGATGAAAGAAATCCTAGGGCTGGGGGGTGGAGGGGGTAGGGAGGCAATTAGCCACATTTTTAAGTCACCTTATGGTTATAGTTAATGATAAAACAGAAAGATAAAAAGTTGAGCTTGATTCTCATTCAAATGCAAGACAAACAAGTAGGAATTTCAACAACCCAAAATCAAGACTTCAAACAAACACCAAAATAAAACCTGGACTTCCTCAACATCCAACTTCCTCAGCTTGCTCAACATCCAACTCATTCTGCATTAATGCCATGCCCAAAACACTTCCTTTATCAATGGTGGTCCTGAACACACATTACAACTGTGGATTTATTTTTCCGTAGAGTTTCATTTTGTTTTTTTTTTAGATAAACTTTGACTTCAACCCTATAGAGAAATAAGGGTTAGGCATTCACCTGAGATTGCATAAAGACTATTTATAGGGGGTGTTTTTTGGGTTTGCTTCTCTTTTAAGAAATGTTTGTTCTACTACAAACCTAGATAACAGTCCCTTAAGAGGATACGGTTTCAAGTCCAAAAATACCATCTTTGAAAACTAAGCTTTACTGTTTTTATTGCAGATGGGCAAGGGAAGTAAAAAAAGACAAGAAACAACAATTAATGAAGCAACAGAGAAACCAGTCCAGCCCTAATAGTTCAGGGCACATGAATGACTCTTTGATCCATGGCTTCTGTTCGGATCCTATCAGAAATCCATCAATTCAGAACACTGTGATCAATCAAGATAAACTTGTGGGGCTTTCTTTCTTTTTAAAGGGCCATCAAACTGTAAATTAAAATCAGAGAAATCAAATAACTTCAAAATGGACATTTAAAATACAATTTTAAAAATAAACCTGCAAGTTCAGCTGGAGCATCAGGAATACCCTACTTAAGGTGATGAGAAAGTAAATTGCAATCACACACAGAACATTAGCATCCAAACGAGTACGGTGACAAAATGACACCACATGGCTATAAAGTTAATTATTATCCAGTTATAAAATTAATGTTACAACCTCAGGCCACTAAAAGAGCAGACTGTTCTCAAGTTTGAACTGAGGCAGTAATCCCCTTCTCTAGAAGCACTTGTCTTGAAGAGCAAACTTTGCATGATCCAGCAGTTTCTTTAAAGGCTGTGGATAGACATCTGCTTTAGATGATCACAGCTCATCAAAGTTTGTGTTTCCTCCAACAGAAAGTATTTTTTGAGTGGAAGAGACAGGTAGACTCTGAAATCTTCCTCACACAATTCCCCAAGGACTAGCAGCTAAGGGAGCTTCCTCAGTTATGGAAAAGCAACTATTTCCCACACTGCTACTGCAAGATGGAGCTCTTCAGTGCAGCCCAAGCCTTGGAACATTCCTGGCTGGCAGATGAAGGTATTTTGTACCTCTCACTAAAACTCCAGGAGAGATTTTCATTCATGCTTTGTTAACTGAAAAAATTACAGCAGACTAATTAAAATACATTGAGACTTTTGGACAAGCCTAATATTTGTCATTAACCTCCGAAAATTAAAAAATTCTGAAATCCAAAAAAACTACCAATGTGACCACTATAACCACAACCTGTGGCTTTTACATATGAAGATTGTTTCCATAATCCCCTTCCATAATACACGATTAACTATCTCATATAGCTGCTACCAAAAAACTGCTGACACTTCCATGAACCATGGATATAATGTTATTACCTTTCAAAGTGTCTTTGAGACAGCAGATCACTCAGAATGTCAATATAGTATAATTAGGTATTGAAATCCTGAACTGGATAAAGACATGATGACTGAAGATGGGCAAAGACAGATGGACATGAAAAGTACAAGATGTGCCACAAAATTTTATTACCTAGCCAATATTTTAATCTCCCAGGAATATGCCAAACTTCTGAAATCACCACAGTACTTTAAACAAAGCAGACATGACATTAGGTAAAGAAGGATACATATAAATAGCTTGCACTTTTACTACTGTTGTCCTCTTATTTAATATAAAATATGAACATCCCACCTTTCCTTCAGTTTGAAATATTACACTGCTCAAAGCTGTTGAATTTCTATTTCCAAATTATATCATTGTGCATTTATTGTGTAGAAGGTGAGCTACTTATAAGCTAAAAGTTATTTTACATCAGCTTTATTTCTATAAAAATTTTTAGTTTGAGTTGATATAGAAAAAAGTAATTGTTATAACAATGGATAGTCCCAATCCACAGTATATTTTAAGTTTGGTTTCTCTCCATAGAAGGGCATCAGATATTCTGCAAATAGACCAAGTCTTTTATACAGGGAAAGATCTCTTTAAAGCACAAGTACGAGCCAACAGTCCTCATGATCTTTTACTAGTGTGAAGGAATACAAAAAAGACCACACCAGGAAGGAAGCAAACTGATATTGTCTACTGCCTTTGCTGAATGGGAATGACTGCCAGGGCCAGCTTTGAACTCTTCCTCCAAAGACTGCAGTCATTCCTCTAGCTGGGCTAATTTATCATGCAATCACACTGTAAGTTATTAGCAATATTCAAAGAGGTCATTAGGCCAGAATCTACACGCTTCCCAGGAAACTTTCAGCTTAATCCAGCTGAATGTGACAATACAACATCCAGGGAACAAAAATCTACATTCTGCTAAATCACTGCAGATCATCTGTCAACAGCTCCTAGAAACAGTACAAGCAAACACTTTCTCTTACAGTCCAACAATCATCTGAGCAAGGCATGAGTGTTAAAGAAAGCAAGTCCACTTAAATAATTATTTTCTTATTAAGAACAGGAGAATATAGAATTTGCCTGCATTTATCTCTTTCCCTGGAAACCCCCGACACCCCCAAATGGGAGTAACACAAGGGAGTAAAAATAGAAAAATTTTATACACAATTTTCTAAAGACTTTTAAAAGCTTTGCCTAAAATTGCACTTTTACTGGACCACAAATTATATAATACAAAGTGTTCCAAAATCTGTATTTTGGATTTAAAAACTTCCTCTATTAAAATAAATTATTTTCAGTTTTATAAGTGTTACTTGCTGAGGTTAAAATCTGGTTAAAAGCCAAGGTAAGCTTTCTAACGTCCTACTGCCTCAGCTCATTCTTCAAATACGAGTCTCAGTGCTAGGAAAACAATTAATGGGTTTTCCCTCTAGTTTGCTCCCCTTCTCCTGATGCTCTTGTCTTCTTCTCTCACTTCTGAAGTATTTGTCAAAATGTATGTTCTTTGCTAAATGACTTGAGCTCTTAATATCTTCTGAGATTTATCACAAGAGCTGATACTTGAACTTAAAACTTTAATGGCACACTTACAGTCTCATAATCGAAGATAACTTCATTGAGGCTAATTCACTAATATCAATCAGATCTAAAAAAAGATAGGGTGGGGAAAGAAAAAAATGAAACTAGCAAGTAATGTACAAATGAGACACTCTTTAACAGAACACCTTTCATTAATTCAAATTTCTAATTAACTAGTGAACGCTTGCAAATCACAGACAATGAACATCTACAAATTAAGTAAAAAGAAAAAAGCCACAGAGCTTGCCATGGAGACCATCATTAGGCTGTGTAATCTGACTTAATAAACTATGTCCAGATGTTTCTGTGTGTGTAGGAAGTCGAACTTGGAGGTCAAATATGACCAAAGCTTTGGATTCTCATTTATCGTTTTTCATGTCTGCATTAATTTTCATCTCTAAATTATCCCTCTGTGTTTACAGTAAGTTATGCAGAATGACTTCCAAGTTGAGACGAGATCAGCAGCATCCCTGCTGGTTTTGCCAGAGGCAGGCTTTGTTCTGGCTCACCTGGCAGAGCTGTACCCATGCCTGCACCTCGGGAAAACCACGGGTCTCGCCTCCGCTGCGGCAATGGGAATATGGCACACCGTGGAGTTTGTGAAGGATACTGTAACCCAAATCAGTAAATGGCCAATCACTCGCTATTAATAATCAAAAAAGGGCTTAGTACAAA
Source organism: Drymodes brunneopygia (assembly GCA_013400955.1). Taxonomy (NCBI): domain Eukaryota; kingdom Metazoa; phylum Chordata; class Aves; order Passeriformes; family Petroicidae; genus Drymodes; species Drymodes brunneopygia. The sequence continues at coordinate 729,321 of VZTZ01019725.1, forward strand.
ATTTTTTATTATTACTTCATTTTGTTTTGACAACTGTAGCTTAAATTTTACCCTGGGTTTTCTTCTCCTCTTGTACTGCCTAAAAGCAAAATCACTAACATGTAGTCCTGACTTATTTAAAATTCAAAATACAAAAGGTAAAATATTCAGAAACCCAAAGTAGCCTAAGGAGAGAATAAAACTGCATTGCCTGAGCAGGGAAAAGTCATCCAAACCCACTACAAAAGCAACAGATCTCATTGCACACAACAAATATATAGCACGGGCTCCTCTTCCTACATCCACTTGGGAACGACAGTGGAGAATAATATTCCTGCTCAAGTCTTAGAGAATCCCCTGCATGGATACATTCTTTTCCTTCCTTTCTGAAGGAACTTTGGTAAAAGGCACAGCAGCTGGCCCTAGAACCTAAAACTAGAAGCATTTATGTAGTTTTACAGTACTAGCATTTATTTCTGATACCACAGGAACAGGTGTGCAGAGTCACCCTGGGATGTTCCTGTTCACATAATGGCATTGGGATACTTGCAAATAGTGATTTTTTCATATAACTTGTATTTAGAGAACTGAAATCATATACTCGTAGGAACTACAAACTCTGTATGATAAGAAGTGAACAGTTGTGTTTTTCCCAAGGGGACAGAAAGCTGATGTGTCCTATAACGAATAAAGCATTCAGCTGTTAAGACTAGGAATGATTTAATCCCATCTTGGTTATTTTTTTAAACCTCAAGAGAGAATGTATGGCAGACTGATTTGCAATGAGGTTAACTTGACAAACCTGTGTGATCCCTTCTCGCTGTAACTCTGCTGGAAGTGCCTTCCACACACGCACACCCCCCAGTGGCTCCGCTGCCTGTGTAACAAGGACCCTGGCTCTGGTATCGCTCAGCTGCACTGCCCTGACTCTGATGGCTAATAAAGATCTTGAAGAAGCATAGAATGGCCTGGATTGGAAGGCACCTTCAAAATCATGTAGTTCCAAGCCCTCTGCCATGGGCACGGACACCTTTCAGTAGACTAGAGCCCTATCTAATCTGCCCTTGAACACTCCAAGGGATAGGGCATCCACAACCTCTCTGAGCAACCTGTTCAACCTTCACCACTCTCACAGTAAAGAAATTTTTATTAACACCTAATCAAAACATATTCTCTTCCAGTTTGAAACCATTCCCCCTTGTCTTGTCACTATATGGCCTTGTAAAATGTCCTTCTCCATCTTTCATGTAGGCTCCCCTCTGGTACTGGACGGCCACAATTAAGTCAAACCAAAGCCTCCCTTTTTCCAGGCTGAACAAATCCAATGCTCTCCACCTTTCCTCATAGGACAGGTGCTCCCTCCCTCTAATCATCTTGGTGACCCTGCTCTGGACGCAATCCAACAGGTCCATGTCCTGTGCTGGGACCCCAGAGCTGATGCAGCCCTGCAGGTGGGGTCTCACCAGAGCAGGGCAGAGGGGCAGAATTCCCCTCCCCCACCCTGCTGCCCACGCTGCCTTGGATGCAGCCCAGGACACAACTGGCATTCTGGGCTGTGAGTGCCCATTGCTGGGTCATGTCCAGCCTCTCATCCACCAGCACCCCTGAGTCAGGACCAAAACCAGCTTAATCTGGAAAGGCAAGAGGTGAAGGTCCACTACGTCCTTGGTAAATAAAGGACAGTTCCAGATTTACTTTCTTGACATGGACCCTGGCTTTTCTGCCACCCACATTGCACAGGAGCCCCTTGGGAGGCAGCTACAAGATACTACAAGGCAAGTACTCATTCCTCCTGAGACCTTTTTGAATATGTAAATGAGTATTCATGAGGACAGATAACTGAATCTTGATCTCCCACTTCATGAGTGACTACTGTAAACAGCAAAAGAGAATGATGTCTCTCCATAGCTCTAGCTGTTCCTTTATATATAAATGGTAAGAAGGTAATTTTTAACAGCTTTATCAGAACACTGCTAATCAGCTTGAAGTCATTGCCTCTAGCCTCCCCTACAAGACTGAAGTTCATACCTGGTACTGTCTCTTTGGTTTACTCGCTTGTAACAGATCCATTTAGTGTCCTAAGGCCATGGAATGTTTTTGGGGTGGAAAAAGGAGGAGGAAAGAAGGTTGATGAAGGCAATGGTAGAAGAAAATTATCTTGTAGCTGAGACTTGAAAAGCTTTCTATGGATGATCAAATCACTGTTAATTCTCACAGCATCTTAAGGAAAATATTAATGCAAACCATTTGGAAAAGCAGAATCTAATTCTCTAGATATGCAGTTTGCACCACTTAATGAAGCTCAGATGAGAAACAGTGCTGAGATGAGCAAGGAAATGGACTAGAAGTTACTTTCTGACTTATCCATATGTTTTCTGTGCAAGCTATTTGCATTTAACTCTGAACATAAATTTTGATTTTCCCTTTTATAGGTTGCAAATTTAAGCACAGGATATATTAAGCCATTTTCTGTAGACTATATATTAGCCCTGCAAAAGGACAAAATATCTCATAGAGATGAGGAAAATGACAGCATTCAGCAGTATATTATTCAGTTTTATGGTGATGAAAAGGTAAGTTATATAACAATATAAATGACGTGATTTTAACAAATAACGTTTGAAAGTACTATAATGGACTAACAACAGAATTCCTCTCAGATCCTTACAACATTATTGGTAATACTTATTAGTAAAAGGCATTTGTAAAATGTGGTTGCATCTTAGGAGCTTAATGCAAGTGACATGGAAAGCACTATTTAAGGTTACTAAGATCAATACCCTAATGAATTAATGTACTGATATCCACTTTTAACGTAAATGAAAATACATTTTAATCTTTTCTTCTTCGTAGATGTTTATACTCAGCATGCTGCATTTGATTTGCTGTCGAGCATTGTTCTCTAGGAGTATTTATTAACTGTTTAGCTGAGAGCAAACTACTGCCTGCTGTTATTTCCCAAGCACAACTCAGCCATCATTCCCTCCAATAAGCAGATGGAACTTCTTGCACTGACACAGCCAGCACTCATCTCAAGACCACCCGGTGAAGGAGAAGCTTAGGAACAAAGCCAGTACGACCCCGCAGGAAACAGCTGCAGGTTAAACTGGAGTAAATCAGTGACAGCAACAGGCAATTATTGGTGCAAAGTTCTGAGTTTGAAGCATAGAGTTCTACAGGGTGAGAAGCCAGCCCAAGTGTCAGGCCAGAGCCATGCGCTGTTCAGCTCAGGATGCCTCCAGCAGCCTTCCTCCTGGAGTACATCCAGATGGCAAGCTATAAACCAACCTACCCTATGAGTCAGCCAGGGTCCTCAAAGGAAATCCTCAGTCAGACCTTGCTCAGAGCAGGCCATGGGCAATCAAGGCTTCTCCCGGAAGGACTGTGGCCAGTCAGTCTTTTGGGTGTCACACTTACGACGCCACTCACACTGTGAGCCACACTGTCAGCTACCAGGATTACAAATCACAGCTGGTTTATGTGATCAATAAGGAACACCTGACTGATGGCTATTCCTTGATGAGGTTCAGAATTGACAGAAATTTTCAGGATCCTACCAGCTGAGCAACAGAGTAATTTTCTGACTCCTTTGAGCAAACCTACCCAGTCACTGTGCAATTTCTTCATGTTACATATCAGAGTAATCATTGCTAATTTCCCATAATTGATTCCTGTATCTTCTTCAGAGTCGGTGTTCCATTAACGTCTTTTCCCAATCAAACTATGAAATAATTACCAGTCATGAGGATGCTACAGTTAATATAAAAGGAGATGTTAGTCAAAATGCAAACACTCACTTGTGGTATCTTTTGAAACAGAATTTCATGCTGAAAAATCATATCCATACTATAAAGACTTTTATGTGCTACAAAAAACCAACCAACCGAAACATTTATTTTTCTTCTTATCCTTTGTTCTGACCTATTTATGGCCTTTTTTTGCAAAAAAGTTTCAGTTACTTGTATAGCTACACATAATCTATTACCAAGATATGTACCACAGGCATTTGTACCCTTTCTCAATGGCACAAAAATGATGCTTAGAGCAGGGAGAAGCAGCACCTGCAGAACCCTGCTGTGCCTACACTGGTTTTTTAACTAACCTGACCTGCAATACTGAGACACCTGTAAGTAGCTTTCAGTAGAACAACAGTCCCTATTTCAATAGCATTTTAGCTGTAAAAAATTAATCCAGAAAAATTTGAAAGCCTGAATACATTTGAATCCATCTCTTTATGACTGCATCAACCACATGTTAATTCTCCTGTACATGGATTCCATATGTCATTTGAACCATCTTCTATGAAAGCCACATGGCAAACTAGACCTTACCAAAATACTGAAGTTATTTCATCAGGAACAACCTCATCTCACCTCAAGACATTTGGGTAAACTTACCAGAAAATATAAAATAGGCAAGAAGTATGTCCACAGCTGAACAATAAGGAATGCTATAATGTCAGTTCCCCTGTTCTCCCTGCTCCAAATCTGTCAGTCAGAGATGTCTGATCTGTCACGTAAAATGGAACAGAACTCAACTGGTCTGTGTTTACAAGACACAGACTGTAATATTTCCCAGTGTCATATTTTAAAGCCTATGTAGGAAAAAAATATTTGAAAACCTGAAGTTTTTTTTAATGCTTTTGTGACAACATTTAGAAATAAAAAGTAAAGGGAGCATAGCATTTTTCATAGCATATTTTAAAGTGAACAAGAACAATTTTAAACAATCTAAGCTTGGGAAGCACGAAGTTAAAAAAAAAAGAAAAATAATGATTTGTCTGGCCTTTTATGGCAGTTAGATTCTACTAAGGGTAACCTAAGAAAGGTTAGTGTGACACTGCATATTAAAATACAGCATCTTAATACCATATATGTGGTAGTGCTCATGTAATCTGAAAAGCAGATTATTTTCTTAATAAAAGAAAAAACCTTAATGTCCAACAATTAAATAACTATTTCACTGTTCCATGCAGACTGTGGTACTTCCATGAAATTTCACAAATTGCACTCAACCCACAGAAAAATAAAACCTCAGCAAAGTAGAGAGGGTAGTGACAATAAATGAGACATGCAAAGAACAGAAGAAAAAATCATTAGTTTTTCATTTTTATAAACATAATTAGACAATGAGGTCCAAAACACCTTAATTATGTGACAATGTAACAGGGGAAGCCTATGGCAAATCTGAGATGTTAACACAGACACACCAAATCCCAGTTTGGAACCCTACCATGTGTAACTTTCCTATCTCTAAGTTTATACCGGTGCAGACCTTGAGAAAAGTAGTTTAAATTAAGAGGAAATGCAAAAACCATACCAACCATAAGTAGTTCAGCCTGGACAGTGTATTAGATACAACTTATCCTGCTTTGCTTGAATACTCCGTTTATTTTGCTTTGAAACACCTGTTTCAAGAAGAGTCTATTTCCACTGTAACCAATCAGATCAAGTTTTATTAAATAACTCTAAGTGTGGAAAAGAAAATAAAATCATACATTACTCAGCCTTCCTGAGCTGACACTGTTAGCTCCTTGTTTAAATAGGCAGACAGAAAGAGCTGCTCATACTTGTTATTCAGTGGGAAAAAGAGAAGAATGCTAACTTGTGCCAGATCTAAGTGTTATGAATTTACATCGGCTCAGAAGTACATGCTTCTGAACACTGAATTTTAAAGTGGGTTAGATTTTTCTTCTGTTCCTTAAAATGCTTTTTCTTCACTATAAAAATATGTCACAGAGGTAAAATGAAAATACAACAGACTGACTTTTGTAATCCAATATTCGTGACAGTTAAATCTTCATGATGAAAGCTGCAAACTGGTGTTTGCTTCTGTTTAAATGACTTACAGGTCTTGCCTATGAACAACACCAGCTCTGATAAGTCGAAGACAGAAATGTTACCTAGATGAAATGACAGATACTGAGATGTTCCTTGTTTCTCCCGCCATTTAATTTCAAAAATAAAGTCCTTTTTATCTTGCTTCAGTGTCACAAAATAAAGTTTGTCTATTATTTACTCGGCAGTTCCTTCTGTAATCAGTATCAAAGATGCAGTATGTTAGTCATATTAGGAGATCCAGACACTATAAAAATGACAGTGTTCAAAACCTTATGCATATATACAAAATAAACCTGGTTTTTTAGCTGGCATATTTGCTGTGAACATTAAAAAGGCAAACACCAGTGTGGATAATGGATGATCTAAAAAAAGCACATACTGGGTGCCAAAAACACCTACAGAGCCAAAAAGAAAACTGGGAACTGAAACCAATGAAAGTGCACAGAAATGCACTCAAAAATGCTAATCAGACAATGAATGCAACATGTGACAAGGTTAAAACACGTTTTGATTCTAGAGAAACTTATTAGCACAACAGTGAATTTTTTGACGGGTATATGAGGCATTTCTACACAAAAAAAATTATTTTCTAGGTAAATACAGAGAATAGAGCTCCCGAAGAAAAGCACTGTTGTGTAGCTGAGAGTTTCTGTAGTTTTAGTATTTTAGTTTCACCTATTACAAAAGCAGTTCATAACAAAAAACAAAATGCAGGCACACATAATAGAAACCTTCTGTGTTTTTTAATAGCCTGAATAGTGACAGGCCTCAGCTCACTTTCTTGGGAAAAAGGGGGTGGCAGGCAGGAATCCTTGCATTATGCCAGGTGTTTTGCTCAGGAATGAATCAATATTGGCAGAAGGGTCAGACCAATAAACTGAGATGATATTTATTCTCCTATCTGTCATTCTCCTCTCTCCCCTGATGCAGCAAAACCACGCTAAAGCTGGTGAATCACAGAGAACCTATCTGTGAGGGTGATGTCACCAGACACAACTCAAAGCCAAAGCAGGTGCTAAAGTAGCACTGCTCACCCTGGAAGGTGCCTTCAGCTGTGTCCCTCTCCCTCCCATTCCCACACCTATCCAGGGTAAAGGAGCCTCCATCTGTTTCATTTTCAGATGATCTAATTTCTGAGATCATAAGTTAGAGCAAATTAGGCTGACAGGTGATACAAAAGCATAGTTCTTTCTTTCTTAAATTGGTTTTTTTTTTAGATTACTGTGGTGTGAGGGTTACGCATTTTGTTGATCTGTTATGTTTCTATTTAGAATGTTTTTATGAATTTATTTAATGGCCTGAGGCCAACAACAGATAAGCAAACATAACACCCACAAACAAAAATACGCAACCTGCGCTGCAAAAACTAGGTAACCCTTTCAGAAGCATTTGGTGTCAGGTAATAAATATTTTATCACCATTTTATAAATTACGATAGCTCCCTGATACTGCAGGGTGACAGAGACAGCAACCTCAGATGCTTGCTTACTTGCAGTATTGAAAGTTTTTTAACTTGTTTCCACAGCTCCACAGTAAACATGCACGGTACTGTTCAGCAGATAATCGTCTCCCTGCAGAAGCTTGTTGCTGTAGCAACCTGTTGGAACACCTGGAATGCTGAAGTGACCACAGGTGTAGGTGCACACAACACACAAGAGTTCACAGAATTGTTCAGGCTGGAAATGACCTCTTGGATCATTGAGTCCAAACGTTCTCCAGTTCCAGGAGAACCAAGTTGAAATAACAGGTAAGTCCATCTGCAGCACTCCTGGATAGAGCATTTCTGCAGTTTTAAATACACCAAGAAGGAGTCCCCATGTAGCAATGAGAAAATTAAAAGACCTTAAATAGATGAGAACTGGTGTAAGAGGAGTCTATTAATTTCTAGTGATTCCCCCTCCCCGAAATGTAATGCTAGAGGCTCTTTGCTGGCACATTTTAAAGTGACCTTGACTATGTCATAGCTATGGCACACCTCCAATGCTAAGTTTGAATCTTTGGGTATTTACTAGAAATATTTTCTTTTAATAATGAAGTACTAGTTTAATTTGTACATTAGTAAGTTAAACACAGCAAAAGGACAGTTAAGTGTTGGAAACAAGGATCAGTATAATACACATGACAAAAAAAATTCATATTCTTCATGTACTAGCCAGTATAGTTACAAATTCACATATACGAATTTCTCAAATTTAGTAAACTTAGACACAAAAAGGCTTCCTGAAACAGTGACTCCTTAAAACTTTTGGCAGCATTCTTGGGTTTGTAAACTGCACAACATCCCTTCCCTGTCTCTCTTCTTCAATCCACACATGCTGGAGTTTTGCAGATATTTCTATGATTTGGATTATCTCAGTCTGTCCCAGTGATCATGACATCTGGGAGAAAGCGCTTCCAGATGTCCAGAGGGAACCTCCTCTGTTTCAAATTGTGCCCATAGCCTCTGGTCCTGTCCCTGGGCACTCCTAAAGAGCCTGGCTATGTGTTCTACATTCAGGCACTTATCTTAGATTCCCCCCGAGCCTTCTGTAGGCTCCCAAGCTCTCTCAGCCTTTCCTCATGGGAGAGATGCTCCAGTCCCTTCACTGGACACTATCCACTATGTCTGTGTCTCTCTTGCACTGACGAGCCCAGGACTGGTCCCAGCACTACAGGTGTGGCCTCACCAGTGCTGAGTAAACAGCAGGATCCCTTGCCTTGCCCAGGCCTTCACTGCATTCTCCCCCTTCCTGGCTATGGCACCAGGCTCCTCACAGCCAGCCTGGCTTCCCTGCAAATCTGCTTTCTGTATGTCACCTCTCCCAATTGCCACAGTCACCCAGAGAACACTGAGAGTGGCCTCACAGTGACAACTCCATCTAACTCAGCACCTGTGGATGTAGTGCATCAGGGCTCATGAGTTTGTCTGTTTTCAGTCTGCCCAGGTATTCTCTAACCTGATATTCTTCTACCAAGGGTAGCAGTTTGCAGCAAATCAGTCACACAGGGATAATTAGTGGATGGACTCATAACATGTACCTTCGCACAGATCAGAGACCAAATCACAGGCTACAAAGATACCTAAATTTAAAACAAAACCAAACCAAAACCAGAAGTGGCGTTTCAACTCAAAAAATGAGTCCCAACCTTCTGCTGCTATTCTGTTCTTTAAGCTAGTTCCTTTCAGGCAGCAGAACAGACTTTAATCTGGAATTCAGCAGCATGGCTCCTTTCTTGCTCACAATATTTTTGTTCTGCATTTGTTTAATCAATGGATTCGTTTTATGTAACAAAACACAATCTGGACTTTTAATCAAGCTGATTTAAGTCCCCACTTTAAATTATAAGCAGATAAACTATCATAACCAGTGAAAGTTAGAGGAAGTATAAAAGCTTAATCTGACTAATTTTCTTCCTAAACCAAAAATGTTATCTTTTCTATTTTATCTTGCACCAGCCCCAACATCTGTACATCCAGGAAATATTTTCACGTCAATATTTTAATAACATTAAAATGTCACTTAATTATAGCAACAAAGATCAGGTTTTCCCTGAATTGTATTATCAAAAATGTTTCTCAAACATCTCTACCAAATGGCTTGCTCAAAGCTCTACAGAAAGGGCACTGCTCATTGAGAAACAGTGTCAGATCTTTGCTGTCAGAATTACCCACAGGGGACACATTTTGCCATCTCATAATGTTTCTAAACCTTTTGAATCACTTCTGTGGTCTCATAAAGATTTCCCTTGATACCCTGTAAACAAAAGGTCAGATCTGCATTTACCCAGGTTCCACAGTTATGGGAGATTTATCACTGCATTATCTGAAGATATGGCATGGGCAAGCAAGCTGGAGCACTGTATTTCATTTCATGCAGACGAGGCCTCCAGCTCTTATTTTGCATTTTTTTATGTTCTTTTTTTTCCTCTTAGAAGAATCAAAAACAAGGCTCAACAGAACATTTTGGCTTGTCTTCCAGGTCACCTAAACCATTCCATTAAATCACTAAGAGATAAAATAAGCTATTTTATATAGACCTAAGCTATTTATACAATATTTATAAATGCAAAAAAGCACCAACAAGAAATTTTGATTCTTTTGCTAGGTTTGGCTGATGAGCAGTGTTGAAGTAAACAAGCTATCTGGAAATAAATTTTAGGCACAGAAATTAGTCTTGATTATCAAGCATTGAAGGAACAGTAACAGTTTAAACATCCTAAGTCAGGCTGGAGAAGCTTTACATAATACAGTATAGTTATTCTAAATCAAATAGCAATGAAACAATACTTGCTTCCCATTTGTTTACTTTGGGCATTTGACAGAACTTTCTCTGTTTTCTCTGCAGTCCAAATTCTCTCTGCTGTCTCTACAGTCAGACAAGCACCAGGCACCAGCAGAGGACCAGAAGCTATTTTAAAGTTTTTGCTTCCATCCCTTTTCTTTGCTTCCCTTAATTAGCTAGGTTCATGTCCACGTTTTCCCTTTAAGCTAGAAATTGCTTGAGCTCTTAGTGTGAGGTTTTAGCAACAGATGGTACACTTCCCTCTGAGTTAATTCTGAACCAGTATCTCAGGGTTGAGATTGCTAGAGGTGTTATCTTTCAGCAGAGATCCTGATTTTATAATCATTACCCATCCAAAGGCTGCTTAAAAAAAAAGTTGTCAAACTCTGCTGTGGCATTATTCTGTGTCAAACAGCTGCTTCAATGCATCTAAGAGAAATATGCCACCAGAATGCTGAGTGAAATAGGGTATTAAATGCAGAGCTGTTCACTATTTGCTGTAGAGTAAAATACCCTCTCTCAAGCTCTCACACAAATGACACCCATGTTTCTGCACGTTCTTGCCAATACAACAGCTTTCCTCTACCTGAGGTGAAGGCAAAAGTAATAAAACAAAATTAGAATAAAGCGGGAGAGAAAGTTAAGACAATTTGATAAATTTAAAAGGGGAACAGGAGACAGTTCTTGGCCAATAAAGATAGGGAGTGCAGCGTAAGGAATCCATGGAAGCCAGAGAAGACAAGTGCAAGAAAGAGAGCAGCAATGGGAAGGGCAGAGAAGAAAAAAATCATCTAGTCAGGAAAATGCCACTAGATCAAACTGTGAAGCTCATACCTGATGACAGGAAATTCAATAAACTCTAAGAAGATGTTGGAAATTTAGCAGATGGACACAACAGATACATATTTTTAATTTAACATGTTTTTACAATAGCTACAATCTTAGCATCATGGGTCATGAATCTATTAAAAATATGGAAATAAAGGAAAAATGAAAGGAAATTAGCTCGGCTTTCGATACTCTTGGTTCCTTGCGCGAAGAGCAAAATTCAACTGAAATATTTCCTGAGGCAGAGAAAGATTAAAAGAAAATTAATGGTACTCTATGGGCACAAATAACATTTCGTAGGGTATGTCTGTGGTTATCATAGCTGAAGGCTAAATGAAATATTAAGTCTGAGTAAAAGTTTGAACATAAGGTATGCAGCCTTTTTACTCCTTGTTGCCTAAATAAATTCCATTGCACCAATGAGTAAAGAGCTGAAACACCGAAGAGTCCTACTATTTCAGCCACAGACCAAGACCTCTACTTTTAGTAATCAGGAGGTTAGATAACCTGTTTGGTTAGAGGGTTTTTTTGCCCCCAAGAGATGTGGAGGATATGTAATTTGCACAGATCTTTTATACAGCAGCCTCTGAATTCTCCCAGAGGTAATCTCACTCACCCTTCAGCTGCTGTCTTTTGAGCACATTGACCTTTATCCTTATTTATGCCCAATACTTTCAAACTACCATAAAGTTGTGCAGAATTAATTTTGTAAGGGATCCTTAAATTCACCTGCAAGTAGGACATTTGTCTACAGTAATTTAAAACCAAAATTCAACCACTTGTTCCCATTAATTATATCTGTGGAACAACTGGGAACTATTAAAACATGTATGGCATAATGAATAACTTTTGTGCTAAACATTATTCTTTGGTCTCCTCTCCTCCTTTCAACCCACAACTCACCATGTCATCACTACTCACTTCAGGAGGAGTTCTCTTCATCTCCCCCCTCCCCTGTTCATAAATTCTGTAATTCACATCCTACATAAAATTCTGCTTATTTTCTACCTGACATATAATTCAGAAGAAATTCCCCCAAAAATACACAGAAGAAAATAAATATATTATTGCTTGTAATTAGCACGGACCTGATTGTTAGCTTGCTTCTTATCATGCAGGACCTGATAGTTTTCTAAGAGTAAAAAATCTCTGAACTCATAGAAATTTTGTGATATAAATTGTTAAAATAACTATATTATTCTTGGCATAAAAGTGAACAATCCAACATTGTTAAACACACAGACTATAAAACAACATTACAGCTATTGTACAAAACCAGAAGGGATTCAAATAGGCTTCTTTTGCTCAGCCACACAAGCTCTTGTGCCCTTTCTCTCTAGGTAATATGAATAGCAGGGAGGGCTTTTTTTGGCCCTGAAGCACATATAAGATCCTGGCCTTGGAGGACAGGATTAGGAACACACCATCTGTCTGACAGCTCATTCCCACAGGAGGCAAGCAGGGCACACAGGCTGGAAGAGAGCTACAAATCACTGAAAGAGGTTCTCCACTCAGGCAAATGGGGACAAGGGTGGCACAGCAGCAGGCATCTGTCCTGCAGGGCAGACACAGCTTCAGAGCACCAAATTATCTGCTGGTGTTCAACAGTGATGTTCTATCACTAAGCAATTTCGTCCAGAACGAGTTCATTAGTTTTTCTCCAAAGATGTTTACAAGACGAATAGGCTAATGGTTTATTAAATCAGCACTTACAGCTTATATACTTGCTTTCAAATTCTGTCTGTACTCCAGCCTGACTATTTTTCATTTAAAACGCAAACCCTCTGGGGAATAAACAAAAAAATAAAAATAAAAAACCAAAAGCCAGAAAAAGTGTGGCACAAAATATTTAGAAATATTTTTCCCAAATCAAGTCAGCTTTGATCTCCCTGTTTATCCTGCTACTTTATTTCCTAGTTATGTACAAATTGCACGATGATATACTTCAAAAACAGAACTGCACTTGTGGAGCACCAGACAACACCCCAATCCCATTCCTCAGAAGCACTTAAGGGCCATCACAGTATGAAATCTTAAAATTAAAGTGTTTTCAATGCTTTTCTGAATATCTTATCATAGCACTGCTGAAGAAGGCTGTGATCCTCTTCAGCAGATCTCCCTAGAAACCAGATGTGTGTTGAGGTTTTAAATTGTTACTTATTGTATCATACTAAAGATTTCATGCTGTGAGAAATGTATAATGCACTTGATGTGTGTGCTTGTCCCCTGGCATCTGCTGACTGAACCAGGATCCCTAAGTGCCTTCTAATTAGCATTTCCTTGGAAAACAGCAGCAAGAAATAAGAAAATACACCCCTTAACTCATCATTTGGCATTAAACAGATTAATGAATATTTTTGTTTAGCTCTGACTTCCTTTAAATCAATTTCCACTGCCCCGTCTAGAGCTAGAAGATAATTAGGAGGACGAGAACTTTTCACTAAGTAAGATACTTATCCTGGACAGGAATTTATTTCCTTCCAGAAACTTTTCAGCTTGCTCTTCTGTATTGAGGGTTTGAGTTAGAGCTGACAGTGTCTGGCCTCCAGTGAATATAACACAATGTGCTTGACAGAAGTGAGAAGCTTTCTGGAATTGTGAGCAGGTAACACTGCCCAATGAACTAATGCACGATGCAGTAAAGAGTAACATTAGACTAAAAATACCTTTCTTTCAAATGCAAAGAACAGGGCGTGCCTCAGTAGTGTCCATCATGGACAGTTACAGCCTATTTTAAAGGAACGTTTCTCTTTTGAAGTGGAGATGCAGGAATGGAGCAATGCAGGTGCACAGAGAAACATCAGCCAAGATTGCTTCAGTCAGGTAGAAAAGATCTCTCAAAGTTAAAAAGTTATAAACTCTTATTGGTGGAAGGGGATAATACTTGTTCACTTTAAAATAAGATCTACTTATTTTAATAGCAGATAATCACAGCATTCTGGAAACATATTAGTGTAGAATATTTCATACAATTTTCCCATGCATATGGAAAACTACTTAAGAATTAGCCCATCTTCACACCCCTCTCCACCAAAATCTCAAAAGTAAATTTCTCACTATGGACAATGGACTATTTAAGAGTCAGGTTTTGTCATGAAAACCTTTTCAGCTTCTTATGGCAGCTCTCTCAAGGCTATCTCTCCTCCCTGTATGCTGAACTTTCATGTCTAAATGCTTTAAAGAAAGTTCTGAATATTTAAACGGAGTGGAAGAACCAAGCGGATGACATGCAGTGCTTAACAACAATTTTGATCTCAGTAGTATGTGCAACAACCTTACTCACCCTACACTTAGTGCTGCCCAAATCCTAAATGTCTCCAATCCTGGAATGAACATCTCATCCAATCGGTGTTTGCAGAACATAGGTAGAAATAGGTAAGAAAATACCTCAGAATTAACTATTTCTCAAACATCATATCGTTTGAATCCATCTTGACTTAAATTTCATTATACTTCCAACAAATTATTTCACCTTTTCATAGGCTGACGAACAATGTGAGATCTGAAGTCTTAATAAGTAGAGCAAAGCAAGTGTAAAGAAAAGAAGAATGTCATGTCCTGCAACAAGGAGAACATAGAGAATGCCTCCACACTGTTTGGATAGACTGCAAGCTGCATTTAAGCTGTGCAGAAAAGACAAGCTCAGCTCTTTGAAATTAATCTCACCTTTCATGTAACAAGACCTCACTTCTGAGGACGTTTAAGTACTTTGCTCCCAGTAAAATCAGAGATCACAGTAGTGCTCAAAAGGCCTTTGAGGATGTATGTAGTTGCCAGCAATCTAACAGGGTAAGCCTATAGGCTTTGTGCTGAGGATATGAAATAGGACAAATAGGATGGAATGCGCAAAAGGCAGGGTGCTGAATAAAACCTTTCTTCCAATGGAAACTGGCAGGCATTAGCCCAAGCCCTAAGAGCTCATAACCAAAATTTAAGTTGCTAGAACATGCACCCAGAATGTGAGAAAACAGTTTGATTTCCCTATTCAGACTCAGGAGATTCGATTCTCCCAGCAGGGTGCTCTAATTAGCAAGCTGTCCCCTATTGTGGAGTGGGAAGCTTTACTCTTTCCCACTGAAGCTATTTGACTTTTTGGAGAACAAGAACACTGCAGCTGCACTGTGCAGAGACACAAGAGTTCCTGACCCTGCTCCAGTGGCTGCTAAATACACCTGAAATGAATTAAAGCATAGACCACATCTCATTCCCTCTCCCAGGCACATGTCTCAATGGCTGTAGTGACAGAATCACAGGAAAGTTTGGGTTGAAAGGGACCTTTTACAGTCATCTCCTGCAGCAAGCAGGAAAATCTTCGTAGATCAAGTTACTCAGAGCCCCAACCAACATAACCTTGAATGTTTCCAGGGATTAGGCACTCACCACCTCTCTGGGCAACTTGTTCCAGGGTTTCAAAACCTTATTGCAAAAAATACCTTCCTTTTATCTAGTCTGAAAATCCAGATTCTCTCCAACTGCTTCAGCAGAGGGTATGGTTGGGAGCATCAGGGACATCCCACAGGTTGGTGGTATGGGGGGATCACCTTCTGGAAGGTAAGTGATGGACAGTCTCAGCTCCTCAAGCAGAAAGGTGCACAGATGCTTGGTTTCCTGGATCTTTGATACCTAAGGATATGAATCTCTGGATTTTTCAGTTAGGGATTGCTTAGCCAAGGATATAAGAATGATTTGACACCTTTTGACTGAAGATAAAAGGAACTTGCATTCATTACATTGATGCATAAATTCCAACAACCCTTTGTGTTTCACAAGACAACCTACACACTACGTGTTTACAAAGGCAAAACCAAGTTCTCATCTTGGAGCTCTTCTGACGGGTAGGGATTATGCAGACATGCAGGACTGTATGATCATAGCCCTAGGGGAATTATAACAAATAAGTATTAACAACTAACATGTGTCTTAAATAATAATCAAACATTGTGCATGTAATGATGAAGACTTTTAAACATCACCCCACGTATTGATTTTTTTCTCTGCTTTTCCTTTTCTGCATTATTTTCTTTCTTTTTTCTATGCCAAGAAACTGAAACTTGCTTTGTAGTTTGACATCTGAAGAGTCACTTTCAAACTTGAACTCCTTTAATTGTTATTCAACACTGTAGGAACCAACCTGGCTTGCAAAGGAGGCCAGGTGAATCCCCAAGGTTCAGTGTTCTGTTTCATTTCTATCCCTGGTCACTAACTGTGAGACCATTTGGCAGCAACAGTCTTTAAACCTTCAAATAATTAGTTCTTGCAAAGGTAGGCAGAGACTGCAGAAAGAATATGATATAGAAGACTATAACAAAAAAATCCAAAACAAAAACCTCAAAACTCAACAATCCATATTTCTGCAATGTGCCCTACTTGGAATCACTTGAGGAAAAGTTTATCAGTTAAGTTTTTACCTTTATATACCCTTAGATTCCAATTAAAAGCACTGCAAGAAAAAGAAAAACCTTTCAGAACTGAACTGGGGTGAGAACAAAGGAAAAAACCAATTAATCTCACCAATTAAAATTGGCTGTAAACAAAAGAGAATTGGGGGTGTGTGTAATTTTCTCATTAAATATTCTGTAGAGGCCCAAAATAGTATTTTCAAAGATCACTTTGAAGAAATGTTAACATAAAGAGCCATATTTTAAAAGCATCTTTAAAAAACTTTTACTTGTCTAAAAAATAGAAGAGTTGTAAGATTCTCCCATCATCAGATCTGTGGTGTGTTTGTTCATTTGTTTGTGGCTTTTTGATCAATATTCGCGGTACTCCTTTATGGCCAAGAAGAAACACAGCTTTTCTGAAATCATGGCTCTGCTGGAAGTGAGATCTCATCCCTGTATCTCAGACTCCAAGTTCTGAAGGAAGCGTCTTTAATGACACCAACCCTGAATTGAATATATCTCCACGGTAAACACAAAAGTTGGAGGACTGGGGATAACAAGAACAATCAATCCACCAGTTGATCTTTACATCTTAGAAATTATCTGTGAGACTTGGGAATGGTGGCTAGATTTCATCAGGCACTAAGAGAATGCAGATGGGAAAAAGGGTCTTTAAAAACCACACATTTGCCTACAAATGGTGCCAGAAGCTGGAGGATGTTCTTTGGAACTGACTCCTTGCTTGTTTGCCTGCTAGCATTTATTTCAGATGTAAAGCTGGACCCAGCATCCTGGTGATTTGAAAAAACTACTGAAAGCTATTCCTCTCTCAGACAACTGACACTCAGCATGTGAACAATTTCCTTCCACCCTGAATGTCTCTAGTCAGTACCTTTTTTTTTAAAAAGTAATTCAAAATTGCTTTCCTCTATTCTTGACTTTTACTCCCCTTTTCAAATCAAGAAAGTATCATAATATCTGTCAAGTTACTTTTTTTTTTGGTGTTAATATTTGTCTTTTAAAAATATTCTTAAAATATTTGCTTGTGAAAAATCAGAGACAGTGAAATAGAATTGCTTTGATGTATCACCAAGCTGGAAACCGCAAACTGGGGATTCTCACAGAGACCAGATGTCCTAATTTTTTTCTTTTATGTGGAAGATAATGAAAAAGGCAAAAGGACAAATAATCCAAAAAATTTCTTTTCCTGCTATTATTATGATATTGGTATGATTACATTATAATCTTTCTCTTATACTTAATACAACAAATTTTAAGTCTTTGAATAGAAAACAATGCCCCTGTAAAAGAAAATCCCAGCATTCCCTCCTTTCACGTGCTCCTTCTGGACCCAGAAGCTTAATGAAATTTGATAATGCAAACTTCTCTTAAATTACGCGTGCAATAAAAAGCAAACTGGCTCAGGGGAGGGAGGAAAAGAGTGCAAAACACACAAAAATAATGAAGTTGTGATAGAAAAGTTCTTTACTATAAAGTGTTGGCTGTTGCATTATCAACAGATGGCATTCTACCCATGACAAACTCATTCTACTTAAGTCCATTTCCTGTACCTCCTTATGCTTCCAGTTGTAAATGTGTTTTTTAGAAGTGCAGAAAAGGTATTCTAGGTATAAAAAATTTGAATTTTAATTCATGTTTAAGTAAGCTTTGGAAATAAAAATATTTCATTCTGATGTTTGGAGCTGGGAAGTAGTGGAAGGCCTGAATTATGATAATTATGTAACTTAACCCTTCCCTTGTATTTCACAGCAGCTAATAGCCAGCTATACAATTAAACATCCTATGGGTGATATAATAAAAATTAATGCATGTTATTCAATTACTAACTAATTAGAAGCATTTACTGTGTTTAACTACCACACTGTGTGATAGCAGAGCGGTGATTTCAACACATGCACTAACATTTTATTAATCACATGGCAATTATTGTAATAAATTTAAGTAAAAGTGGTATTAGGGGACTATAATTCTAACCACAATCCTTTATTAAAATCCTTGTTAAAGCAGACAATTATCAACAATCAAGAGGAGATATTCTGCCTGATTGCTCATGGTAGAAACATTGTACAATTCCACAAAAATCAGAGTGCAGGGATGAGGTGGGAGCATTGCCTGCCTCTCTTCAGAACTTTCTGAGGGGGAGGCAGCCACAGGTGGTGACAGTGGCTCTGAAGCATCTGGCTCCAGCTCCTCAGCAAGGACAGGGAGCTAATCTGAGCAGGGATGAGACTCCTGACAATTTCATGTTGCCAGGCCCACAGGACTATGACCCACAGCAAAACTCTACAACAGCTTTATTTGCTTTGTGCCCCTTTAGATCACCAGTGCTAAAGAGCAAAAGAGATCCTAGAAGGGCTAGGTAAGTACCTCTTCTGGCCCGTGTCAGCAAAAAAACCCCTGCAATAACCAAAAATCAGGACTTGAAGCAACACTTGATAGCAAACCTTTCATCTCCATGAGATTTTGCTGTTTTCAGGTGAACAAAACAACACATCTGGTCACAGAGCTGTGATTTTATCTTGCTTTAGAGATGGAGGAAAAACTCTAGTGCCTTTAATCTTCATGAGGTTGTGCTGCAGCTCCTCTCAAAGCATTCATACAAATAAATGCAAACAATCATATTTATGCAGCCACTGCCACGGTCCTAAAATGAAGCTCTTTGCAAAGACAACTCTTATTCCGCTAAAGAGTCTCATGGGACAGGGTCAGATTCTGCCAGCCTGATGGCCCTTCCTTAGATGCAAGTACTTGGCAGAGTTTGGTTTGGGTACATTGTGCAACACACAGGAGGGAGCTAAAAATGACAGGGATATTCAAAGGGACAGGAGCAGAGCTCAGCAGGTGTGTGCCATGTTCTCCCAGAGATCAGTAATAAGTGCACACAGGTACAATTTGCACATGCAATTTGTTATCAGTGTGCTTTGTCTCCCATGCATCCCCATCTCATAACCCAGCAATTAGCTGAAATTTCCAGGATTTCTGCATCTTAAGCTATTAGAACACCATACTGTGTAAAAAACCCCTAAAAAACTCACAGTAGTAACAGCTTTGGGCTCGTACGTCTTCACCAAGTTAAAGAAAGTTAAGAAACTTCACAAAGTTAAAGAAATCACAACAGCATGGAGCTGGTGTAAGCTACAGGGAGCAATGCTCCCTTTTAAAATACAGTAATTCAAGAAAAATCCATGAAAATTAAAATATTATTACTAGGAATATGCATACATGACTGCCATTGTACTATAATGATATATTCAATAACTGCTTATGTTTTAGTATTAATTTTGTGGTAACCATTTAAAAATGACATGGTTTCTCTCTGTATAAAGCTTACTAAAAGTAAGATTGTGGATCCACAGTAAAATTAGGGAACAAAAGAAATATTCAATTATTTCTTCTAAGGAACAAAGGTTGACTCAGAAAAAAATCCACATCTTAGTTAAAATACTGTATTAAGTACCTATTTTAAGAAGATACAGATATTTATCTGAAGTTCACTCTAAGTTTCTTAGAATCTGTTCGCATTCACAAACTTAGATGAATTTCTCTGTTGTAAGTGAGCAGATGCAGCATACTTTTAATAGAAAAAAGCCAAACATTTTCAACCTGTGGTATATTTCCTCTGTAGTGAAGCAAATTACCTAACCCTCAGCTACACAGCAGCTGGGATTTACTTTTCTGAACAGAAATTTTATGCTGGCACCATCAGTTCTGCTTCATTTGTTATAGACCCACACATTTTATGTTTTTCCTATGAAAACAATGAAAATGGAACACCTGGCAGCATGTCATTGTCAAAACAATGTATTGCAGCCCATGGCAACCTCCATACCTAGGGAGTTCTTGCATAATGACATGGGAACTCTTCAATTCTAGCCTTCTCTTCCTCCTGTAAGAGGACTGCAATAGTCTACTGCTCATAATTTTATACATTATTGCACCACTATTAAGCCATTCTGGATTTTCATCCATTAACAAACAGAAGGGAAAAATTGTTCCATTGAGTCAGATGCTTGCAACTCTTAAAAAGATTTTGTCTCTTATACCCCTCAATTTTTGTGTTTATGAGGTTTGTAGAAGCTACCTAAAACATATTCTTACGTACAACTTCTCAGTTCCAAGAAAATCCAACCCACCACTTAGGGGTGCAGAAAAGCTCCACATAAGAAATCAGAAAGCTAGATTAGAACAACTGTGACTCAAACAAAACCCCTTCTTGTATCAGGCCAGGCTTTGGTGACACATTGTTCCTTACACCATATCCCAAAGCTGGTCCTTGTACCTTACATTGCACACCAAAACCACTCCCTGTCCAGCCTCCTCGGTGTAGGAACAATCCCTCTCCTGGAAGCTGGGAATACAAAAGACTTGCAGCTGGCCCTGTATTAGACTGCAGATTTTGAGAACAAAGCAGAGAACTTCCCAGTCCTCACTGTTCTTTCCTTATCACACAGCCTCTCACTGCTATTTCCCTTAACCATATTTCTCCACACTCCCTTTCAACCAATCCTTTCCCAAACCAACACCACATTGCCTGCTCTGGGTATGGTAGGGTTGCCAAGACCCTTTCTTGGCACCTCTTATTGCCCCCTTTCAACCAATCCTTTCCCAAACCAACACGACATTGCCTGCTCTGGGTATGGTAGGGTTGCCAAGACCCTTTCTTGGCACCTCTTATTGCCCCCTCTGGACATCCATGTCCTTAACCACCTCTGCGAGAATGTGCAAACCATCTCAACCTTCTCCTACGGGACCATTCGGAGGCATTTTGGGATCATCATCCCTGTAGTCAAGACCCTTTTCCGACTTTCCTTTGTTGCCCACCCTGGGCATCCTGCCATGTTTTACTCCCCAAAGTTGTACTCACCTACGAGATTTGCCGAGACCCTTATCAAGTTTCCTTTACCATCCCCTCTGGGTGTCCATATCCTGTGGACTCTTCACAGACCCTCTGGTCCACCTCTCGTCTGTCTCCTGGACAGTCTCAGGAGCCCGACCAATCACTCGGTGCCAGACAGTGCCAAAGAGAGCTGCTCACCAAAACTGGGAGAGGTGCCTCCAGCTCCTCTTGCCGCGTGCCAGCCCTAGATGGTAGAACGATCTCAGCCGACTTCCCAGTTGTCAGAAAAATCCACAAACGCCAGAGGTTTATGTCCAAAAAGGAAACAGAGGAGTCCTGCAATTTTATGCGACTAAAGAGAGAGAGGTCCACTGTGGCACACACCCATGGGGTTTTCTCTGTCAAGGTGTTGGAGGGCACGGCCCCTTTTTTATCCTAACTCCCAGCTGTATGTTGCCCTCTTCCTTAACCTGTTGGCTGAGGTACTCGGAAGGTACAGCCTATGCAGAGCAGTAGGAATCAGCTTTCCAATTCTGTTTAGATTTGTAAGCCACCGACAACTAGGTGTCTTTCACAGGTTAATTTCCAAGTTAATTCTAGGGAAATTTTCCACTGAGAAGCTGCAAGAACATCGAGAAAAAATTAATAACATGGACCTTAACATTGAAAGCTACTTAAATGGCTGTAGAATGCTGAAAGACAAATTCCTTCACCAGACTTTTAGGGATAACTGCAAACACACCTGAAAGGTACCCTCCTGTGATCTTTTGAAAGAAATCGGCAGCTCCAATTGTTAAATGCAATTTCAAAGTAACCAACTGATATTCCTTTGTTCAGTACTAGGACAATAAAATCTGTCATTAATTTAAAGTGCGCAATGAAATCCTGGGTCACATTAATGGATCCTTCAGCAAGAATTTGAATTCCTAGTTCTCTCTATTTTATACGTTCTCTCACTGTTATTTCCCCCATGTGCAAAGAGATAATATCTTAAAATGAGCTAGCATGGGGCAAAGAACAAAACACAGTACAGAAAATAAAGAATCAGACCTCAAAAATCAGAACTATCATCTAAATTAATTCTTACATTCAGAGGCATCAGCAACACAAGTCATCTCACTTCAGCGTGACACCATTGTAATGTTCCCTCCAATGCTCTTCTTGCTCTGATGCCAATGCAATTTGAATCTAACACAATAAATGTTTCGCCTATTGCTGGATTTCAAACTCCTCTCTCCCCTGCCTTTGGCATACATTATTTCCTTAATCCAAAATGCAATAGATAAAACAGTGGAAACCCACTGCTGAGTTCCTTGATGAAGTACCTGGAACAGGTACTTTCTCTTGAGAACATCACTGTCATGCAGCATTCAATTGACTGATTCTCTGACAAAAAAACCCCAGACAATTTCCCCGGATTTTGCCAGAACTGATTAAAAAATATCCTCAACCAATCTATAAGTGAACCACCCTACTTTATTTTACTTTATAAATCCTTAAGTAAAATACCTTCTGCTGAGGAGCTTTCAGTAATATTTGTGTATACTCCTGACTCACCATGTGCATTTGTAACACAGGTGTGCTTTAGCCTCACGACCTTACTGGGGCAAATTTCCTAACAAAAACCCACTGTGAAATCCAATTCCATCATCAGCTTCATAGGAGAACACATCATAGGTGTAAACACAGAAAGTGCTTGAATGATATGAGATCCCATGATGGAGCCTAAGCTATTCACTCCTTTTTTAAAACAGATATCCACTGATACACAAAATATTAAAAGAATTATTATGAGATCCATTCGTTACCATTTTTTTTTCCAGGAACTGAAGACAAGGACAAAGATATCTTTGTAAAGTACTGTATATTCCCAACAAGTCAGACCTCATTCAGATGAGAGGAAAAAGGAGATTTCTTAAAATTGACGACTGCTTCTAAAAGGAAGTTTAATGAAATTCTCTCAATAACACATGTATCAGTCTTTCTTTAGCAGGTGGCTTTGATTAACATTTAAAAGTTAATCTAATGTTTCTCTCATTTGCTTCACACCACTGTTATTTTTAAGTGGCAAAATTTCTTATGGGACAGTGGTATGAGAGACAGCATTTTGTTATGTTATAGCAGCATTTTAGTTTCAAAAAAAGAAGAGAAAGGGTAGAAAATACATAAAGAGAGCAGCATTCTACACTAAAAATACCTATAGTACATTAATAGATACATGATCTGACAAGAGATTTATCTGCACGTATGAAGACTGGGTAACACTGCTGGGGTTACCCTCTTCTGCACAGTTAGGCTCTGGAAAAAAGGATAAAAAAAATCTTTTATTTTTTACTTCAAATTGCTTGTCTTGTACCACAATAGATTATTAAACTTGGCACAATATAAACTGCACTTTTAATGAGTAAAAAAAAGTTAGAGAAGATTTAGTTACGCTATATACAATCATTCATGAAAAGGTTAAATGTATGTTATAAAAAAAAAATCAAAGTAAATGTTGAAGCTACTCCAATTACAGTAACATAGCTAAATATTTCTTTTTCAAGCTCTTTTTGTAGAGCTCTCAGTATGGATTTTGTTCTCAAAGTAGTAATCTGATTCACTGCCAACCTCCTTAGTAATTTATTACAGATCTACTTTTTCTAAAGAATCCTGATTTCCTGATCAGATTAAATGAAATGTTTATAACTTTGATTAAGCTTTCATTACATGCTTATGAATCACTATTCTGATTATAGGATGAGAATCAGAGAATGTCACCAGATCCATAGGCTAAAGATAAGAATTTTTTAGAAATG
Organism: Drymodes brunneopygia; assembly: GCA_013400955.1. Lineage (NCBI taxonomy): Eukaryota > Metazoa > Chordata > Aves > Passeriformes > Petroicidae > Drymodes > Drymodes brunneopygia. Next base: position 753,267 of record VZTZ01019725.1, read on the forward strand.
AAGAACTCTCTTCATCTATCATTGATGTAGGATAAGTAATTTACATTATCTCTACCACTATTTAACCATCTGTAATAATGTTTGTCTGTACGTATTCACAAATTTTCTTTCATCTAACCCTTAAGTTTTGCAAATCCCTTCTGCATTTTCCTTGACATAACTTGGAGATACTTCTAACAAGTGATTTCCTCCCCCAGGCCTATAAACTATGAGAACTGACAAAATACCTTTAAAATACTGGGGAAAAAAAATTCAACTTGTACTTGAATGGAAAATGCGAAAATTCAATTAAGCGCATGAAATAGTTTTCAAGTTAAACACGTCCTCAACTTTGCTTTGTTCAATAATAGGATTAGGAAAGGATTCATCAAGTCACTCAAATTAATACTTTAGTGCTTTCCTGAACTGTAGTACCTGGGCTACAAACCTCCCTTTACATAGATGTGTCAACAGTCAACTCAATCCAATGACAGGCCATGGAATCCACCATTTTCATAAAGCATTATTTAATAAAAACATTAAGTTAATGGGAACACACCAACTGTGTACAGACTTTAGGTTCCAGACCTCAAATGGGGATAAATAAGATGCAGAAGTACAGCGTGTTTTGCAAAATTATGTTTACACAACTGTTTATGCTGCAGTTTTCAAGCAGAACAAAGCCGACAAATACCAGCCTGTGAAACATCCCTTTTTTGAGACAGAGGTTTATTTTGATTTCTGTGTTGTAATGCATCTTGGAGAATAAAAATAATGTTTGCTAAACTCACGACTGTTCTGTGCCAACTTGTCTTGAAACAGGTTCAAAATGAAGTTACAGCCTAATTTATTTTCTAAATCATAATTTTCAGCTTTGGGGGTTATAGTCCTTTACAAACACACAGTATTTGTCATATAGGGAATATTTAGATGCACACATGTGTACATATACACCCACATACCCAAAAAAAAACCCAAGGTGGCACTAGGTGGTGTTCTGAACAAGAATGACAAGGTAAAAAAATCTCATATTGGAAAGTCTCACATAATTAAAAAAAAAAAATTAGAAAACTCCTTCACATCCCTTCAAGTGAAGGACAGTTTTATGGTTCCTCATACTCCTCTGTCCTTGTCCTTGCCCTGCAGATAGGAACAGAGGCTGTCAGAGGCTGGCACCGCATTGCTGCCTACAACAGAGTCACACAGATTTATTTGTGACCTCCTGCTCTTCAGCTCTTTCCCTGTTCAGGGTTTTAATTATCACTCCTGTGCTCACGATTGGAAAATTCAGTCCTTCTCCATTGTCACAGCTTGTACATTATTTCTCCATGTTTATAGCTGAAACATAAATTTTATAAACATCCTGCCACCCAACAACAACATTAAATTATAACAGCTTTGCAGTATGTATATTGAGGTAAAAAGGAGCATTAGATAGAGTGTTTATCTGTTATCTGACCTGGAAAAAAAAAAAGACGCTGCAGAAACCAAATAGAAAGAATAAATAACTATTTTAATCTCACTCACCAAAAAATTTTAAATTAAACTGGGTCATGCAAAAAAAAATGGTTTTGTTACTGTTTTTCTTCCTGCAAAACATATTAAACATCTGATCATTCCTTTCATTCCAAGGTCTACAATTCAAGTAATTAAGTCTCCCTGCTTTTAAAAGTACAGCATTTCAATTATTTCTGTTCCAGAATAACTGTAAAGAAAGCTTTGCCCTGAGTTACTATGTGCCTGCATCTAGGGCTAATAATTGTTTCTAACACATTAAAATGTGTATTAAGGACTGTTGGATGGTTAAATGATTGGCAGTGCTACTTTAAATTCATTCCTCCCAGACCAAACTCTTATCTTTCCAAAGTTGGTAATTTCAATATCAGATCTTTTGGTAGACAATCCCCACTGCATTCACCAGGACTGGTGCTTTCTGCAACCCTTAGCTGTGCACATGTAAATAAAGAGAGAACTATTACATGCATAAAGAATATATATATAAAAAAGGATTTTATACTATATCAATGCCAAATGTGGTTTCTGCAGTGCAAATAATATAAAGAAATAAATAAGTAAATAAATATTATTTATAAGCCTTGCCTGTGTGTGGCAAAATTTTTACAAACTATTAGTAGTTGCTAAAAATTTGTAGCTCAAATGCAAATAGAAAGAGGAGCACAACTATTTTTCCTCCCAACAGAACAAGAAACCTTTCTGTTCAAATCTTTCTCTATAGGTTAGCTTGTATTCTATTCTGCCTTTTTCTTTGAAATCTATTCATGAAATGGGATAAAACATGATGAAATAAAAACCCTTTTCCAAAACCGCGCTGAAGGAATGTTACTTTCATGAGTTCTTGCGCTTGATGCATCACTGCCAGGACATTTCCCAGTAGGTTAAAAGGACACACATGAAAATGCAATTATAGGGATTTTTATTATAAAAGAGAGCACTGTTTGGATGCACTGCACTAAAGAACTGCAGTGCAACCCTGTACCACTGGATACTTATCAGGTCACTAAAGGTGATGTCAAGAATTGCACTAAGTCCTATATCTATGGAGGGGGGTTTAGGATATATTGTGGTGACAAACCCACCCACGGAAACGGTGTGACAAGGAAAGTGTAGGGAGATCAACAGCACAGGGAAGGGATGCTGATCTGAGATCAGGTTTACACGAGTTGGTCTCCAGGTACAAGACAAACACATGCTTGAAGACTTTCCCCAGGAAACGAAAATAACTATCTTTGACTTTCATCATTATTGCCCAATAAACTATTCTTTTTATTACACACATCTTCCGGCTAATGGTGTGCAAAAACATGGCTTCTCACTTCAAATAGGAGAGTTTAAATCTGTTTAATAGCCTTTAGAACTTTATGATAGGTATTAACTCAGAAAGTACTTATAAAGTTTTAAATTCTTACAAAGTTGGGTATAACTGAGCAAAATAAAAAAATTTGACCAGTCAGTATATTTGCTACTGGCTTTTGTTGGCTTTCTTTTTACAACTACTTGAATTTTCTGAAAGTCAGATATAGAATGTGAAGCCCTGTAATCCCAGGCTATCATGCTGTCAATGCTTTAGGGTTATGGACTGTAAGGTCAGGACACAGTGGTTTTACTGCGAGTGTTTAATCAACTACAACCATTTCAATATATTGAGGAGAATATATGCAGTGTGAAATTATAGATAATTCATGGAATTTCTTCACTGGCAAATCCCAAATAATTTACTACTCGTGCAGATATATAAGCATGATACAGTCAAAGCTAGAGAGCTCATAATCATTTTGGGGAGAAAAGTTCACAGTATGCAAGCAGAGGGTAAAAAGACAGTGATTGAAAAAAATTTAAAAAGTACATCTTTTCTTCAGATAGTACATCTTGGTTAACCATAAATAAAGTAAATGGGAGGGATGATGGTTATCTCTTAAGAGCCAAGATAACATTCTAAAGTATTATGGCTCCATTTCTAGCTCTGCTATGAATTTCCATTCCTGCCTGAGGATGGATAGCTTAGTGTTTCCATTCCAACTCAACAAAACTCCAGAGTGTGTGCAATTCTGCCTAGCTGAGGATTCTACAAAATGAAAACAGGTTATAAATATATTAAATATGTTACTGAATTACAGACTGTTTCTCAGAGACCACTCATACCTCTCTGGGCCTTTTAAGGGCTTAATAAGCAAACATACATGAACACCCTCAACCCATCTAAGTTTTCTTACATGCATAACTGAATAATCATTTTCTTAGAGAAAAAGCAAGCATTTAACGTATCTGCAAGACAGAGATATACTGCTGTATCAAATTTAGAAAGCTGCAGCTGTTAAAGATTCAGAGAAGAGAAAATATTTTAGGAACAACTAAACAGAGGATCTAGACATAGCTGTGGGATCAATGGTCCTTATCTGTTTGAATCAGATTTCGTTTATTTGGAGGAGAAATATGGTCCTACAAACTCTGGTAATCTGCTTAGGCTGCACCAACGCACAATACTTACAGAAGAAAATAAGCATTTCAGTGAGATTCTCCATTTCCCTGTATTTTCTTAGGTACATACTTGGATTATCAGTACTAAGACAACAACAGCCTGGAAAATTTTGCACTTCAAATATTCCTAAGGCAATGATCAAGGTCATTGGACCTTAGACTATGTTAGAAGACTTCTGCCTACAAAACCAGATTTTTGTATTGGCTTCCTGTCTAACTTGATGCTTTGTAAAATGTTTAATTTTCACAAGTCACTTAAAAGAATGCAAAAACGTCTGGAACTACTCATATTCTTGATCTGAGACATTTTATTACATTTAATAAAGCAATGCAAGGTGACTGGTAAATCATGTCAGGAAGTTTAAAAACAAGATTGAACTACTTTAGCTTTAATGTATCACCAGATGAATCACAACCAGCGCCAACTAATAAGTAAAACTGATGGCAACAGAATTTCACCTAGTGTAGATGGAACACAGCCTACTGCACTAGAGGCTGGATGAGTGTTAAAGCTTCACCAGACTTCTACTAATAGTCATTAAATGAAGAAGCCATTAATTAAACCTGCAAATGATGCAATATGTGGGAAGATTGTTAAGTGCTAGACAGATGAAAAGAAAAAGTGGGCCTATGTTAATAAGAATTACCAAATTGAGAATAAAAAAATGCTACTCAGCACCTCTAAGGGAGATAAGCTGAACTTTATGTATATAAAAGGCATTAGATTTATGTTTCTATATAAATGCAAAATACCTCTAACAATGCACTGAAAGATCTAAGATTGAAAAGAGAACCAACAGCTAACCCACCCCATTCCTAAATATTAAAACCTGCAAAATCTGCAACAGCAATTCCAAAACCTGAAAGGTAGATTGAAGCTCCCTAGCAGACTGCTCCTTTGTTTGTAGCTTGGAGTATATTGACAAGCTTCCCTACAAAATTTGGTTGTATTTCACAGGCTGCCTGAAGGACAAAAGTTTAGAAAAACATTGGCTGCCCTCCTCTAACTTCACCTCTAACAGATTCAGACAGACTGACTTTTGATTATCAGTCTCTGGGGGTATCTCAAGACACATAGGATAAAATCAAACACAAACAGCCAGTGGAGAGCAGTAGTTTGGCCCTCCAATTTCTGTCTTCACCAAAAACTTGTACTGATATCATCAGCTAATGAAGCTTTAAGAAAACCCTGCAGCTGCTTACACTGTGCTACTGATAGGATTGCAGTGGTATTTCTTTCTGAGGATAAAGTGAACCATTCTGATATATGGGTAGGCTCTCTGTAAATCTCCATACAATCTACAGATCTAATATAAACAACCATGAATCAAAATTGCTGTCTTTTCATATGGGAAATCAGTTAAGTGTTTGGTTTTGTCCTTTATAGAATACAAGCTACTGGATCTAAGTAAACAAATTACCATAGCAGAGAAAATAATTCTAAGTTTAAGTTTTCTGTTTATAGTGGGGTTTTCATTGTAGCCTTTTTTGTGTATGTCTTAAAGCAAAGTAGGAATTTCTTTCCTTTTATTTCATGCTAATATTGCTGTCTCTTTTATGGCCTAACTCTGATTTCATAGTGGTTTTATACATAAAGATTACTATGCTATGACTCAGGAATAGCATCCAGATCTTCACCAATCCCCCACAGTGCCTTACATAAAGTTGCATATTTTATCCAATCTTCCTTGCCATTGATGCCCACCCACAAGAGACACATTACTCAGATCCGAAGATTATAGCATTGTTATGCTGATGATACCTTGATTTATTTTGTTATTAAACATTAATGATGCAGTATCCTGGCATAAATTCAGAGTGCATTTTCAGATGTACAAACTTGAAGACAGCCATGAAATATATCAGTTTTTCTGCAAAATAAATTTTATACTCTTAGTTAACTGCTACTGTTTTACCTTGTCTCTTCCAAATAATTAACCAAAAAACCACATTTATGTCTGTATTTTCAGCTAGTCCTGGTTATACTGTAAATCAGCGGAGAAAAATAACTGAAAATACTTTATAGGAATTAATACTTCCGTAAGGATGATACAGAAATGACTTATGCACCACTTACAGTTGAAGCTTACTCTCCTGTAAGCTTCATATCTCTTTACTCTCATATCCTTTCACAACAGAGATGGACTTTTAAAAGACACAAACATGTTTGTAATGCTTTTTTTAAAAAAAGAAAACTAAAACACCTGTTTTTTTCCATAGGAAAAGACAATTTTTATAATTTATTTAAAAACAAACGCTGTGGCTTGATCAGGCACCCAAAGCACAAACCTCAGTACTTCTCAATCCTCCACTACCGAGCAAAGAGACAGAAGCCATGTAAAACAGCCCAGGCTGGTTTTGGATATATCCATGTTATCTATCATTCAGCACATCTCCCACAACTGAAACCATCTGCTGCCCCAGCAAATGGTTTGCTTGCAGCTTGCAGGCTGGCTTTCACAAAGCAGCTCATGCTCTCCACCATGGGATCTGTAGCACACTGGAAAAGCAGAGATCCTTGAAAAAGAAATCAGAATTATGAAGAGAAGTGAAGAAATATAAATAGGAGATTGCTGCCCCCCACAGCATTTTACATTTTCTTTATCCCTAACAATTCTCTTGCAGAGGTCAATTTTGGAGTCACCACTTGCTTGAATGAAACTCTTTGATGGATAATATTTCAAGCGAATGGTACAATTCTCACTAAACTGGCTGTTACATTAAGATATGTACGACTACAAAATATTTTTAAATACCCAAGTATAAATAACTTTGCTTGCCATAATTAAGCCATATTTTCCTTAGGACCAAGTCCTCTACAGTTCTCTATATATCTTCTTGAAAGCCTGTGGGCAATAAGATATAAGTGTAGGCATTAGGGTTTACAGTGCTTGCATTTTACTGAAGTAATGTTATTCACACACTAGTCAAGGAAGGTGCAGTATGAATTGGTTGTGTTTGGAGACAGCAATTCCTTCTGAACTTCAAGAGGAAAAAAAAAACCCAAAATAGCACCACAGAATGGATTGCAAAATTGAACTTGGCCTGAAGTCCTTACAAAGTAATGCAAAACCATGTCCATCTGAAATCAGAAGGTTTTTAATTAACGTTTCAGTTTATTTTGCTGATATGTTACCAAAAGAAAATGCCACATCCTTACATCCCATCCATCAAAGGAGCAAAATATAAAAGTGCAAGTCAGTTGACTGATCATCCATAACAAAAGACAGTAGGACTCACTGATTACAAGAAAATTCTGAATTTTTGAGTTGTATTTCACTTTTTCATCCGAAATGTGATAATTTAGAAGCTCAGCCTTGCTGTGGAATAGAAAGCTATGGCAGGCCACAGGGAAAATGAGACACATCAAGAATGATGGATTCGGGAACATCCCAGGGCTCATGGGATAGGTTGCTGTCCAGCTGGCCCATATTTTGTGATTCATTAATCAAAAGAGCGTTGACTACAGTAGAAGTTAATCCCACTATGGTAAAGCAGAACAAGCTGCATTCTGGCTCCATGTCATGCTCCCACACCCTTCAATGCAATAACACCACACACACCACTGGAGAATCCGTCACACGTGCCTTAACTGTGATTCCTGCTAAATCAAGGGCCCGGTGTCACAGATATCAAGGGAGCTTTTGGGGGAAGTGTGCGAAAGCTATTTCTGCGCATGCACTTACATGAGACAAATTTGCAGGGATTTTTTTGTTTGTTTGTTTTGTAACTAAAAACCTCATTTAGTAATCAAAAGTTTCAAAATTAAGCATCCAAACCCACATAGGCAATAATCTTCATCACACTAAGTTCTATTTTCAGAAACTGTCATTTTTCTGTATTAACAGATGAATTATGTCTCAGAAATCAGTATTAATCTCAGCATCATAAAATGTATTTTCAGATTAAAATCCTCCAGATTTATTAAAAAGTATTCTACCTCTGAGGCAGTAAATAACAAACTAGATTGCAAAGTATCTGAATTGTAGCCCCTCTCCCCCTGAAAAACAAACAAATAACAAACAACAGAAAAATTACCCATCAAAAACTTCCTTAGTTAAAGCATGTAAATCTCTGGTGAGTATTCCAGTTCAAACAAGGGAAAAAAGAAGAAATATCTTGACCCTTCCATTCCTGGATTGTTGAAAATTTATGATTCATTATGAACCTCACTGCACTACTTTTCAAGTTAGGTAAAGACAGAAAAGGGTTTTAAAATTGCCTCCTTTAACTGTTAATAACAAGCTGAATAAATTTTGCATCACGTAATCAGTAATTATTTTTACTTTGAAATGCTGACACAAAGCCATCGCACTGGTTACCTCTACTAAACTGGTAGGATCACAGTAAGGCAAATATAAATATTTTATGCAAATATCAACCAAAAAAAGCTGGTACCTTTTCCTAATAAAGAGTAATTTGGACATTCAGGGAATTCAAAGTACTTCAATAAAAGGCAAATAAGGAAACCGAGGTAGAAAAAGGAAAAATTACCAAGGTGAGATCATCCAGGACTTCAGGGGAAGAATGAGGTCAGAAAACAGGTTTTCTGACAATTAAATTTGAGAGCCTCACTGCTAAATCATGCTGTGATTAAAAAAAAAAAAAAGAAAATGGTGCAGATACAGAAAGGTAAAACAGAAATTCCAGAATAATCCGTAAAACACTGATTGACATTACAATTACTTACACAACATAAGATAGCAATGAAGATAAAGCAAAAATACCAACATTAATATACCATCAATTCACCATGCCCTTCAGAGGTCCAAAAGATATCAAAACCTTTTATCTTCAGCAAGTACCTAATTACCTAGAACTACTGCTGTATTTTTTTCAAATGCTATGAATTGGTTTGAGTGGTGAATGTGTAGGAAGTAAAATTTTCATGTACATCATTAATTAGTCACATCACCTACAATGCAGGCATGGACTATTTCAGTTTGGATAGACTAATTTAGACTTGTGTACCATTTTATGATGAAGGGAAATGTTCTTATCTTCAACTGCAGCATCCTACGAATACTAGAATCCCTCATTCTGATACTTTATATTTTTTAAGTAATGCTGTGTATATTTGTTCGTTTTTTTTCCTTTACCTGGTGGTGTGTAAATGTTGGGGTTTTTAAGCACCACTTTTCAGTGTGGTGTGTAAATGTTTGCATTTCTCAGAAAGAATCATCATGTCACCATCCCATTAGAGATGGTGCCCATTAGAGATGACACCACCAAGAAGCTCCTGTGGGTGCCACCACTGACACTCAAAGCCCACAGACAGTGGGGGAAGCTGAGTGCCAGCTTGTCTCACTCCTAGTTTTCCCTGTCACAACTACAAGGTGGTGCATTTTGCTGCTGCAGGGGTAAGCTGCACTGAAAGGGAAGTCAGTGGGTTCTCAAATCCCTCCACTCATTTAAGCCAACTCTAAAGATCTCAGGATGCTGCAGGACAAGCTGGTGCAGATGGAGCCCTCTGACCATGCCCACTGACTTGCACAGTGGCTCCATGATGACCAAACCCAGTGTGACACAGAAAGCTGAAATGACAACAGTTAGCATCAGGCCCTAAGTACTGCAGAACTACATGATTAGTGATTGCTTCTCTTCCTTCCTCCCTTCCTCCAGCCTAGAATAAAAATATTCATCTTGTCCCAGAAGATCTAGTAACAGTTGACTGAACAGCTGTCAAAAAAATAAAGAAATCAACATTTGGAGCTAATATACTATGTAAACATCTTCTCAGTCCTATACTCCAGGGGTTGCAGGATGCTAGATTAAGGATAGAGCACAAAGACACTTCAGCTTAGTTTGTGGAATATATTTAAGGATGGGTGCTTCTGAAAACATTATGATAAATTTGTCCAGATGAAATATTGATGAACAGATATTTATCTCTCACCAGCCCTACATTAATAGCATTGAGTTTTCTTAGCAAACATAAAACTACATCTTTCAGGCTTCCCTTTCAATAGCTCCAGGGTTTCAGCACTATGGTGCATATGGTAACTGAACTACTTTTAATGACCCAATTGAAAACACAGTTAACAAAATTAGTACTTTCACTTCCATTTATTCAAAAAAGCAAGTCCATCAACTTACTGCATTATGTGGAAGTTTGAGATTGATTATTCACGATTTAGAACATTTATGAAGCCTGGCAAGAGTCTATACTCCAGGCACAAGCCTTAGTGCGCCCATACTCTTGCTACAGCTTGAACTCCAGCTAATTTCCACCCCATTTAAACTTTGCACTGATTTCCACTTATCCCTGTGAATTCCCAAGCCAGAGCCATGACTCCTCTGGCCCCACATTTAAAAACCCATTGGATCAGGTTAACTTTGAGTTCAGTTCTTTACACCAGTGAGATATTACTCTTCCAGAGCACAAGAAGTCAAAAATTTGGACTCCATAGTCTTGTCCTGAAACCCTGCCCAGTCCAACAAAAGTAGCAGCAATTTCATCACAGGTTACAGTCATGGTGAGCTCTCCAAGGCAAGGGAGCACCCAAACACCTGAAAATCACTGTCCACTATGGGGAAAAAGGAGAAAGCCATGCTCTGTTGTCCCCAGGCCCTCTGCTTTCATGGAGACCCTAAGTGCTACATCAGCCAGCTGCAACCTTCAGCAATGGCATTGTCAGGCCTCCTGCTGCTCCTTTCTTAATAGCTGAGAGCTTTCTTAAAAGTGAGACTGTCAGGTCTCACACCCCAGGGAGATTGGGGAGGACCTCAGGCAGTGGCACCAAACCTGGCAGAGAAGTGACTGCCCTCCTAGATTGGCTCTCCAGGTTGTCTGGGGACAGCTACTCCAAATTCAGCAGCAAACCGTCAATATCAGGTTTAGCTGGAGTGAATCCCATCTTCAGGGGGGAGTTAGGCTTCCCTATAAACACCTGCTATTCCCAATTTCATGAGACTGCCCTTTAAACTGCAAGACCAGGCTTCAAACAGCTCTCAAACAGGCAGCCAGTAGAGAACTGTTCATTTTTTGAAGAGTGAAGGTGTAGATGCATAACATGAGTGAGCAGCTCAGCATGACTGAAAGGGGCAGCAGGAAGTCAGAAGCCCACACTGTGATGGAACTGAATCAAAGGGTGATCCTTCTCAGGTAACCTTAGATCTCTATCACTGAAGGCTGCTTTTGCTAATAAATATGTTTTGCTTCCTATTAATAAAGAAGTATTGACATTTTCCTCTTTCCCACTTGGCTTTAAGTATCTCCACTTTGTTTATATGCAACACTAGAGCTGCAAAAGAGCTGATACACAAACAGTTTTTGCAGAAACTCTAAGCTTAGAGATCCATGTCAAACGGTCTCTGATATGGATTTCCTTAAGCTATTCAGATTCCAGCAAATTCTCTGAACGAGAGATGTTTTCTTCTCTTTGCTCATCTTCTTCTACTTCCTTTGGACTTTCACAAATTATTAATTTCCAGTCTTGAAATGCAGCCCCCAGAACACAGCAGTAATCTCAGGAAACTTTACCAGCATATAGCTGATAAAAAAGATTATTTTGGGTATCTTGCTGTTAAATTCTGATCCACTTGTGTGTGTAAACATATATGCAAAATGTAGCAATCCCTCCCTGCAGGTAGCTGGTGCTGCCACTGTAATCACTCTGCCTTCTTAAGGCATTGAAAAAGGTGTTTAAACATGACATTTAAGTAATTATGACAGTATAAGTGAATACATAAATGAGGACACATGTGGAGACTCAAATTGCCTTAGCAGCGATTACTTGCAGCTCTTGCAAGTCCCTGGCAAACATTATTACATAAATTACAGTTGGATCACAACTTGTGGACAGCTCTTTTAGTTCAATTGTGACATTATTTTAAGAACACCACCACACAAATGGTGCAGTTTAAGGTGCAAAAATAATTGCAAAACAGGGACCTACTGAATAACTGTAAATTATCTAAATGGAATCCCAGTGAAGGGAAGGTTGTTCTATTTATAGTACAATGTGTTTTGATTTTGAAGACTTTTGTCCAAAAAATCTTTAAACAGACAAAAGTAGACAAATTCTAGAGTAACAACTGTCAGAACATGAAGATCAGATTTATACTTGTGAATAAGATCTGTCTCTTTAAAGCTAAAACTGAGAAAATTACACATGTAATGTGAGGTAGGCAAATGTAGAGAAAACTGCAGAAATTTCAGTGACACAGCAGTGTCACAACATGTGAATTTGAATTAACCTGCTTTTTGTAGACCTGGAGAACTAACAGCAGGTTAAGAGCAAAGAGCTTGATTTCAGAACTTAAAACAAGGGAAGCAACAGTCTGTGGAAGGTTAAATAGATGCAACTAGCAATGAAAACTTGAATGAAGAGGATTGGACTCAAGTTTTCTGAAATAAATGAAAACTGAAAACAATCATTTGATCAAAACCCAATTTGTTTCACACGTAATGATTCACCCTCCAAGGGAAGCATATCATAAACCTTCCCTGGAGACTTTTTTTGAGCAATTAATAAACAAACCAAAAGCATATACATGTAAAGAGTTACAATATTCCTGAAAAAAACTGCAAAACTGTTCCTTAAAGCTGATGTCCATTTTTGACTCAGAAGAATGAGTAAGACACACTGTAACCTGGAAAAAAATGATAATAAAGTTGATTATTTTTAAAATAAGTGTAATTACAAGCCCAAAAGGTGAAATTCTGATTGTCAGAGAAATGGTCCAAGGAGAAATGGCACTGGATAGTCTAACTAAAGCTATCACGAGGTGAATGGAATAACCTCTAAGTAAGGCTTACTGAGCTATTTCAGTGAGTTTTTATAAATGCAACTCTTCATCAGTCTGTACTGCAGCTTTCCACACATTGAATACAGATAATTTACCCACTATCACACTGTGACCAGAAGTAAAAAAAACAGGATACATCTCTGACCTGTATTATATCTCACATTGTAAAGTCCAATGTAAACACTGGCAGCAATGTCAAGACCTGCTCTGGAATCCTCCATTTATTTAAATTAGAAACTCACATTAGTAGTGTAGAAAATACTATAACCAAAATAATAAAATGTCTGAGATCAAATGTATTTGAAGTCTTTACAAATCATAATTACTTCAAGTTTATGTATTTATACTATAGCTGATATGCAATAACCAGAACAACAAATATTTCACTAAGCAGCACATAATCACCAATTTCTGTTAATAGCTATGATTTTATGAGATGGTTGAAGTGTATTTTTTACCTACTGATAGTAAATGTTTATAAAAAACATTTTTTGACTCATGGTAGGGAACCAAAAAAAGATAAAATTCTTTGAAAGCAGTGAATGGATTTATACATAAGATAATGACTGGGTTTCAGCTATGGGTTTTACTTTAGTTTAGAAAGAGGCAGTTTGTAATAGACCAGCTGCAAAAATAAGATCTGCTAATTTTTATTTTTAGTATATCATAGTTGAAAATTAATACTTCGCTTTAACTACCACATTGTACAAATTACCCATTTCATCACAATGTGTATATGTACCTTTTAATCTGCCTCTAGAAACAGAAACAAAAATTAGGCCTCCGAGAAATTTTCTTTTCCTTCCAAATTTTAGATTGGTCAGATCTCAAAATCTTATATATAAGAATGGACAAAAAGTGTACATAGAAAAAAATTTCTAAGATTTTTTTATTAGTGTTATCATAGGAAATTTTTTATATTGCATACAGATCCATGCATTTTTAGTATGCCATGATCAATTGTATTGCTACATAAAGGTTTAGCTTTCCAAGAATGAAATTCATCAATATAGTAAAGGGAAAAAAGTTCAGAATTTCTCTCATTTTTGCGTAGAGGCAAATTCAATTAAATCAATAGCAATTATTAAATAAAATGCCACTATTTAAATTCATCAAAAGATGACCCTAGATTTAAAATCAGGTGGGAAGCATTTATGTTATTTTTCTCTGTTCACAGAGCACTAAGTTGAGTAATTAGAAAAAAACTGTTTGCAAATGTAAATACAATGAAGCAGCTGTTAATTAGCACATGCAAATGTAAGTTCAGAAAATTGCTTATTATCTACAATGTTCAAAATGTTAAGTTCTATTTATACAAGTTTAGAGATTATATTCTGTCTAATTAGGTGTAAATTTAAAGGATATGCATTAATCATAATTTGTCTTTGCAAATAGGATTAATTAGTGTTTGCAATAAGCATATTGCAAGTGAAGATTAACCACGAATCACACTTGCTCAAGTAATAGACTACATGAAGTCAGCAACACTTTTTTTTAAAAAAAAAGATTTAGGCAAGGAGAACTACATACTTCAGCATCCTTTCAGAAACTTTCATAGTAAAAGAAAATATACAAAAGAACTGTTGATGCCCACGCAAAAGGCAGTGCAATGCACATTGCTGATGATGGACGAGAATTCCCTAGTGGAGTGCTCTCATTTGGCACAGACCAGGACCCCAGGGTTCAGTGGGACGGCTGAGGAAAGGTGACAATATTCACTTCTTTCTGCCTCAGAAGTGACAGAGCTGAATACCCACACTGTGTGCCTCCACGTAAGGCACACTTCCATTACAAAATGAGGTCTGACCAGAACCTAATTCAATGAGGTACAAAAGCCATACAAAGCCAGAGCAAGGCATGAATTTTAAATAATTTTTGAATTTGGAGAGCTAAACAAAAGAAGCAAGAAGCAATTTCTGTCCCCTGTTTCTTACAATCTGCAAATAGCTTTTACTTCCATCTTGGCATATGCATTCACAGGAACTGTACAAAAAAAATCATACTATTCTATTTATGTTCACACAAATAAATGAACAGCATATTCAATTTTAGATCCTATTACACAAAAAAGAAAAAAAAAAAAAAAAAAGAGAATGTTTCCCATCTCTGACACCCTTCACAGCAGCTGTTTAAAGGCAAAGCAGATTTTTATTCTAGCAGTGGTGCACCCTCTTCCAGGCAAATACAGTGAAAAGTCCCTACATCTAGGACATAACAGTTTCATGCATTCATACAAAGTGACACAGCAATTAATACTCATCAGTACAAGATAAAGATTTTGGCACCCTTCATGTACAAAAGGTTTACACTGCAAAACCTCCATTGTGCTAATTGAGAATACAATGATGGACAAAGGGAGTTGCACTAATGAAAAAAGCTCTATTAAGGAAAACAAAAAGCCAACATCAAATCCCATCCTCCCGACTTACAAGTCATTATTTCCTCTACAAACCTACCAGCTCCTCATATTTCTATAAAAAGTTGTGCCTGGGTCACATACATTGCAAAGACATTTAAAATTCCACCAGTTATCTTGATACAAATCCACAATCAACATTAAGGTTTTTGGAGGATGCTAACTACAGCTGGTACTTAAAAGCAGTTTTGTATTTGGGCTGATGTGCAACAAAATTCAGCATATAAAGGCATTTTCTAATAAGTTCCGTGTGTCTGCAAAATCGTCAGTGCAGGTAAGGATCTGTGTACTGATCTGACCTAGTTCACTGACAAAGATACTGTGCAAGATGGAAGTTTATATTTTGCTAAAAGAAGGCCTCGGATCTTAAATATACATTAGAGCTACCTTAGAGCCTACTGGTGTATTGCACTGCTGAAACTAATTGTTCTTCTAAAATAAGAAACAGTTATCAAAGTTAATATTTACTGCAGCAAGCAACTTTACCCTTTTAAAAATATGCTATTAAAACAGACCCCAAAAAACCCCTTGGATATCCTACTTTATATTGGCCTTAGACATCCTTTGACACTCTGTGCTGTGATTTGGATTTTGTTTCCATTTAAGGTTAGAGATGAAATTGTAGTCCTTGTGTAGGTGGTATAATCATGTACAATTATAAACTGGTTTCCCAATTTTGTCTAACCTAAAAACCTCATAAATAATTTAGACAACAAAAAGAAAAAAGAAAGGTTTCAAGCATAGCTATTAGTCAACCTGTAAATGCCAGAGTTGCTACTGGCCAATTCCTACCTTGGTAAATTGAAATTCAGAGGGTGTCAACACCAGGACACTGCTTCTTATAACCATGTATCATTTGATCAACTGCTTTGGAAAGGTTGCATTAAAGCAGTTGCAACGAGGAGGCAGCTTTTGTATATTATGGTATGCCTAGTGTCTGTGTGCTGCTTTTTACATGGAAAAGTAGCAATTGTCCAGTTGGTGATTGATTAAATAAAGCAAGCTAGGGATACATTGTGGCTCCCTTGTGGCCTTTTTCTAACCAATCCAGGAAACAAGTTGAACCTAAGGATGAGAGTCTGAACTGCCCTGTGGATTAAATATTCTCTCTCCCAAAACTTGTCCTATCCTCACAGAGCTCTGCAAAATAATTTTAAATGAACATTTTAAAAAGAAACCCTGCATGTGGGTTTTCTTGGTTATTTTAATTTTGACTAAAGTTATGCCAAATAACAGAAACTAGTAGGCAAGAAAGTGGTATAACTAGGCAAAGAGCTCCTGCACTTCCAAGGGTCACTGCAATTCTACCTCTGGAGTTATCAAAACCTGGCCTAGGTCGCAGAGCCTTTTCCCCATCATGCAAGAACCAAAGCCACACTGATTTAGACACAGAAACATCTGTTGTAAAGATTATGGTTAAAGTGCAGAGTCCATCACGTAGGTCCTCTAGTTGTCAGCTACAGCCAAAACTTGCCACAGATGTTCACTCTGTAGTCAGATACTGGCTTCTAAAGACAAAGCAGGGGAAAATGACAGCAAACAGTAGGAGGAAGTGCCAGAATATTTAAATATCCTCATTATATTTCTGGAGCACCTGTGCACCGGTCAAAGCTTACTTACTGATGTGCTAATTTAATATGCACTTAGGAAATCCACACCTGATGCAGTAACTCAACACTAACGAAGAGCTTGGAGCATACACTTTCGGGGAAAAAGAAAAAAGGATTTCGTGACAAACTTTGATATAACTTATTTTCTTAACATGGGCATACAACTTATTTTGCAATAACTGATAGAGACGCTGAGTAAGGCAAAAAAGTGTCTGCAAAAATTACACAGGAACTTTTTCCAACTGGAAATTTTATTCTACAGTCAAAAGTTTTTCCTCTTGGCTTCACTGGTACCTCCATATAAACTTGCACTTCAAGAGTTGAAGTTATTGGTTCCGCACTATCAATATGACTCCAAAGAAAATATAAAAGACTTATATCAAGGAAAGATGCCGAGCAAGAATGAGAACTGCAGATAGGGAAGATGACTGCTCATGAACGAGCACAGGAGTAGTAGGGAAACCAAAGTGCTGACAAAGAAAAAGTCTTGGAACTAAAAGAACTAAAGAAAGAAAAGAAAAGGATGAGATACAGGGAGAAACAGAGACTAGGGAATTAGAGAATTGTAATGGGTCAGTTAGGCAAGCTTACAAGACTAGGAAGTGAAAGCACTGGAAGTTTCCAGAGAACATTTCAGAGACAGATAGGAAAAAACTATTTTAAAAAATTGAACACTTCATGAAATATATTATAGAGTTTTCATCCCTGATCCCCTCCCCAATGCATCCCATGCTTGCACCTTCCAAAAGAAAATAGTTTCCTGTAGGCAGCAGACCTTTTTCAGAAATAATGCATTTGTTAACCTGTGAGAACTGACCTAGACTTCAGTCTTGGGAGAGGTGTAAGAGGGAAAAAATGCCATGCGCTGTGGGAGGTTTCCCTGCTATTTACTGTAAATGTCAACATCAGCTCTTACACACACACACAGAGAGGAACAAATTTATGCAAATAAGGGTTAGAGAATAACATTTCACATTACTGTTGGGGTTATATTTAATGAGTTTAAGTAGAAAGAAAAAAAAGCTTACAGTGTGCAAAAGAAACCACAAATAACAAAGAAAATGTGCAGAAGAAATTTTGAACGACTCACCCTAAAGCCTCAGGGCAGTTCAATGAAATGTTCTGGCATCCCAAATTGAACAAGGAAGTTGAGTCATGCTGCTCACGTTTCCTTGTCCTTCAATCAAAACAGAGCTTCCTCTGGCTACAGGTATTGAGCTGTACACTGTAAATATTTCTGCAGTTTTCTCAGTCTGATGGCTAAGAAAATCTGAAGCAGCAGCAGGCTTCCCCTGGGCAAGAATGACCCAGAGAGCAGGACAGTCCTATAACCTGGCCTTTAAAAGGGATCCTGTGAAAAGGAGGTGAAATCTTGCCATGCAAAATCTTGAGTGGGTATGGTTTGCCAGGTGCATTTAATGAGATTTTTATTTGTTCTTGCAATAATCTACTGAAATTAATACAAGAACGAGATGAATACTTTATGAACACATGGCCCCAAGTCATTGAGCAGGTTTTTTTATGCTTATGCAGAAATACTGCTACTAATCACAGATTAATTAATTTTATCAGAAGTTCACTATTTACAACCGAAGGGCAAGAAGAGCAACAACTGGAACAATGAAGGATAGAAATGAAGCAGAAATGAGTGTCTTCAGAAGGAAAGCTGCCCAATGGTGTAAAGGTATCAAATTTGCCTATCTTTACTATAACATAAAGTAATTCATCCAGACTTTTAAACAGCTTCAAGAATTGAAGTAATCTTGTGCACCAACAAGAACTGTGAGATCTGTTCTGAAGTCCAGGCTAGCAATATGAAGGGGGAATATCTCATGTTAGTGCTCTCGTTGCATCCTCCAATTTACTGCTCTAGGACCTTCCACAAATGTGTGACATGACAAACATGAAGAAATCATTCTGTGTTTAGCCAGAATAGTGGCATGACCTGCTGAAATTCAATACATTATGGGTACTAATGCAAGATAAGCCTTCTGGCAGTCTCTGTAGATCCCCCAAAGAATCTAAAAGCATTTAATTAATTTCAACATCTGCATGGTCAGCTGAAAATGGCTGCTCTCTATGCAATCCAAACTGACAGTACACAGTACAACTTCCTTGATGTTCCTTTCAGAGTGTGTTACAAATAGTTCAAGAAAACCAAATGGTGGGTAAACAAGTTTTACAGGAATTTCTTTTTTGGTACAAGATAAAATAAACCAGTATCATTTTCTAGACACTTAAAAAGATAAATAAAATTACCTTAACCTCTACAGAATTGAAAATGGCATTATTTTCTTTTCATGGATTTTGAACATAGCAACTAGCATTAAGAACCACAGAAAAGGTATCACTTCCTAGTCCCTCAGAATTATTCTGTATGGGTAATTTTGCCTTAAATGCATTTTTCTCTCTTTCCTTCTGTCTAAAAATAAGAAAAAGACTGAGGCAAAACAGAATTTAGAAGAAAAAGTGTGACTTTCCGGTTTTTAGTATTGTTGAAGTTTTAGAAGCATGCTTTATGGGTGATAAAAATCATGTTTTATAGAAAAGAAAGGAGAGGATGAGCCAAATGGGACTGTAATGTGGAGAGAGAATAAAAACAATACAGCAAGATAAAAGGAAATGAGCAAAGGAGCAACAGCAGGGGAAAATAATGAGCCAGAACAAAAGCCCCACCACTAACAGAGTTTGCAAATATTTCCAACAGCAAGAGAAATTTGCAGACACGGAAACAAGGAAAAGAGAAAAACCTGGTGTTTAGGAATGGAATCAACCCACCTATTTCTTCCCTTCCTTCTGAAGGGATGCAATGCCCAGCTTCTGCAGAGAAAAAAGAGGTCTCTTGGCCTGGGGCACCAATGGAAGTCAAAGGATGTATGCACAGTAGTCATCACCAACACCACCAGCCTCAGTGGATCCTGGTATTTTGGAACAGAAGTTATGTAGTTCCACTTGTTTCTGAAATTGTTATGGACCTAAACTCACATCTCTAATCAACCACTTTATAATACTCATCTCTCACATGTTAACAGATATGAAATTCTGTGCATTTTCCTAACATAAAAATAAAATTAAAGATTATTAATGTTCATCCCTTTCAGGTCAGCTGTGGGGTCATGCTTGGCTGTTGTTTGCTTTTCCATGTGTTTATGTGGCAGTGCTGGCAGCGGGAGGGCTGCAGGGTGGCCTCTGTGGGAAAAGACCAGACACAAATGCTGCCAGGCAGCTCCACAATGGACCCACACACAGGGCACAGTGGGCATCACTGAAGCTGGTGGCACCTCTCTGAAAACATATTGAAGAGCAAGAAGAAACACCAGAATGCAGAGAAGTGAAGGGAAAAAGGTGAGAAAAAGCACTGTGAACCTCCAGATCAAGGAAGAAGGATGAGAAGGTGCTGCAGGGACTGAAGAAGACATCCACACTGTGGCCTCTGGAGAGAACTGGACTGGAGCAGGTGGATATGCCCTGAAGGAACTGCAGCCCATGGAGAGCCCACACTGGAGCATCTCCCAAAGCACAATCAGACAGTTCCAGATCCCAATTAAAAGCAGGAAAAGTACAAATGACAAAATCTCTTAGTCCTGCCCTGAGTTCACTGAAATGCTCTCATCATTTCCAAAGAGTCCCATAAGTAATGTTATCTGTGGCTTCAGCTCATTTTATAATTAGATTTGCAATTCAGCAAGCTTCTTACACAGAAAAAAATGGACTCACTTCTATCCAGTTATTAGAATGATTAAAAATTCCTGGATTTATTTTGCTATACATGTATGTGTTTATGAACCAGCATCAAGGGACAGTTCCACAAGCTTTCAAAGAACACTTATGATGGTGGGAGTATGAGCAGATGCATGAAAATGTCTGCAAAGCCAACTGTTCATCATTAGTCTCACGATTTTTGTTCATGTTCTGCAGTTACTTGAGGGTTTTTCAGGCTACCTGGTGCTTGCAAAACATACAGGATCTCAAAAGTTGACTTCATTGGAGCCTGATAGAACCACTGAACCGGTTCATTTGCAAATTCTACATCTAACCAGTGAAACTTTTCTTTTTCAGGTTGTCTTTGTTTCTGTAATACCTGAAATTTGGCAATTTCTAAGTGGTTCTCTTGGCAGAATTTATTCATAACACAACAGGACTCCTGTAGTAGATTTGTCTCGCATTATTCTTTTCTCCTGAAACATTTCACAGACTGGAAAATGAACTAATAGACATACAAGTGTACACAAAATTATATTCACACAGACGCTTTTTGATGTGAGCACTTAAAATTGTTACATATGTTTGAGATGTGAAGATCCTACTGTCTCCATCACCTGTTTCTCTCATGCAGTCGTGCTCTCCCCATTCTTTGCTTAAAATGTAATATGTCAGCGCAGGTGTTGGCATTTCTCTCCAAATATTCGATGGCATGCATGCACCATTACACAATATAGATCAAGGCCCTCTATTTTAGTATCAAATACAAAGCTACCACTTAATTTCATCATTAAACTTATCATTAACAGCACCACCAAGCTTTTCCTTGATGTTTTTAGATGAATTAAATTCTCCCTGGAAGTAATGAAGCTGGTACTGAATATAAAGCTATAATATGGTATCCAATTCATGCACTTTAAACTCCAGCATGATTTAATACACGCACACACAAAAATAATTCTTTGCAAGGTTATTTTTGTAATGAATTTGCTAGCAACCAAACAGAACTTTTTTTCCTTTTGCTGGTTTCCAGTAGATTCTGCTTTCGACTCAATGCCTTTTTGTACAATACAAAAGAAACATATTACTACTTCCCAAATCTCATTTATAATCCTTTCCCTTCATGCTCCTTCTTGCTGTTTTATCATTAATGTTAATATTCTGTTGACTCATAAGAAGTAGAAGCTTCCATTTCTAAAAATGAATAAATGAATACTAAGAGAGCACTGTTTTGAAATGAAGGCTGAGTACACAGCCTGGATATAGTTCTCACATTGAGGAAGAAATAGTAATAGGTCAGGGATAGAAACTGAACTTTCTCTTTCTTTAGCAAAACATATATTATATACTGGCTTTATCCTGCTAGGTTTTAACACTTACCTAAAGGTCTAAAGCATACTGAGCAGTAGTGAAGTGACCAAATAGTGTAAATATACCTAAAAAACACTGGTTAAAAGTGGGAAAACTCAGTGTCAGAAGATAAGCCACTGATCTCCTATCTACTCAAACCTCACAAAATTTCCAGCTCTTTCACTACGCACACAGTACCTATGCCCACAAAAAGTCCTAATGAGCATGCTACAAATTATTTTAAATGCCTTTTATACAAACATGACAAGCTACAGGAATTCTTCATTGACCCAAATGCATATTGAGTTACAGTAGCGTAATTCTTATGCCAGTGTTCACACTGTTTTGTGTGTTTTCATATTGAAATTGTTTCAGAAGACTATTTTTAAAAAACCCAAAAATAAAACACTGGCTGAAAAAAATAATCTGCTTTCAGTTCAAGCAGGAGGTAACCTTTCTGCCTGTCTACAGTACTCCAGGTTTTTTGAGACTTGTCTTCTTTTTTTGCTGCTCATAACTATTAAAATCACTCTTGTTCCTTCCCAGCCTTTCAACATTTACCACAGAATATTTGCTCTAGCTGTAACACTTTTGCACCTTTGTTACTTTTAAGTCCATTCACCCGACTTCTACGTTTCCCCTGCTGTGCCGTAGGAAACAGCCTTGCACTCACACGTTCAGAGGTCCCTGGAGGAAAGCCCAGAAAGCAAACTCAGGTTATCTAGGACTACTTGCAAAGCAGCAAATGAAGACAAACACTGTGGGCTAGTTAAAGTAACAAACCTCCACACCTGTTAAATGCCAATGCTCAGAATGAGAACAAAGTATTTTGCCAATACTGTTTTAGCGCTGTATCTCTGTTAACAGTGTTACCATTGTTCAGAACAAGACACAGCCTTTTGATCAAGCTAATGGCATGCATAATTTGTTTTTGCCTGGGTTCCTTGGATATTTACAGAATATTTTATTTTGGAATATTTACAGGATAACTTACTTAAGCTCTAAAGGGCAGTTACCAAATGACCAGGTTAGTATTATCCCTTTTGCACCAGCTGTTCAGTTTTTTATAGCTATGTGGTGCAACACCTTTTATAGGAATTGCTTGGCAAGGTTTTGGTGGTGGGGAGGAGGGCAGGGTGGCTTTGTCAGCTAGATGTTTTTATCTTACAGATCCCAGTAACAAGCATTTACTCTGTGAGTGATCTTCCAATAACAAGCAGTCCAACTAATTACACACATTGGATGACAGCAGAGGCTCCATGGCTACAAAGTTACTCACCATCAAAGGAAAGAAATCCTTGGAGCGTGGTAAAACCAGACGTAAGGGTAAGAGAAATGACACATACACTTGAAATCAATGGTAAGAGCAAGGTGTACAGCATGTTAACAAACATACAAGGGAGATCCCAACTGGATTCCAGAATGAGGAGAAAGAAATGAATGTTACTAGCAGACTCCTACCAAGCAGCTGTAATAGCAGATTTAGTGTAAAGCTCCCACAACTGACCAGAAGCCACTGACCTTCAGATCACAGGAGGCTGTGCAAGAGTGAGCAGTAAAATAGATCAAAGAAAGAGACAGGTACTAGGAACATTACATATATATAATTTTTGACTGTTTGAACTAGATGTGCAAGTATCACTCCCTACTGCAATAATAATTAAAAAAGCAATCTTCGGTCAGACTGTTAAGACTTTAATTAAACTAGCATTAAGTTCTTGCTTATGCATACAAAGTATTGATTGTGTATCCTTGAAGTCTAAACAGTACGTGTCAGAAATGATTTTTTTTCAGATCATTCAAATGCTAGGTGACCAAAAGAGCAGAGTGAGTAGTTCTTATTGGTTCATACTACTTTGTAAAGTCATAGAAAAATGAAAATAAACTAAAGAAATTACAAAAAAAAGGTACTAGAAGTTATGGGTAATTTCATGGGAAAGTTAAAAACCCAACTCTTACACTGTACCCCAAAAGCCAAAGGACTGGGTTCAGTCTTGCATTGAAATGATAACTGCTTGCAACACCTCTATGATGCAACAGATACAGAAATAAACTAGCTCTTTGACTATTTTAAAGTATTCTTTCACAGACCTTGGAGGAACAGGCAAAAAGCTTCTTTATTTAGGAAGTGAAATTTATTTCCTTCTCATTGGAATTCTGAAAACATATTTTTCAAGTCCACTCTTCTTTTTCATTAACTTACAGTTTTTCACAACCTTCTCCATTATCCATATATATTTCTTTCAGTGAAATACAGAACTGTGTGCCAAAAAATCACAATGAAAAATGCTCTCTCTTCTTCCAAAGAGCAGTATCTGACAAAGACTGAAAATATTACCATAATAAAGAGAGTGATGAAAAAAGAAAGCATGACAGACAGAATCCAGAGGTAGGCATTTCTAAGCTTATCAATGACCACAAAAAGGGGTTTTGTCCAAGGAAAGAAGGAAGAACAGTAACAAATGAAGTTCAACAAGGAAGGAGAAGTTCAAAAGTAAATATGTACATGCTTGCTTCTGTTGTTTCTTTAAATTATGCATTTGCTACTTAATTGCTTTTACAAGTTACTTCCAACAAATACAGTAAGAACTATGCAATTATATACACAAAGAAGTTCCAGACAACCTGACCAAAAAGGCAAGAAAGGATGCTGAAAGATGACTGTTAGCATCAAAGAAAAGACAATGTAAAACTGAGAAACAGTAAGTGGTTATCATGCTAAGCCGTACAGAATCAGCCAATATAATGCGACATCCCCTCTGAAGAAGGTTCATTCACTTTAAAGATTGGCATGAATACTTAGCTGAGTATTTTTATTTTCAGTTCTGCTCCATTTAAGAACAACTGGTAAAATGTTATTTTTGAATGAATGCAGTACGTCCTCTGTTTGAAATTAAATCTACAGGTGCTCAAAAGTTGCTCCAGTTGAGTAAATGTTCATCTTATATACTATGAGGCCTGACTGAAATGGCATAATAAAAAAGATTCAAGCATTGTCTCTTGTTAGTAAGAAAATATATTAGGAGAAAAGGTTAAAGAATACTGCTGGCCCAAGCAGTATTCTCATCTTACCTGGCAAGGGTGGGTGTAGAGCACATCCTGGTGAATGAAGTCCTTCCTGGGTAAGGTTACACAGAGCAACTGACAGTGGTGAACTTTACTGGTTTCTTGCTTAATAAAGCCCTAAGCCAGGAATTACCCTTCCCCACCTATCCCCACCCCACCCCCTCTGGACAACAACCACGATCCACTCAAGCAGCACAGCCATTTCCAGCAAACACAAACACTATGTTTACTTTGCTCACATGGATGCTCTCTTAGCAATCTCTCTTAGAAGCCACAGGAAAATTAGAAAGAAAGTAAAGCTGTGATTCTAATGGATTAAAAAATCCGAGTGTATGTTTTTAGGATCAGCTCTTCTTTTTCCTGGGATAAAGCTGGGTAAATTCTGGCCTTCTAAAAGCTCACTGAATACCCTACAGACATGTTTCTTGAATGCCACATAAGAACCATGTACATCATTATGAACATTTATCAGACCACATATTGAAAGGTCCTGACTCTGTATTCACAGTCAGTGCAATAGTGTTATTATTGGAAAAGGAAAAATACAGGTTTTAAAAAATGATGGTTTCCTCAGGTTTCCAGATCTTGAAGACATATTTTTTCAGTCTCAAGAGACAGGCATGACTGAAGGATTTTCTTACATTTTCTTACTTGCAGTGAATCACCAATGGATGACTAAGTGCACAAAATGGTAAGAATAATTTTTATTTCAAATATTAACTTTGTCATAGCTTACTAATAATTTATTCATAGATACACTTAATAATGAAGATACTGTCAAAAAAGTGATCTTTGACTGTTCATAATACAAATATTATCTTAAGTAGTAGAATTTTGCCAGCAATGGTAACTTGCAGTTCATTTCATATATAGCAGTATTTAATTATATCCATAAGTGCAGAGTGTCCAGATGTTGCTTTTTAATTTAATAATGATGGAACCAATGAGATGCTGATAGGTTTGTAAACTAAGCCTTCAGAACATGGGGAGTTCCACAGGGCCTTTAAAAACAAACAAACAAAAAAAAGAAAGAAAAGAAAAAAGAAATGAAATTAAATGAAATCTTAGTGATGCATGGTTTGATGGCAATACAAAGTAAATGAAAAATGATTGTTTCTGCTGTATGCAGTCATGCAGGCAGCACGTAATAATAAAGCTTCTTTCACACTAATGATCAACACAACAATGAATTAAGTGACAATGCAGAGAAAAGCAGGAATATGACTGGTCAGCTTGTGCATGACACCGTTCTAGTCAGAGAACACTTATGTACAACAGATGCTGTGCTTTTACTGGAAAAAGGTCATCAGACTGAGCCAGTCTATGCAAACAGGAAATCTACATGCAACATGCACACAACATTAAAACATTTCCACATTACAATAAAACTATGTAAGTAGATCATTCTGTAATAAAAAGCAGTCATCCTAAGTGTACTAATGTAGCAAAACCCATACACATTGCTTCTAATGCAGTGGTTATCCATGTCTCATTTCTCTATTTTGTTTGTTGATCTTTTCTCCAAGGTGAAATAATTTTTTTTTTCTTTTAAAGAAAATATACCCAAGGTCTATCGCAAAATGCTGCTATTTTTTAGAATTTTTCATTGTTATTGAGCGTATTTTACTAAATTCCCCATTCATTCTTTTGAGCAATATCCAAAAGGTTTAGAGCTGCTATTCTCTGTCCTTACAAATAAGACACTGCAAGTATTCAACATAATGCACGAACAGAGTCAGAAAGGTAAAATCTGGTGGATGGCTTTTTTATTTCAATCAAATAGACCTATTCAAATATCACGTTTGGCAGTGTGCTACTTCTTTCTATCCTTATTGTAAACAGGTCAGAGAGGATGTAGTAAGAATATTCATTCCAGGGATAGCTGCTCACTTAGTTCCTACTCAGAGTAGTCATGAACTGCTTGGTAGCATCTTTACAACAGAAATAATGCAACTAGAACATACTGAAAATACACTACTGCAAATAAATTTTGGGAAGTCATATGCCTAGATACAACAAAAAATTAAAGTTAAGTAAGAAAGGAGACAAAAAGTCTAGATGGATATATTGAAGTGAAAAAGCAAACTTCTGGAGAACTCTAAGGAGGAGACAGCGATAGAGCTTAAGCAGAAAAAGTGGGAAGAGTTCTGTCTGAACCCAACAAAACTTCTAGGATGAATAATTAGGAATAACTAAACACCTTTCTGCCTGCTTCTCCCCCTATTCCTCTCCCCCACCCCAAAATACCTAGGCAAAAATTACTAAGTTTGGTCAATACTTCAAAGTACCTCATATTTTATTGCACTTTCAAAGCAAGATAGCAGCAGCATAACTGCAGATACAAAGACAGAAGAAGGTTATGAGAGAAAAATGAAGAATAAGTAGAAACATTAAAAACTTAAAAGGCAATAAAAACATTGCACTGTTATTGAAGATTATATTACAGGAAAACAGTGTTTTTTAAAGATCCAGAGAGTACAAGTATTATATTAAATTTGGGTCTGTGAGGAAACTCAGCTATAATATCACTGTCATATTACTACAAATATTTAAACAGCACAGAGCTTATCTGTACAAGCATCCAGAAGCCAACTTGCAGGCCACAAATCAAAACTGAAGATCAATCATACCAATTAAGCATCACTACAGAATGCAAATTTTATTGTTCTTTACTCCTAGAGATGGCAAAATTCAATGCAGAATACCGTATTGATGACCAGCCACAGAATGAAAGTGTCTTCTTCATATGGCACATCTCACTTGCTGCTCCAGAACCCACTTATTGCTGAAGTTTGTTTATGTGAAAACCCGTTATCACTTTTCATACAGCACCAGAAACACCAAAACCACAGCACAAGCATTTTTCCTCTGGCGAATTTGGTACTAGTAACTTGAATTGTTTTTCCCTGTCATGAGCAGTTGTAACAATTCATTCCTGCTCATGACTTGGTGGTTAAATGTAATTCAAACACCAAGTATGCAGGGCTTTGATGATGAAGCAATGTGTTTTGTAAGGGTTGGTGGAAGGCAATCATTAAAACCAAAAGAAGTATCATCCTAGTTTGACATCATTGAAGTTTGACAATTTGCACACATAGGACACCCTAAAAGACATAGATTTTGAAATGGTATTTTGAAGTTGTATAGTAAAAAATGGAAATTGGACATGAGAAGGAAAGAAAATGAATGCTAGAGGAAGTTGTAGGAAAACATGTAGCATATCAAGAACAACTTGGATATTCAGATATGAATAGGTACACAGACATACAATCAAAGCAAATCCTGAAATGGTTACTGGCTGGTTTAATTTCTAAAGGCATTTTTTTTAAAAAGTAATTTTACATTAGGGAAAGGTATATTATGCTCAAGTTTGTATTATTTTCCTGTATACGTTAGACAACAAACTCAGAGACAAAATAAATAAATGGAGAAAAATAACCCAGTAATAAAATACAACAGCAGTTGGACATCAGCCTCCAAGGGAAGGAGGGGAGGCAGAAGCAGGATGTATTTTCCAGTTTAGGTGGCAAAACACAACTCACTTCATGTTGTAACAAACTACACAATACTGTGAGCAGGAACATATTTAGATTAGAGTGGAAAGTTCAAGAGGTTCAAGCATTTCAGTATTCTGCCTTCCTAAAGCAGAGGACACAATGCAACACAGTCCCTTTACAGTATCCATGATCCATGCTGGCTGGCTGGCTGCAGGGAGGAAAAGGAGCACAGCAGGGAGGTGGAGGGGAGCAGTTACAGCATCCACCTCCATGTCTTCCACTCCCTCCTAATCAAACACAGAGGCTCTGCAGAAGGCAGTGCCCAGGTTTTGAGAGGTTAAGGGAGAAATGCTGTCCAAGGTAACGCACAGCAAGTTACAGAACAAATACTCTAAAATATGTATCAGTAAGGATTTTAATATTGCATGATTGTACAGGTGATGAAAGTCAGTGCCTTCTTATCTGTCACACAGCACCATTGTAAACACAGTGCTGGTGATCACCAAAGAAAGGTAATTTTTGTCATAGCTGTGCAAACCAAACTGCAGCAGACTGACAGCAGCACTGCACAAGTTTGTTGCCTGAGAGATCAGAAGCATCATCCAAAATGTAAGGATCACTACACTCGAAAGAAAGCTCATTAAATGGGGAATCGGTTTAGGACCAGTCCAAAGCCTGTTTACATCAGCTTTACTCTCAGTATGAAAGATAAAGAACAAACAGAATAGCAGTTCTCAGATATGAAACCTGTAACATCAGCAGAAGGCAAACACAGAAAATACATTGCAGAAATCATGTCAGCTCTTAGGATTTTCTATTCTGTGGAGAATAAAATTAAGTAAAAATTCTTTTATTCCAAAGGGTGATAAAGATTGACAAAGTGGTGCTGCGTTGTACTTCCCTTGGTGAGAGAAATAAAAATCATCCTGTGATTGTTTAATTTTGAGACACATTTTAATGAAAACTAATCAGCAGTGGCACATGCTGCAGAGTGTTTGTGTGATGCCTGCATGATACTTTGGACTACCTATTTTGCTAGCAGCCATTATTACATTTGTACCCCTTAACATGATCTTGTAATCAGTCACAGTGCCAGCTGACTGCATCTATTCCTCTTCCGGTGCATTTCAGTAACATGAAAGAAATTATTCCTTGATCTCTCAATAAAAGAAGACTTTGCAAGCAGAGGAAGGTGAAGGAGGTTAAACTGGCATTGATTATTGAAGACACATTAATAATTTACTATTTAGCAGCCTCAACATCAATCCGTTGCGCACATGGCTCTTTCTGCAAGACTTCCAACATGTTCTGAACGATTCTCAGTAAACATATTGGAAAACAGAGTAAATTTAGGTCTATCATAAGATGATGATCCCTTGACATGATGCACTAGAAAGCAACTAGCCTTTATAGAAACCCTGAGCACTTCCCAATGTCTTGCCCGGAATACATGCAGTAGTTGTGTTGGTATTTTACTTTCAATTTCCCCAAGCAGTAAAGTGGTCATGTTAATCACTTAAGGACACTGTAGCGTTTCTTATCATGTAAGATCCTCTTTCGTCCTTATCAAAAGGTATTTTAAACTTTTTAATTCCATAATTAGGTTTCATATTAGACAGTTTTAATACAGAAAAGACATTAAGCAGTTTGCTTTCCAGTTCAAACAGTTCTTTATGAGAAACATTATCTTTACTGCTACAGACTTTATCTTCTACTTGCTTGCTAAAACAGTACTCTAAAGCAATTTCTGCTGAAAAATCTCTGTGTGCTGTATGGGAAAAAAATCAGAGCCCTATTGGAAATATTATCCAACAATTCAAAGGTATTGCAGGAGAATGCATCATCCAAACTTTACTGATCACCCTGACAGTCAGATTCTGACTGTAATTACGTTATAGCCGCTAACATAAAATACGCTGTAACAACCTCCATTCTGGTAACTGCTCACTCACTTACCCAAAGCACTCATTCAATACTGTTTATGCTTTTTCAGAGCAGTCCACAAAAACAAGAACATTTCCTCCCTGTGAAACACTGCATTTCCTCTTTCTTCACCCATTCCTTCCTAAATATAGACTCATCTCCAGCTTCTTTTCATTACTATACACCCTACAGACA
The DNA here is from genome assembly GCA_013400955.1 of Drymodes brunneopygia. Classification (NCBI taxonomy): domain Eukaryota; kingdom Metazoa; phylum Chordata; class Aves; order Passeriformes; family Petroicidae; genus Drymodes; species Drymodes brunneopygia. Next base: position 783,752 of record VZTZ01019725.1, read on the forward strand.
AAAGGATTAATTCCTCATCTAAGTCAAAGTCAGAATTCCATTTACTTTCAATGACACATCTAAATGAACTCTAAGGTTAAAGAGTGTTCTCTTAACTTCTGGAGATGTTGTCCAGAAGTCAAAAAAACCCAAGCAGTGCTTTATTTTGCAAGTAACCTGTTGCAGTTTTTTCAACCGCAAAACAGGTAACCTTTAAGATTACACAGTGAAACAAAATAATGTAGGAGAATATAAACCAAACGACTCATAGAGGCGCTGTCTTAAGTATTTCTTAAGTATTATATTATACTGTGTGGTGTATATCAATATTTGTACTACCTTTATGAAATAATGCTATGCAAATTCCTGGTAGCACTTTTATCCAACTATTATTAGCTTCTAGATTTGAGTTAAGGAAAAATAAAAATGTGAGGAGATTTTTTGTTTCCGTTATTTGTTTCTTTTTTTTAAATTGAAGCAGCAAATTTGTAATGATGAAACAAAGTTAAATTTTCTGTTTACCTCTTAGACCAGATCTGAGGTATTCAATGTATACTATTCTCAGAATGTGTGACTAATTGGGTGAAAATTACATCTTGTATTCTCTGATCTGTTTTGTATTCTTCTATTTAATCAAATTTCATATTAGCACAATATTCTTGTAGCTGTACACACTTACTGACATCCTGAATAAAATGATGTACAGATACTACTTGCCACAGTTAAAACTTGCTCTTTAAAATCTCATGCAAAAGCCAAGAATGTAAATGTAATTACCACTTGGATTCAACAGAAACACAGCTGAACCAATCATTACTAGCTATCCTTCACAGAAAAGCTGCACAATCTGATAAATAAAAGAGCAAAAGTTCTAATAATATTACAAAAAGTGTTAACAGTGTTTATTTGCACATTCCTCCTCACTGAGTTCCCCTCATTGTGATCATAGCATCCTTGTGTTATTCCTGCATATCAATTCAAATTTCTCTGCAATCAATCCATTGCAATGGAATTTTCACAAGAACTCTGTACCAGATAATACAGGTGAAATGTTGTTCCATAGAAAAACATCCAACATTTCCTTTTTTTCTTGCATTGCAAGAGCCTGTATGAGACAATATATTATTGCAACCATGACAAGGCAGGCATTTTACCAGGAAAGTCTGAAAAATACGTTCCACTAATTGACGGGAATGCTTCTAAAGAAAAGGATTTATTTAACTTACTGTTGTTATTGTGACATTTAACACTCAAATCTCAGCCAGAAAACTGTACCTGTTTGGGGGAGGAGGTTCTAATATTATTTTTTACTCCCCACCAAATTCCAAGGAAACACAGACTGGAAAAAGGGAAAAAAGATATAATCTGCTAACAGCATGAATCCCTGCAGCTTGAGTATCACATATTTGATTTGGGAGAAAACAACCAAATGTGCAAGTCACATGTGCTTAAAAATAAACCCCAAGCAAACAACATAACCCAAAAATAAACAAAACAACACAAAAAATCCCCCAAACTTTATCTATTCCCCATTGCCATTTTCAGTGGAAGACTTTTACTCTAATGTATAAGAAGGTATTACGAAGGATATGTAGGCACAGAAGAAGTGGATATAGTACTGCAACATACAATTTTTAAAAAAATATTTTTGTATATTATAGATTTTTCAGCAGTAACATATACACACCTCAGAGTTCCAGCAAATTCCACCAGACATGACTTCAAAGGCACAGTAGAACATAAGGGTTCATGTTTGGTAACCCACAAAAAAAGAAGTTAATGCAGACAAAACTTTTCATATTAAAATGTGAAATTTTGATGTTTCTGTCCTCAGAAGACAAAACTTTAATGCTCCAGTGACACAAAACTGAAAGGAAGGTTTCAAAGCCTGCTTTAATTCCAGCGGTTTTTTCCATAAATTTGAATCAGCAAGTTGATCTATATCAATGCACAACCATTGCCCTACTTTGCAGAACAGTTTTTAAGAATTATTGTTAGACTTTGCACAAAACACAGAACAGAACCATGCTAAATGCTCCACACAGGTGCATTCCCAATCAAAGATTATTCAAGAGACTCACATAAGCACAAGGATCTCTTACACATATTCAAGTAACGTCCCATAGATAGAATACTTCCAGTTAGAAGAACTGGGGAAACAATATTTCTACAGTTAAAGAATGTTCCATGACTATGTTCTTGCAGGAGAATACATGTTATCAATACACATTCTAGGAGAAATTCTGACAGATGCTCTTTAGGAAACAGAATTTTAACATCACTTGGCTAAACTGTACTTATTCCACTGTTGTTCAAATTTCAAATCTTGTTTGGACAGCATATGACAATTCTAAACATAATAATCTCAAAGTGTCAGTACGTGTGCAAATAAATACTGAAGAAGAAATTAAAATACACTAATACGTACCGTTCACATTCATTTACACAAATTCTCAGCTCTTCAAAAAGCCTCAAGTTATCAGGGCATTGGTGTGCTGGTAGGTAGTTGTAATTATCTTCTCATCTTTCTGAAGGTATTTTAGAATCTCCAGATCCATGCATGGACACAACAACAGCAGAGGCAAACCAGCTGACAGAAGTCTGAACAGCCACAAAGATGATAAAAAATACTGTTTGATACAGCTACTTACATCATGGCCTATGAGTTCTGTCTGTGTGGATTTATCTGCTTGGGAAGCAAGAGCCTTCTGAAAGCACTGAGCCTTTTCCTGTAAAACAAAATAACATTGCATAGGTGAGTCATGGTTTTCCTCACTGGGCTTTGCAGCTCAGAACATCCAGATAAATTCAGAACTCATGCATGGACAGCTGGTAAGAAATAGATTTATTATGGCCTTATTCACACTGGGAGGTTGATTTCCTTCCTACTTATATGCTTTTATAAATTTATCTTTCTCTTAAACAGAGGATGGACTCAGACAGTCCAACTCCATGGTACGGCTGAGCCCACAAGAAGGATGTCACTGATGCAGACACAGAGCACAGCAGATACAGGCACAAAGTACCAAGCAGCTGCAGGGACTCCAGCAAACACCAGCACCATTCCAACAGCAAAGAAATAATTTACATTTTTTTTTAAACATTAAGGAATATGCAAACTTGAAGATCACAATGCTGAGATGACTTTCGCCCTCCCCCGATGGAAAAGTGTCAGCAAATCCTAAGGATTTCTTGGGTATTGCATTGGTTTCTGCTTTTCCCATTCTTGTCCCTCTGCACCTCAATGCTTTTTGGAAGTGTGGAAGTGTGAATAGGCTTGAGCAAAGATATCTGGCTGCTTTGACAGAAAAAACCTCTGGATTCTGATACTTCATTTGAACTGATCACTAAGCTTGCTGATCCTCATCAAGCCCTTGAGCATACTGTTTTAGTTTCCAGGAGAAGGTATTTGATAAAACAACTGTAAATATGTGGGGTAAGGCAGGAAAAGGCACACAGGAGGGGAAAGAGAACGCACAGTTCTTTCCTGCATTGATTTATGTTTTCCTGCTTACTGATTCAGTTTTATTTTTCAGCTGTATCTGTAAAATATACTTACCTTGAACTCAAATTCCTCAAGATCTACAAAATATAATTGAATGCTACTGACAAGTATGCATTATAATAAAACAGAAATCATTTAAATTGGATTTCAAGTTAATTGATTCTCAGGTTCTCACGTTATCTGATTCAAGGCAACGTATGCACATCACTACACTGAGTAAACAGCAGAAAGAAGTCAATCCCTGAGTGATCCTTACCTCCAGTGTTTCAATTCTTCAAGTAAGAGGTGGGGGAAAACAGAATTCAGACTGACCTCTTCACTTGCACAAAACACTTGATCCCAAATTTGCTGATGTAACAACCAAGTTAAAACTGAATTCACAGAAAACGAAATCCGATTTGACAGAAACGGTTTGTACTCTTGAGGTCTGAATAAACTAGTCCACTGTCCAGAGCACTTTTACATGTTTAAAAAACAGACATTATTATGCATCTTCTATCTTATTTAACCACGTTTTACTGCTCAGAAGCTCCATGAATTTTCTAGTTACAAATACATATGGACAGATACTGGGTGTTCAAGTAATGCAGTGATTGGATCAACACCAGCATTAAAGTGTGTATCTGATCAAATTAAACATTTCTGGTCTTTCTGCATGGATTCATAAATATATATTTTGAAAAAGCAGGAAGGAAAAACACCCAACAGAAAATATCCAAATATTCATTAAGGAATCAAATTACATGGGAAAGCCAGAAAGGCTGGAATAACAAAATCCTTTCCTTTCCCTGAGCTGCTCATTTGACTAGGCATATGCAGTGAGATCCATTTTCAACATATCCAAGTTCTGACTCCACATTAACATAGTAATCCTTTCTATTTACTTTTAGTAAGCTAACTAATAAAATAGGAAAAACTGAAAATTTCCAGATGTCCAGGTATTGGGGAAAAAGCATACGGAACTAAAAGCTCCTTTCTTTTTCTCAGTTATACCAAAATGGAAAATAGAAGATCTTTACAAGCCAGGTAGCATGCTTTAACATTGATTCATAACAAAGTTGTTAGCTACCTGGACATCTATTCCAACAACAGCCTTCTACTACCCTCATAGCATTACTCCTAGGGATTATTACTACTATAAGGTAACACTTTAAAGCAATTTTTAAAGTTGTTTCAAGTCCTGAAACTTCCTTGAGACCTTCTTGCCATTTTAAAAGACAAAAATTACCTTCTTTCAGAGGCTTCCTAGTGAAATTGAATAAATACTGTCTTTTTCCATATGTGACCCAGTCCTGCTTTCTGCCCTTTGTGTATCAGAGAGGAGTCAGCTCCCCCTTCTCTAAGATACTATGTAGTAAAAAGACTGCAAATAGAACTTTCCGTATTCTTTTTCTTTACAGGGTAAACAAAATAGGTGCCTTTGCCTCTCTAAAGACCAAGAAGGGACCAAATAATTTATTTTAAAACTATTCTTAGGATCAGCCAAAGTACTTCTAGGTGACTTTTTAAAAGTGAGAGCATAAATGAGCGTCTTTTCTTACCATTCAGTGTGTTGTTGCTGCCACTTATAAAAATAAACAGCACAAAAGTACATTTGCAGGTGACATAGATAAGAGCATGAAAAACTTTCATTCCCTGGGTTCATCCTAATTAGAGAAAAGGCAGGAAGAGCTGCTGGCTGTTTTAAAAACAACACTGCCAGAAACATTCATTGCACCCCTCTCCCTGAAATACCTGTGTGTGTGTGCGAGAGAGAGTGTGTGTTTTGATGGGAGAGAGAGGGAAAAACTACATGGAAGGACATTTTCTCAATCACTGCAGTTTCTTAAATTATTGAGATTATTGACTACGGCATTTCAACAACCATAGTGAAAAGCATCAGACCATGACCAATAAAGATCACCTTCCTGTCTATTTCTTCACATGGGAAAAACTTCACACATGGTTTATAACTCAAACTAGCTCTGGTACAAGAGTGTCATGGTTTGAATACTCATTATTTTATTACCATGTTTGCAATAAGTCACCAAAAGGTGCTGAAATAGGACAACAACAGACATCAGCTAACTGATGCAAGTAAAAATATTACAGATAAAATAGAAAAGTGAAATGCATAATAAAAAACTGAGAGAACAACTTAGTCTTCACTACTGAAAGGCAGATAGTAGGAAAAATGTAGAGTCAGTTCCTTAGATTTAGGCTGTCAGTATAGGTTAATATACCTTGAAATATGACACTGGCTTCCTAAAACATTTCTTCTCTGAACAGATGAGTACCAAAAAAGTTTTCACAGCTTTGACCGTGAACAGATCAAAGTTGTTTTTTGTGACTGTCTTCTTATCCCATTCCCTACCAGTGACAGCATGGTGACCACTTGTGGTGCTTTGTTTAATTGCAAATTCCAAAAAGAAAATGCTTGGCAATTACTTTGAATGGTCATATCAAACCAAGGAGCAAAACTTACTGCCCCAGCTGTTTTGGAGGAATCAAAACTCTACTGTCCAGCAGAGCTGTGGCTTTCATCCATATGGAATGTATTTTGTCTAGTTGATAGCATAGTAAAGATTTTTTGTTTCTTAATGGCCATTTCACTTTTATTGTTACTTAGATTAAAAAATATAAAATCTCATAAGCTAACTTTTTACCTCTGTCTCATATAGTCTGTCCAGATTATTCTAAAACCCTATGAAGACAAATGTGGTGTTTTCTTGTTTTGTTTCAGCATACATCTGGAATGGCCTCCAATCACCACCAACACTGCAGTCAGATTTACAACTCACACGTGATTGTTTCCCTGGCTTCCGGCATTAACCCCACTGTGAATAACAAGTTATGTTCACACAGAACTGGGGAGAAAAAGCTGCTCTTCAGAAGACTTATAAAAATGCAAAGTCTTTTAATTCTGATGTGCTTTGGGATTAAACTTAATCAACAGCAGCAGTTAGGCAGAGAGCAAAGGGATAACAAGTAGAAAAAATCCTGCTTTCCACCATCTATTCTACCTAATTTACAGACTACAATGAGCTCCAGAATTGACTTTATGACAGTTATTTCCATAGAAATTGAGTCCCTATTGGTTTGAGTCTCAGTTTGGGAAGAAAACATATCGTACATAGCATAGCTCTGGTGATCAGCTGCGGTACAGCTGAGTCACATCACACTGGAAAACACTTTGTGAAGCCCAGCTGTCTCTTGAGCACAGCTTGAGAAAACAGCTACAACTTGGTTCAGCTATCCACACATAAATGTACTAAGAACTGAGGTGCTAAATAGCCACAACAAATTTAGAGGTGTTACTCTGGAACCATAGTGACAAACAGGTGTGACCATCCCCAAGGGGACTAGCCCATTGATAAGGAGAAAAATATGAGGAAACTCAGTGGGAATGCACCCAACTAAGCACAAATGCAGGTTTCATTGAGGGTTACAGTTCTGTCAAATCACTGTAAGCAACAAAGACCAAAACTACACAATTTCAGAGAACGCATCATTGCTTTCACATAGGACTCTTGCACAAACCAAAACAGTGTTTCAGTTTTTACATTATGAGACTTTCGTAAAACACAAGGCAAATTTCTAAGCATATGGCAAATATGGCATCTGGAATGGAAGACAGCACACCTTCTGCTTTGATTTCCATCAGAACACGATATCCAGGTATGAATCAAGAAAGGCTAAGACAAGCCTGGCTCCAAGCAGTTTGCAATACTTCCATAATTAGTTACTGCCAGGTCTAAACATATTTAATGAAAAAAAGGCAGTTTCTAAAAATGCCATCACTTTGTAATAGCTCTTTGAAGATCAGCAATATTTAGCAAGGTTTAAAATCTCTGAGTTACAAGTCCTGTTGTAGACATGCCAGCTAACCTTACAGTACTCCAAAGGTTTCGTAGATCCTGACCAGAGAGAGTTATTACTGTTTTAAGTTTTGAAATCCTTACAATCCCAAGTACTGTCTTAAAGTTTTCGTCCTCAACTTCTGCAACATAAAAAGTCTTCTCTTTGGCTGAGTGCTGTATGACCTTACCAACAAAAGATTACTCCAAACTTTGTAAGCACAGTCTATCTAATCAGAAAGAGAAAACACACAAAAAGTGAATATCCTAGTCCACTGAGCTGACAAATGTCAGAGACAGGAAAACAATCTTAAAAATGGTATCTTTTGACTCATTTATTTGACTGGACGGTGCAGTACTGTAAACATTGCCATTACCACTCATGTATGTGCTGCAAAATTAAAAATAAATGTTTACAGATACATGAGACCATCTCAGAATTTCAGGAAAAGGATTTTGCAAATATATCTGAGTTCTAAAGTTATTTTTCAAAAGCATCCTGGGAAGATGCTTTAAAATATAGCATTGAACAGTGGGAGGTATCTGTTTATTCCACGTGAAAAAAAACCCCTATTGCATGTCTTGGATCAGGAGAATTTGTTGACAATAGATGTACTTCAATTAATTATTTACTGTTTTATCTGTTCCATCAACAGAAGGCTAAATCACTATTACAATTTAAAATTTGTATTTTAAAGCAATAACTGTGTTACTTTAAAACAGTACCTGTTTATTTCTATCCCTCAGTCATTCAGAAAATCTGAATAGCATGTTGTCATTTCCTTACTGATTATTTCTCCCATGGCTACTTTTAGACATTCGTCTATGTAAAAACATCACTAACAATATAGAGAAACATTTTCTAGAGATTGCATCTCAAAAAAAAAAAAATCACAAATCAAATCCTCACATATGGCCCAGACATGGCCATGCATGCTTTGAATAATGCAATGCAATAAAAAATTGATATGGTCACACTCTGTGAATAATATGGCCATCACAAGTGATGCCAATCTTAACAGCCCAACAACAAAAACAAAAACCAAGACCTGAGAAAGTTATTGGAAGGAAAGGAAAAACAAGCAGCTGTGCAGTCATTGCCCTTCAAAAGGCTGACACATCAAGCATAGGAGTTCATGTAGAAATTATCTCGACAAATAGTCCTGAACCTTTAATAAGTATTGTTGTTAATTTTAATTTGTGTTATGGTTGCACCCAGATGTCCAAGAAGATATTACTAAGTCTTACAGTAGGTCATCTAATAAAGAAGATTATCTCTTTCAATGCATATATCCTTGGATTTTCACTGCTATACCAAGTGCTAGGACCACTTAGACAAATAAAATCCTGTCCCAAAATATAAAACGCTCAACAGAAAAGATGAGGAGACAGTATTACCTCAGTTTGAAAACTCAGAAATGGTGATACTGGGACACTAAACCTTACAGCCGCAAAACACAAAATACTCCACATAAGCATTATTGACTTGATCATCCCACAAATATTTGAAGAAAAATAACTAATAAGTGATTTATTTTTCAAGGTCATGTGAAGCCACATGAAGAGTTATGGAGTGCTGCAAAAATATGTAGTCCAAATTTCATGTCCTGGAAAAGCAGACTTCCTCACACCATTAAATTCAACACACCCACTTTAGCCAAGAATTTCTGGGCTCAGTTGCCTTCTAAAAGCCCACAACAGAAGAGTATTCAGTACAATACTGAATTGCAAGATAACTGCAAAGAAGAGCTACACGTTCAGGTTCAATGACCCAGCTTGCACACCATTGGTTCACAGTACTTTTACACAGCATTTTTATCTAAATAAAAATACAGATATAGCAGTGGAATTCTCTTCAATTAGTGCTCTCATCAACTGAACAGTATTATACAGCCCCTCTTAAGATATGAAAGAAGTTACTGGTTTTATACACACCAATTTTTGACCCATCATCTTTAAAGTACTTGATCATCAAAAATAAGCAAGTTTAAATCCATTTATGCTGTGCTTCTCTTATGTTTACTAGCTGAAAATGGAGATGAGACATAAAGTCTCTAATTAAATTGCTTGCAAACTCATGTTCAGGTTTTTCAGAAATAACTGCAACTTAGAAAATCCTACTCCTTGAACAGGGATATAAACATGTTTATTTCAAGTATTTGTCTCATGGGAGTAGCACAGTACCTTTCTCATAGTCTAGCATGAGCTAACTAAACCTGGAGTAGGACAAAACGGACTAGACAGATTATTCCTGCCCTTCTGCTTTCACTGAAATATACTGCCACAACATTACCTCTAGGTGGTATGCTCATGATTCAGCTGGCAGAGTTGTGCTCACACACACACACACAAAGCTAACATGTAAATGAACAGAAACCTACTAAATTTAGTTAAGAAAGGAAGTACTGTTTATAACTTTGAGCTTTTTCCTTCCTTTATCCCTTTTCAGAACAGCCACATCTATCACATTTATGGTGTACATGACTTTAAATGCTGCCAGGTTCTGCATGGGTACACAAACAGAATTTCAGTCTGTCCAAAACATCTGTTTTGGAAGGACTGGAGTTACTTTTTTGTAATTTCTTTCATAGTTTTTTTGGTGACTACCACTCTTCATCAAAGGAAAAACTCTCTGCTTAAACAAATACAGTGTAACAGCATTATGAAAATTCTGTAGCATTACTAACAGATGACTCTGCAAAACATTTAAGATAAGGTTTTACTTGGGGAAGCTGTTTTATTAACTTTTGAAATTGTCAAAGACATTCGTTCTTTTGTTATGTGTTCCTTCCCTACCTACCACGTGAAATGCTAACATCCTTTAGGCCTCTAAGTGGAGATATTTAAGTGCATTGCCTGTCAAATATTTCAGATATTTCTGTTGGTTTGTGGCTTCCATTGCCTCTGTGCACACAGGGACATGAGTGGGATGTGATTCACATCAGTGCCAGTCACTTGACACAGAGATTTAACAGAACATGCATTAGACAGAGTGCAAGAATCATTAAATCAGCACAGCCCAAATTGCAACTGTTGTTTATTGAAGGCTTCTGGCATTAATTAAATCTCACACAGCTAAGTATTTACAGCAGTTTTACAGATTGCTGTCCTGAGGAATGAGATTCGTGATGGTGCCATTAGGAGATACAGTACGAATGCAATGAAAGGGTCATTTTTGAGTTGTCCCAGCAGCAACTGCATGAGGCAGGCAGATTTTGATCATTTGTTGGTCAAATGAATAGAGAAAAATAATCACATAAATCAAGTAATTGCTGCCACCATGGAAATCAACAAATCCCTGGACCAATCTCTGTGCTAAATAAGGCTGCAGTTTTATTCGCTGATATCACAACATATAATCCCTGCATCATTTTAAATATATCCAGCAATATTGAAAACAACCCACAGCTGCCACTCTGAGTGGTTCCCCCTGTGATATTACATCAATTACTCAAGAAATTTTGGCAGGTATTTTGGACAGAACCATCAGTTTGGGTTTAGCGTGGCCAGAAAAGGACAACTCTTTGACTTGCTTTTGTCCCGCACTCAGGTGCAGCCCATTCAATGTGCACATTCCTATGCACATGCTGGAAGTGACCACGCTACCTGTCCTCCTAACTAATTTTTTACAGTGGTCAGTAATAACTGGTCCAAGCAACAATGAGTTTCATGAAAATCACTGTCTGGACAGATGAAAAGGGCCTCAGCTGGAAAGGGGTTTCAGCCGGAGCTTCAACCTGTAAGTCAGCCCACAGGCAAGCAGCAGAGATCTGCTCAGCACCTTCTGCTCAGGTAAGACTTTGGAGCAAGAAGGGTTTGTAGCGATTGTATGGGAAAGTGAGGCCTGGAGAACCAGAGGGAAACAGAAAGCTTCAATAAAAGACTAAGGAGACGTACTCAGAACAGGATTTAGCAGCACAGCTCAGGAAAAAGCTTCAGTCACTACACCAGGCGCTCGCACTGCAAAGACTTTTTCCTGAGCAATTAACTGCTTAAGCAAGGACCAAAAGGCACTTTTACCCTTTGTGAACCTTATCTCAGGGGAAGTCACAGCATGGTTTTTGCCAGTAATTGACACTGGAATGTTATTAAAGTAGATAGCTTTTTACTGTGAGTTCAGGTTCATCATTCATATGCCCTCCATTTTTACCCAGTCACCTCAACTGAGACACTGAAAATTAAGTATGAAGCACATCATATTCTATTCACCAAGACAAAACCAACACACTTCAATATGCACTATCAGGTATTCCAAATACTATTGCAAGGCCCACAAGTAATTTTCAGCAGCTTTGTACTGCTTGTCTAAGCAGAATATTTATGACCACACAACAAAATTTTCTTTCACTTTTACAATACCAAAGCAAAAAAGAAGAGAGGAGTGTATCAATCTCTTCTTCTTTCAAACACGTCTTTAGTTAATTCAGAAACTTCCCCCATGATGGGAGTTTGACTTTGTGAGAGCTGTGAGACTATTACGAATTCTACAGCAAACCATTTGGATACTGGGACTTAGTCAAGGATTTTAGCAATGACATTTTGACTTTAACTGGTGAAACTAACAAAAAATGTAGCAAGGTATTTCCATTATCATAAAAAAATTGGAGTTTTCCAAGCACCTGCAAATGGTAACAATAAGTATACTGCACAAAGAAAGTAACCATTACATTCAGGCTTTCTGGTATGATGCATATGCAAAAAGGCAACTGTTGCACAAAGAAATGAAATAAGATTTTTCTTACTATTTCCAGAAGAATTACAGGATCTTCAGGAAAGAGCATTGAAAAAAGATCTGTCATTTTTTCTTCCTTTTAAAAATATAATTTCTCACCATTTAGGGAAATGGTGACTAGACCTTTATTTCTCACTGACATATTTCATAAGCAAAACACGTTGCTATGGTCCCCAGATTGCTACTGCAATCAAACCAAAAAGGATGACTTATAATCATGACCATAAAGCAGCTGTCACATAAAACTGTTCAAAGAGGGGAAATCACAACTGAAACCATGATATACTCATAAAAACATGAGAATTACATTATACAAGTCTAAAGAGACACCCTGATGCTTCTTAAAGTGTTTTTCAGACAAAAGAGGAATAAACTCTCATTTTGCCTCAGAAAATAAGAAGTGAAAAAGAGATGAAGGTGAATCTACAGCATTTGAAAAACATTAATAGCCGGTTTATACTGTAACATAAATTCACTCCAGCAAATAAACCATCTTTATTGTCTCATAATCAGCCTGTTGGTACACTATTGTTGATAACAATTGTTCTGCTAAAATTTTTACAAGTGTTTTTTAATGTTGTCCCAGTGCTGTCTGAGCTCATCGTGTGTACCTTTTATCAAAAAAGGATTTGTTTCCAAATGCTGCTTTTAGATAAGCCAGTGTTGCCTAGGAAGATGCCTCATTTCTCAAAACATGCAGAAGAGAGATGAATCCTGTCCATTGGCCAAAGACCAGGGACTCCCTCTGATATCCAAGTGTAAACCCAAAAGGACAGCTCTGAAACAGAAGCACTTTCAAACTAGGCAACGTAAAAGATGCAATGAAAGGCTGCAGTAGGACATGGAACCATAAAACTACAAACACGGTCCAGTTGGACTGCACCAGTGAGCAGCACAGATCCTTTGGGGGTTAATAAATAAACAGGTAAAAACTAGTTCAGGAGATCCCTTTAGCTGCAAAGTGATGGACTGGGAGAGCATTGAAGAAAATATTGAATTTCTTCATGTGCCAGCTTTTCTGAAAGCAGCTGCTTGTGGCCACCACTGGAGACAGCTGAAGGGATGGATAAACCCTCACACTGACCCAGTACAGATTTTTTTATTTCATATTCTAAATACTAACCCAAATCCACTCTGTTTTGTAACACTGCAATATCAGATTCCCAAGAACCTAGCTCATATTCTTTCAATGGACGAGAAAATTGGTTTCCTCTACTTTTCATCCAGTTTCTTAATAACTAAGAGATACTTTGTGTAGATACAATAAAACCCATCCGTTTAATCTAAAAGAAATCCAGACAACTTATTTTAACCTATAACTCTTTGGGAGCCATATGGCTGCTCTTCATCAATTTTCAAGACATCAAACTGAATGGAAGTTATCAAACATGCTAAAGAAACAGGTGTTTTATTAACACAGAAGTGAAAAGAGACTCTAAAAGAGCCTCTAAAGGTGCACCCAAAAGCCAGTGGCAAAATCATTTACCTGTGAGACCTTGGGAGTAGCAACCTGTGCCTCTACACCACAGTAATGCCATTTGGTTCAGATTTCTGTTTTCTTCAGAAACTTCCTGCACTGTCCCCTCTAAGATATCTGTGGATTTAGGAATCAAATATCACCTACAGTCATTAAGTGCAAGCCGTGCATAAAGCTCACCCCATTTTTGTTCACTGATGACCTTAAAAAGTCAAAAAAGGTAAAATTCTTGATTTTGCTCTGTTCTTTAAATGGGTTTTGCAGAACCAAAATTAGATTACGTCTTTCTGGGTTTTGTTTTTTTTTTTTTTTTGCTATCCAATCGACTCCAATGTTTTCTGATTTCCCGATATTGAAACTCAAACTGGTTCAAGAGATCATCAACTCAGAATATCACTGACCTCTCAAAGTCAGATGTATATGAATAAACTGGTTCAGACTGCTGCCTATTTGATAATCACAGAAGGTGCTATTCCATTCATGGCAACCGAGTCTCATTCCTCCGAATCCGACTCATTTACAGAAGGCTGTCACGCGTCTATTTCCAAATTGCATAAAAAATGAAATACAAAAGCAGACAATAAAATGGAATTACTTGAGCAGACATCGTTTTTAAAGTACAGATAGGGTACATGTATCTTGTCTTCTATGGAAAATTAGTTGAGTTTTTCATGAGTTCCACAGAATTTCTCAAGTAGATTGTCTTAAGCTTTCAGGTTCTTCTTGCTATTTGTTTAAGAAATACTGCAGAAAAAAACAGACTTGTTATTTACAAGCACCACTCGATATCAAGAGTGGAAAGCTTGAAAAGTGATGCAGTGTTCAATATTCTTAGGAAGAGATGTTCAGTTTATTGTTTACACTGGCTTTTCTAGTATCACTTACAGAGACTTATTTGCTTTCCTGTCAGAATATGCATACAAGCAGAAGTAAAGAAAGCAACTATTTTTTGAAGTGTCCAAATTGCACTGAACCTGCGAAAGACTTAATTGTTTTTGGCAGCCTAAGTCTCCTACCACAGTGACTAAGGTAGACATCACAAACAGGTGAATTTTCTGTTTTTCTGTTCTTCTGAGTGCATTTCATTTCTATCCTAGTCTTAGCTTGTTTTCCTGAGACACTCCAGAGACCTTCCGTGACATTTGATTCTATATATTCAGCTCAGCTCCTTTCATATGCAAAGTTTTACCTGCTACTCAGAATATGAAGTTCCATTAGTTGTTTATTTATTTTATTTACTGGTCCTGGTGGAGGTCACTACACAGACCCTCAACTAGAAGGAAACCACATCATGCAGAGATGTAGTCAAAGAACTTACACAAAAACACATGGAATGGGCAACACAAAGAAATCATTCATTTTTCAGTGGATATAAAAACAGGGGTTAAAAGAGCACTTCAGATGACCACCATTAGTCCTACAGCTGGTCTCTCAGCTTCAGGTGGTACTATTCAAGCTTAGTTTTCTTAGGCTGGTGTAATTTGTGTAATCTTTACACTGTTAAAGAGACCAAATAACACATTTCACTGATAAAAAAACAGGGAAAAGGAAAAAAAGCAACACAACTCCCCCAAAAAGTGCACATGAAGCTTCCTCATTATTAGTGATCAGGATGGTTAAGAATTGGACCCAAATGCTAGAAAACTAAAATTCTGACACAATTTTCTCAGTTCTGTTCATTTGAGTTCAAGTCCTCTTTTGTCTTTTCATCTGCACTAGATCTGAGATGACCATCTCTTGTATTCCTTCCTTTCCACTCATGTTATCTCCTTGTAGACCTGTTCCTTACTTTGTTAACTTTTCCTGGTCCTTCCTTTCCCTGCTACAAAATGACTGATAACCTTTATTCTTTTTCTGCAACAGAGACACTTGACTCTTCCCTTTAGACTTCAGTCTCTGATACATGTGACCCTGAAATCCAAGGTCTGTCCCCACTGCAATAACTTCAGTTCAGGGGCAGTCTCAACAACTGGCTTCTAAAGTGCCAGGGTTGCTACCTTTTTCAAAGTTCTTTCTGAAGAAGTAAAGCTGTTGCAGAGGGGACAAAAATGGAGCTCACTTCACTGCAGAAGTTATCTCTGAACTGATACTTTCATGGTATTAGAACATCCTGAGGCACGAAAATACAAACACAGCATCTTTGTTATTCTCTTTACCTTTTTTCTTTTTTTTTTTTTTTCCAAGCAAGGAGAGCACCTGTTTTCTCCATCACAGGATAACTTACAAACTGATTTATATTATTTATATAAATTTATATTATGTCCTAAATGTGCATCTAGACTTTTAAGTTAAGGGCAAGAACCCATCCGAGGGCAGGGTGATGCCCCTCGCTTTATGCTTCCTCTTCCAACCACTGCCTCACATGGGATCTTTTTGTTCCTCTGTCTGGCCACGCTCCAGGAAACCACCCTGCAACCAACAGTGGAGCTACAGCTGAGTGTGCAGCTGGGACTCCACAATATCATCCTGAAGACAGGACTTCCCAGTCACACTGATGGCAGAGCAGCACAGCCTTCACCACACTGCATGGCACCAGTCTACCCTATTTTCCTACCTCTTCCCCACTGCCAGAATCCTCTGCCTTCAGCAAAACAGCCTGCACAGCTCAGATTTTATAGAAAAAACTGAGCTGACTGGGACATTAAATAGGTCAATGTGGAGGACACAGCCAATGCTCCTTGTCAATACACACTCCTGCATTACCAAGCTCTCAGAAGAGAAAATAAGACCACCCTTTCCATTAATTTGCTGTCCCCAGAGCTGGCACATTTACCATATTGGGCTTCATCAGAGTCAGGTAAGAATGCTTTCAATGAAACGGAATCTTTTACAGATCTTGTCCTAGAGGCTAGTTGATATTAATTCCTTAGCTTATCATGGCAGAAAAATAGACCCCTGTGCTGCATGCTGACCCTACATGGTTCAAAGTCAAAAAAGACTACATTTTTTATAAACTTTCAACACATATATGTTTATGTACAGACACCAAAGTCAGTGAAGGAGAGGAGGTGCTGCAGGCGCTGGAGCAGAGATTCCCCTGCAGCCCATGGTGAAACCCATGGGGAAGCAGTTGTACCCCTGCAGCCCGTGGAGGCCCAAGGTTGAGCAGAGATCCACCTGCAGCCCATGGAAAACTCCATGATGGAGCAGGCAGATGGCCAAAGGAGTCCCTGACTCTGAAGCCTGTGCTTGGAGGAGACTCCCAGCAGGACCTGTGGCCCCAAGGAGAGAGGGAACCACACTGGAGCAGGTCTGCTGGCAGGACCTGTGACCCTATGGGCCACTGACCCTGGAACAGTTTGTTCCTGAAAGACTGGACCCCATGGAAGGGATCTATGCTGGAGCAGTTTGTGAAGAACTGCAGCTCATGGGAAGGACTCATGACGAAAAAGTTGGTGGAGGACTGTCCCCTGTGGGAGGGACCTGATGCTGGAGCAGGGCAACAGTGCGAGGAAGCTTCCTGATAGAGTGTAAGTAGCTGCTTTGCATTCTAGAAAAACCCAAAGATTTTGAATTTAATTTAACACACATTTTTAGCAATTCATTCTCAGGCAGAAAAAAAAAAAGGCCCCAAATCGCATTGCCTTTGATGCTACCCTTCCAGGGAAATCTTTAAATTGGACATAATGAGAGATCCAAGGTCAAAAGGGAAAGGAGATGTGATGTACCATGCCTCTGTCTGAGATACCCTTTCCTCTTCTATTTTCATTCATTTTGTAGTTCAGAAAGGTAGTCACCAGAAATTCAATGTTCTATATCAATGATTCTCACCGAATTGCCTTGCAGTACAGGTCACACAGTTCATATACTCCCCTCTGTTCTGTCTGTTCATGTGTTTCAGCTGACTGCTTTAGACAGGCGGTTTCTTTATCCATCTCTGAATTTCTGTTCCCCATAGTTACTGAGTGGTAGTCTCAGGATTCTACTCTGAAAGAACAATAATTCTGATTTCCCCAAGTGCACTGTGTCATTAAAATCTGTCAGGTTAGCATATCCAGCTTATCACTTCATTCCCCATCCAAAAGGGAAGATCCAAAATAATGTATACCCTTTAGACTTCTTTTGCAAAAGGGAACCATGAGCACATCATCATGTTTTAGTCACAAGCACAATGACAGAAGACCTCAGTGTAATATCAAACTAAAAACCTTTGTGAAAAATCTGGAGAAAAGAAGTAACAACCTCCTGCATGCTTCAGCAAATATTATTATTTATACAATTCAGACTGTCACAAAATTAGTTGTCTAAACTTTGTAATCTACTGTGAAACTATCTTCTACATGTGAAACAATGTGGTAGTAGAAACATATTTCTTAAAATGCTCTGGGACCTGTGGGAAATAAAGTACAGTCACACATTAGGTCAGAAAAAATATTCCAGTGAATCAGATTCCAAAGTCTAAATGAAATAAAAAAAACCACCCAAAACAAAAAAGTAAGTTCAGTTATACAGCAGGAAGTTGTCAAAAATTTTGTTTTGTATGTCACAAACATAATTTTTAGCATAAAGACTGCAGCTTTCTAAATCCCAGGTGGCTTACTTGTTTCATTTTGGGTTTTTGCTCATTTGTTTGTTTGAACACCACTGCATATTGCCCTCTTTTTCGTTCCTTAATAGTAACAAACTTTCAAAACATGGGGCAACATTTACTGTTTCTCAAAAGTGATAGGTTTTTCCAAAACACTAGTTTCAATGAAGTTCAGCCGTCTCTGTTTTTTTCTTAACAGTTATTTTATCTTGGGAATTTTGTTGCTTCATTTTGGGGTTAGGTGTTTAATTTGTTATCAAAAAATTAATCCATGTGAAACACAACTTTTTAATTGATTTCTAAGGTCTCCATCTTCCAGCAGAAATTATTGGCATGAATGGGGAAATTGCCAATGCTTAGCTCACAAGGAAATACATTTTGTATTCGGCAGAAAAAAAAAATCTGAACTGCATCACCTACAATGACTACATCAAAAGCAATCAACTCTCATCAGAAGATTAATTTATCCCTCTTTTAGGGGCTGGGGTGAAGAGGGGGGAGGCAGGTAGGTGGCTCATGTAACTGGAAATTTTATCACTGCCAGAAGGAACACACAAGCAGAAACAAAGCCAGTCTTCAGTACTTCCCATGGGAGTGTTTTACTTTGCAGCCTTCATTTTCCTTCAAGGTTTTGTAATTATATTTCCATAATTTAGTCACATAAAGAATATTATGACTTAGGTACTTCATCTTAATTCTATCCCACAAAAAGAGCAGGTTCAGATTTTTCACTTATCACTGTGATAATAGCCAGTTTATTAAAAACATATAGCAGAGCTAAGTGATAATAGGATATCCTTGCTTTCCAATATTTCTTTTAGAAATAACTTTTACTTATCTCTTTGGAATAGAGGTACTAGAACAGTACAGTTTTCTTCATTTTTAAAGTGATTCTATCAAAACGAAATCCATGTATCTGGTTGATGGACTTGCCTGTAATTCTAAGACTCCATAATGTGTTAACTTTTTTAATAAAAACAAGTTTTTGGTGATCACCTTACCCTATTAGTGAAAAAAAGAGTGTACTCAACCCTATTTCCCTAAGATCAGCACATGAGTTCTGTGCCCAGCTTCAGAGACAGGTTTTTTAAGAAGTAAAATTAATTTCTTACAAATGACTGCCAGTTAGACTATTCTTCTTGATTAGCATGTCCAGCACTCCTTTTCCAGAGCATCCATGCCAGCACCATGACTTCTAAAGCACTTTTTTGAGAAGGTAACAGTTGTACAGTTTTGGGGTAGGTTTTTCAGGAAGGTGGGGGGGGGAGGGGGGTGTTTTTTGGGCTTTTTTTTGGTTTAGGGTTTTGATTTGTTTTGTTTTTTATTACAATACAGTTCTGAATTAAGCTGTTAAGTCCATAAATAACCCATTTTTCAAATACTGGAAGTACACAACTATCTGTATTAACTTCCATGAGGCTCCCAGCTGTATTTGAAGACTTATGCAATTTTCAAAGTAAGGACCCAGAAAGCAAAATTTAACAAGAATAGAACGGTATGACAAGACAAGCACTGTTTCCAAAACTTGGCTCTCTGATAAATTCACACTCTTAAACCAGAAGAGAGGAGAAAAGGGAATTAATACTTCACTTCCTAGAGCATCTGACTAAAGTAAAATTTACAGAGTAACAGCACAACGTAATTTCACCAACTGAATTAAGTTTCAAAAAGCCAATGAGCAATAGTTGTTCCTGTCAACTTGTCCGGTAAAACTAAATTTAATGAAAACCTGAAGCATCAGCATAGAAGTAAAGGCATTTAAAAACAAACATAAATACAAGAAATTAAGTTGCAAAAAATGAAGGATATTTCAAATATACTAGGAAAACTAGATCCTGGAGATTGAAGCATGGGTATTTTTTATTTGAGTATGAAACTAATTCCAGAGAACATACAGTTTATTTATTTTCATTTATGTAAATATTTAGCAGATATTATTTCTTTTCTTTTGTAGACTGAAATAGTCAATCAAATAACTACTTAATTTAATTAATGTACTTGTATTTCTTATGAATACAGCAACTTTCAATTACACTCTCTATGATTAAAATGGTTAAAAGAATCAGACTGAAAATATTTCAGTGCAATACTGCCTTTGGTCATTAATTCAAGTTATGGCAGCAAGTCTTGAATCTACAGAGCTTGAAGCCAATTAAGGTTGATGTATTATAAATACTGAATCTGCACCACATTTCAACCTGAGCACCACAGTCTGAATCCAAACACTATCAAACAAAATCCTTACATCATCATCATCATCACAGCTTCAGGTGTAGAACAGGAAAAAAAACAGCATTCAATCTCACACAAGTGACAAACTAATTTCATCATCATATTCCTAATACCACGTCAGTATTAATGTGGAAAGATAAACTTGCAAGCACTTGCAGTTTAGGCAGTAGAGGCTTTACTTTGCAGTCAAAGGGTTTTAGTCTCTCAATAGTTATTCCTGCTATGCATTGTTACGCTGTGATGATCATCTAATCACGAGATTTTAGTATTTTCTGAAGTTTCATATAAAATGGTGTATCTGGGGAGAAATAAAACCCATACTTACTTTTCAAAGAGCAAACAAACAGGCATGCAGAAATAAAGTATAGAAGCAGCAAACTAAAAAAGTCGCTCTAGTACGACAGGAAATAAACTTTAAAAAAATTATTAAAGTAAGTATCTGGGAGTTCAGAGAGCCATGAAAGTTGGTAATGAAGGACATACAGTCACTGCTTATTAACTGCCTACATAAAGGTATTCTACCAAGAACACCAGCTGCACAGATCTCCCAGCAACAGGACTTGTAGGGACCTTGCTCTGTAACAAAGAGTTCCAGTATCAACTGGGATATTTCAGTGAGTCAATACAGGTTTCACAGATGGCAGAACACTGACAATTTAGATCAGAAGACCAGATGATGAGAAAGGCATGGTTAAAACTTCTGTGTTTGATGAAGAAAGTACTGTAGAGTAACTTTACTAGGTTTTCTAAACCTCTGGATTTTATAATCATATAAGAATACATTTCTTATAAGAACCACTAGCACAAATCTGACAGTTGGAAAACAACACAGAGAAGCAAACTGAACCAACACATTCCTGCCAGCATTCTTTTCAATGTAAAGCCTCCCGAGGGCTTGCTCCTCAAAGTACAGGTCATTATCTTTGGTATGAACCAGTCCAAACTCCTAAAGCACACACAACTTAGAACCATCCACTACTTAGGCGCGTGAAAACTGCTGGATCATGTTTTCCAACATTGTACAGAGTTATGTACACCAAGTGCAGTTTAAGATAAACTACCACCTCTATGGATTTTTGGTGTATAGCAAAAAGAAATTCTACAGAGACCACAGTATTCAGTATTAAACATGCTGTATTTGGCAACGTGCCCAGGCTACCTTCATTTCCTTTGTGGCAGCTCAAACCAATGTTTTCTATAGCAGAGATAAGAATCTTAACACTACACTCACACTGAAGAGATAGGGAACAACGGCAGCTGCTTTGCATTCCAGAGCTTTTTGAGCATGGAATGATGGATTTTCTTAGACAACCAGAAACACAGCCACAGATTAGGTATCTCTAGGTGCCTCTTGTTCAGCTAAGCAATCTTCTAAATGTGAATGAGGTAGCAGTCATACTGTGTTCTTAAAAAGCAATGAAGTTCAATGATATACACAGATTAGAAATTAGGATTATGAATTATGAAAAGCACATTTCTTTGTAAACATGTGCAAAAGAATCCAAGAGTTATAACTATTCAGAAGATATTCTAGTTTTAACTGCCTTCTGAAAATTTCAGACAGTACTATTTTGACTTCCTTACTGTACTGCATTACTTTTAAGCAAAACTGATTGAAGATACTTTGCTATCTGTTCTACCCTGCCAAATTCCATCTCTCTACGCTAAATTCCACAAAATACATCTAATACATCCAAATAAAGGAAATTTGCAAATCACTAAGCATCATGTGCGTTGACCTTTGCTCTTCTTTTGAATTTGCAGTATGGTTCATTTTAGTCAAGCTGTTGAAACATTTGTGCTATAATGCATCAAATTAAGGCAACCAGCTGTGATGTTTAATTTAGGCTAAAAGTTTATGATCTACAACTACACAATACCTCAGGGAATAACTGATATTTCATGTTACTAAGCTAAATGCACTTCAAAATGGTTACAATCTTCACCACATTTTACACAGAGCACATTGTCATTTAAGCTTTGGGTCTGTAAAGAGTGCAGGCATTCAGTCAAAGCTGCATATTATAGAGAATAAATGAGCAAACAGTTCTAGCCTTTGCTGAAAACACAGTTTCAAAGCCTTCTGTCTAATGTGTTGTTCGATTATGCTTGTATTTTACCCTTTATTATGTGTAATGGAGTTTCTCCATTTGTGAGAGAGAATTCGAAAAAGTCATTAGCTATTTTGTCATAATGCACCATTTTTAGCAGATATTTTATCCAAATACAGTACATAGAGTTGAATAACTGGAACAAAAACAATAAAAGAAACCACAAAGCCAAGCATTTTCTAACTCATGAAAGAAAATCCCCTCCAACAGTGGTTAAACTATTGCATTTTTCTTGACAATGGCAATGTATAAAATGAGAAAGAAACAACACTTTCTGAATGATTAAATAACAATACCTTTTGGAATGTCTTGTGAGATTAATAAAGGAGATAAAAACTATGACACATAAATTTATCACATGCAAAACGTGTGAAAATCAATGCAATGGAAGTTGAAACTTCAGGTTAACCATCTAGAAAGGAACAGATTCAGCTATAATATTGATATACGGCAAAACTATCATGCATAGTAACCAGCTCACTACTTTGTTCTATGGGTGGTTAGCTGTTTATTTAGGAAGTTTAACCTACAGATGTTATGGCTTATAAATACAGGACACACATGCTGCAACTAGAAAGGCACAATGATAACTCTTACTGACAATGTGGATTAGAAACATGATTCTGAGGTGTTCTTGGTAGCTCTTTCACTTCAGTAATCTGCAGAGCCAAAGCACCCAGAAAATGCCAGCAAAACAAAAAATAACATCTTCATGCTTATTGCAGCCTTCTGGAAACAAGCTATGTCATGGGCGAAGAGATTCAAGTGTAAGGATGGTCCATATTGGATGTAGATCTGCTACAGGGGTACACCGGAGCCTCTGGCTATTTTTTAACTAGTACAGATCCCACATGAAGGCAGGAAGTTAGAAAAAGTGTATTAAATTACACATTTTGTGAATTCATTTTATTTGGGTTAGTGCAGGTTCCCTTACTGGAAACTGGAAAATTACTACTCTTCAATGAAATCTATTAGAACTTGCCTCAACCAAAAAAGAGGAAAAAATATCTCTTATTCTTATTATTGCAAGAACGATGAGAAACTCTCCACCTTTAACACGCTGAAACTCACAGTAATTTTAAATAGATTTTAATAAAATGGATGTGCACTTTTATTTCTCTAAATTCATTTTAATCTCCACTCTGCCCTCCTTGCCATATTACAATCACGCATGATTGCAGTGGGCAGTTTCATCAAAGGATCATGCAATTGAGAAAGGCTGCTTGAAAGCTGATTACAACACCAACATCCTCATGACAGAACTGTTACTATCTAGGGAAGGATGAAATCTGTTACTTTCACTACACTCTGATACCCCTCTGGAATCAGAAGTCTGCTGTATTAACATTTGAAAAATTGGGGATTACCTGGTACAAATATGAACTTTGAATGTAATACTATTTCAAAACCTCTCTTTCAGATTCAGAAAACCCCGCCCCCCAAAATCTCAAAACTAAGAAAGCCAGCCTAAGCCTATGATGGTTTTTAATGTTGGCAACAACTATTTAAAGGATTTTTAAAGTGAAAAATGCCTGGGCTTGATCCTTATTAACACAATGATGACACAACAACCATTAAAAGATTCATATTAAAGTTTAGGCAAACCCTACACCATAATTTCAAACTATGCTGTAATTCCCCAGTGAGAACTAAAAATTGTGAAAAAATGAAGTACTTTCAGTATACAAAATGTTGGGAGTCATAATTCTAAAACAGACAGCATTTCCAAATGATTAGAGTTTGTCATTCAAACAGACACTAGTTACAACTCAGAGAGGAACAAAATCAACCCAAACTGCAAAATGAAGATCCATAATAATTATATTTAAACATAAAATACTTGACAGTCAATTCCTCCTTTGTTTGTCTACCAATACTGAAGGCAGAATGTTATGTTACTCTGGCAACTGCAAATTAAATAAAGTATCTGTAAAAGCAGGCTTTAAATTTTGTAACAAGAATACACTAGATCAAGATCTGTAGAAGAAATCCCAAACAGAAAACGAAACAACAACAACAAAAAACCCCACAAAAACCAACCCCAAAAAACCCTCAAAAAACCCAAAGCCCAGAAAATTAGTCCTTAACTTATAATTTTCAAGGTAAAAATCTCCTGAGTTGAAGCATTTTGTTATGGTTAAGAAACATGAGGAAATTTTACTAATGGATGATTAATAGCTAACGAAGTGTATTCCAACCTCATTAGCACTTTACTTAGAGGTCTTGTAAACACCAGGAAAAAAAAGTCTGATTTCCTGCTCTAAAATCAGCTGTGTCTGAGACTTCCTGAAGTCACTGGCATCTTTACAATTCTTTTGGAATCTTTGCAGGGAGGGCAACTCAGTGGTGCTTTGCTCAGATGTTTGCTCTTTAGTTTTGATCAATACAATTGAGTTCCTACAAATATTACTTCATTATTATCCCAGCTTAGAGAAGTAATAAAGTTTGCGTTTAACAAGAAACACACCAAAATCCCACTTGAATTTCAGTCTGGAGTTCATTTTATCTTCTCCTAGCATATGCTGATGACCAAAATTGGTGGAACTTGCAGGGAAACTTGCAGGAACTTACATTTGAAAATGTAAAACTATCTCACTACTGTAATCAAAACTGTACATGCAGCATGTGTGTAGCTTTGAAGTGTTGCTTACAAATGGTGGACTTGGTTGACTATAGCATGAATTTTCATTTTGTAACAACATTATAGTGAACTTTCTGTCAGAAGTTTAGACCTGTCACCACTGACAGATGCTTGTGTGAAAGTCTGGACAATGTTATGGAAGAAATACACCTTCAAGAATCTTAATATGAGAAACAGTGTATTATTTGCTATTTTGTCTTGTGAAACAGGAAAAAAGCAGGCAAGAAAGTTTTCCAGAAAGAGTTCATATTCTGCAACTCTTACTGTAATATTTTGCTGAAGTATTACCTATCAAACAATAGTAACGTTCTGCATTCTGTTCTGCAGCAGCTTTGCTGACTACAGGTTTCCTACACATTATTTTCTGATAGATAAAAATTTTAGAAGAAAACAATTCCTTTTGTAATTCTTAAATCTTAACTCGATGTTTATTTTTCCTAAGGAAATGCATGCAACTTCCTTAGAAGTTTTCTTTTTTCAACAAATCAGTGAAGAAAAAAGTTGTTATATTTTGCAAACACAATTGTTTATATATCTACAGCTAGGATTTGAGCCCTTTTGGAGGCAAGAGGAGCAGGGGAAAGAGGGTATCAATGCTTATGGTTTTCTACTAATCAGAATATATCAGCTTTACATGAAACAACAGGGATGGCTCATGAAAACATAAATTCTGGTTATACCAAGAACCATATAGCCAAAGATTTCAGGTTAAACATGTATGAAAAGTATTTAATTTTCTCATCATGGACTATACTACAATCAGAATTGAAGTGACACGTAAAAACCCATGCAATCTCTATTTAAAACACACTAGCAATGTGTTCAACGAAGTATTATATCTTACACATTTAAATTTTTCCCCAGACAATCTCAAGAAAACGAGAAATTCCTAAGAGCTCTCATCTAAAACTGGTCAACAAGCTTTTTAAACAGACACGAACATGGATTTACAGCTTTAGAACTGTATGCTGCAGAGTACATTCCTGTGAGGAAAATCCCCTTTTATACTAAAGTTTCAGGACACTACCAAGAGCCAAAGTACTTAAGCAGTTTGTACATTCACTAAAGAGTCTCATGGAATGATGGAAATACTGCACTTTCTCCCTTCCAAAATAAAGGCTTTGCTTGCCATTAGACTTTTCTTTGCATTGAAGAGATTAATAAATTAATTTATAATTATGAAGAAGACCACAGTTTTAAGGGTATGACAATGTTTTCTGAAGAAAATCATTATCTTTGTTTTAAGTTTCATTTCCATGGCTGAACAGCCCTTCCAGACATCAAGTCATTCACTGCAAGCCACTGCACATCTGACTCTGCAAACACAGAAGGCACCTATTGCTCATGAGGAAAAGGGTTCTGAGCTTGCCACACTCGCTCTTTCCATAGTTCAAGGAGAACAAGAACACTCTGGAAAGGAGCAGGAACCAACTCCCTGCTCTGCTAGGATCTGCACAGGAGACCTGCACAAGCTTCTGGGAGCGAGTGCAACAGAAGTCACCAATTCCTTATGAGCAGTATTGGGTTTACACACCCAACAGTGCCATGCTAAAGGATCACAGACATTGCACAGCCTCATCAGCCTGTGAGAGCTGTATCACACTGAATTGCGAATACTGATGTACGGGTTTTATTCTCATCCACAGATCTGAAGGAAGACTTAAAATTTATTTATTGTATGAATACTCATGAGACTTATTAGTACATATCATTACCCACAGAGCCAGTGTTAGTTTCTTAATTCCACATTAATGGCAGCAAGGAAATGGTAAGTGACACAAATTAGTCATGTTGAATATTAATGAATTTTGGGTAGGGATTTAAAGTAATATTGAAAATATTTGCATATGTATGTAAATAAATAAATATTCTCAACCAGTATATTAGATAAAAGGATCCAAAATAAAGTAACTAATTAAATTTTTATACAGCTTATAAAATATTAACACCTCAGCAATATTTAAGTAAATGTAATTTGTTCAAATTTAATTCTATTATGCGCAAAATATTGAAAACAAATTAGTTAGTAAAAATCTATTTTTTTCTTCTTTTTATCTTCCAACTTGGGATATTCTGTTATTCTATGTTGCTAAATAATGCCAGTCATGATCGAATATATTGTGGATGCAGAAAATGTAGTTTGTTTTAGAAATTTATTTAGCAGAATTGGAGAAGGAAAAGACCCCATCAGTGTTTATAAGACATAAAGAAAAAACAACGCAACTGCTCAAAGACAGAAAATTATGTTAAAATGTGAAGTTTTGTTAGGAAAACAGCAGTGTAGTATCTTTCCCAAGACATCTGCTCCTGACTATCATAAGAGACAAGACTCAGTATGATACAAACAGTTCAGCTGAACCAAAGAATGATGTTTCTCATAATTTTAGAAATATATGAATGTTCTTATTCTCTTATATTTTTATGACCTTACGGAGTAACCCGCAAGCATTACAATGGAACAGGCAATAGAGCTCACAATGAAATTTTAGAAAAATTAAAGCCTCACTTTTGGCCAAGCAGTTAAACATATGCCTAATTTTAAGGTCATGAATAATTCAAGTGGCTTTACCTAACCCTTAAGTATTTAAATCACACGTAATGCTCAAATGCTTTGCTGCAGCAGGAAGAAACTCAGAGGATCCTACAGAATTCCTCATACCTTGCTTAATATTTCAGCTTTAGGTTCATCTCCAGCTTATTATAAAGAAGAGTTTCTGAATACATTTGACTCTTATCAGTGTCTTAAGAGTTTCTATGCCCCTTTACATACTGACAACACCACTAACGCTTTTGAAAACGAAATCAAATAATAGCACCAATGTTTTAATAAAGCTGGATCATTGAAATCATCAAGTATGAATAAGAAAGGCATCATTTTGGTTTAATATGGTTAAAATAGTCATTTTAAAGATGTCAGGGTTAGGCTATTCTTCTGGGAGATAGTACCTCATATGTAGCCTAAGGAAAATGAAGTTTTACTTTAAATATATATTTAATAACGTGTATTTGGAAGTACTTTCACCACTGAAGAGAAAGAAGTTACTACAGCAAGACGTTCCCTTGTGCATGTTACAAAGCAGGCTATTTTGCTTGCTCCATGATAATGCATCCTTGGAATTCCAAAATTATTTCCCTTCACATCACAACATGGAAACAGAGATGTGAGAAAATTATGCACTCATAAAACACACTTAAATGACCTCAGTGTGTTTCTGTAGTCACATCAGTGGCAAAATACATTTTTCTCTCATTCATGATTTTATAAACTGTCCTATATGGCAGTAACTTTCTTATCCGTATAGGACAAAGAGGAAATGTTGAAATACCTCCCTAGAAAATCAGTTTGATCCTGCTAATGATAGCACTTGGTAATTTATTAAACTTCCATCATCAGGTAAATCTTTAACACAGTAACTGAAAAATATATCGAATACCTTGACAGAGCCAACTGGTTGCTCAGAATAGAGGCTGTAGATTGCTCCATCTTTCAGATCTATTCTTTAGAGACTTCTGCACGCCCACAGTGTAACAAATAAACTGAGCTATGAACACTGCATTGCTCACAGAGCAATCTCAGATGGCATAAGAGCTTTTGAGCAGCAGTAAATAGATCCAAACCAGGCCCTGCATTACATAAAATTGCACTTAACTATTTTAAAGAAGAAACTATAGGAGCAGAACAAATTTTCAAAGCAACAGCCACCTCTGTATTGCAAAACCCATCTGATTGATTGGACTTAAATTGACTGCACTAGCTGAGCAGATCAGCACAATGCATGAAGACTTGGATTATACTCTAATGCCCTTGCTATTCTTAACTCCATAATCATGGCCCTTCAACTCAGGGAGTTTGACCAAAGTATAGGTACATCCAGGTAATTTGCACTCTCAATGAAATAGTCCATTCAAAGCTTTCAAAAGAGCTGCTTCCCACACAAATAAAGAAAAAGAAATACATTTGTAACCTCAAAGCAGCCATCTCATGCTTCCATATTAAACTACACATTGAAACAGTGAGGACAGCCAGCTCTGTTTTGTAACTGGTGATTTAATGGAAAATCTCACTTAGTAGGAAGACTTTGCTACCCCACTAACTCATTTTTTGCAATAATTCAGGATCCCTGTACCTATTTATATCAATTGTCATTAACAGTTTCCCATCTAATGTCAATTGAAAAATCCTGTTTCTGATAGCAGTAATGTCAGGTACTACATGTCACACAGGTACCTTTTTCAATCTTTCAATAAAATATACAATATCCATGTATGATTTCATTCAACATTGTTTCAGCGAAGGACTATAAAATAATAGCTTCAAAAACAGAACTAAGAAAAGCACCATATAGTGATAATGCCTTTATAACCACATTTATAGCTTAAGAACAAATAGCCAATTAATAATCCTGCACAGCATAAAAAAATCCTATAAAAATCCGAAATTCACTTCAGATTGAGGGAAAGACTTCCAATTTCCCTCAACTTTATATAAAAGAAACAACTTGTAACTACAGAAGGATTCTGACAAGAACAACTGCAAAACCTTGGGAAACATTAAAGACCTTACACAAGAGTTACTTCTGAAGATTTTGTTGAATTTTTAAAGGCTAATAGGAGTTGTCATAATGGCACTTCAAAGAAAGATCAGAATTATGCCAGTGTTAGTAATCCATGTGAGAAATGACTGTCCAGAAGCACTTCCCAAAACACAGAGTCTTCCACTAATTATCAATAAGGACTTAGAAGTGACATGCACAGCATTTAGGACACGATGGTCCTGTTCACCACTAACACAAAAGTGATTTTACTTTCTCCACAATTTAAGGTTGCTAATGCTTGAGAGAGTGGTCAAGGACACAGCATAATCTTTCTAGGGTGTGACCTCTCATTCCAAAGCTGTGAATAAAGCACTAAGAGCCACACTGTCAAAAAACCTCTTTAGGTTTTTTGTCCAAGTTACCCAAGTGGAATAAACCTATTCGAGGTTTTGGTATTCATNAATATGGATGCAAAGATGAAAAAATTCATTCTGTATAGCAACATACTCTACACATATTATCAATATTATCAATTTTGGAAGTGAGCATCGCTTCATGTAAATATAGAAATCAGTAGAAATCAGATGTTGGCTTTCAACTTTTTGGAGAAATAAACACAATAGGGATACAAAAGATGTATTTAATGTATATAATTTAGGGGAAATGTACAGTGAGACACAACATACAGTGAGACAGAAAACAGCGCCATCCACAGGAAACCAAGTTTAAATGCAAGCAAAGCCCAATAATCACCTAAAAATGAAGCACAGACCTCTTCCCCAGCAAATTCAGTTTCTTTGTATCCCTAACCATATGGGACTAATCTGATCTAATCAAGCATAGCAGAAATTCTGACATCAACTTTTAGAAGTGACTGGTATCGGCTTACCTGAAATTGTAGAACTGCAGAGGTTTTTAATATGATGAATCATTCAGAGATAATCAGAGATAATTAAATGAATTCTGTGCTGCTTCATTCATAAACTGCAAAATTTTAAGCTATCACCCTGCATTCAAAATTCCATTATCTCTCTAGAACTACACTGCAAATATCACATAAGCATGAATGCTACAAGAAAGGGAATTGCCGGATTTTTATAAACTTTTTAGGTACTGAGAGGGAAAAATAATGATTTGTCCACTTACAGTCTGTGCATCTTTTAGTGACTCAGTCACCAAAAAGCAGAAAAACATGAAATTTATGTGACTTTCAGTCACTTCACAGAGAAAGAAGGAGACTTCAAAACACTAAGATCATTTCACTTTTACTCCTGATGAAGAGAGGTCTCCACAGTGGTTTCAATAGAGTTCATTATTTTAAAGAGTATTTTTAAAAAATGGTCTGCATGGCACTGTATGTTCAGCCACACTTTAAGAAAAAATAAAAAAAACTGTGTTAAATAGACTATAGGGGTTTCTCAGATGATCATTTGGAACTCCATCCTCTACAGCCCAAAGGGTAATGTACTGTTTAAAATCCCTGTAACACCATGTTGCATATCTCTCCTTAAAAGCTACTTTCATATCTCTCTAGGTACTCATCACACTATAATCTATATATAGAAAAAATGCCCTGTCTATTAAACTATAAAACTGTACACTGCTCATAATGTTTTAACTGTCTCTGATTGAAGAGAAAATACCTTTTTTTTTTTTTTTTTTACAATAAAGTGGTGGTTTACCAGAGCAATAAAGAGAATAATTTAGTTCTGTTAGGATAAGCTCCCTTTGGATGACCACGGAAAGTGAGAGATACCAAAGAACACAAACATTCTTTCTTCTGTTCTTGGTAAATCTCCCCCAGGGAGGGTAGACTTAAATATATATAATTCTACTATTTCATCATCAAGAGAGTCTGCAGTAAAAGCAGTTTCCAATTTCTTTTCACAAAAACAAAATTCCTATCATATGTAGCTTTTTGGTAACTCCTTTGTCAAGGCTAACATAATTCTGATTTGGTAAAACCCCATTTTTTTCCCAGAACAACTATGATACTCAGACTGATGCTAGTGCCAAAACCCCTCCCAAATTAATTTCCTACCTATGCTTCATTAAAGCTTAAACATGTTTTAATGCATTTCTGGTTCCTCTTGGTAGCAAAAATATTACAGGATTCACAGCCGTTGCAGTGAAAAAAAAAGTAACAATCACCTCCAACAGCTGATCTTGTGAGGAGAGATTTTCTATAGCATTCTAGCACACAATTTTTTCAAATCTTCCCTAACAGGGAACTATTCTGGTCGATTTTGAGATTGCACTTTTACAGGTGTGATTGTGTCCTTCAGCTACGATAAACCAGGAAAGTCTCAGAAAACAAAAAGAATTACTAGACCTTCAAAGTTATTCTCCTGTTTTCTTCATTTTTATCACACGAAGTCTAAGAAAAACTGTTGCTATTTTACTTTAGAAAGATTAGCTTTCAATTTTCTATAGAGATAAGGGATTGTGGGTGTGTGAGTGTGTGTGTGGGATAGCATATGGTACTGTCAACTCTCTCCTTTCTTCATTTCCAGCCTGATGTTAAAAATAACACCTTGTTCTTTTTGGTTATTTCATTAAAGGAGGTCACACCATAAATCATGAAGGGAGGCAGTCAACTTTGTTAGCACTGGCCTTTCTTGCACTCTTCTATTTCCAATGCAGTGCACAAATCATCTTTAAATCAAAAGGCACAACCTGATCTCATCAATGGCAAAGTAAGTTGCCAACAATCTTTATGTGTGAGGTGTTACATTAATATACCTGTCCACCAAAAGCATGTTGAGGAAATGAACCATTCTATCATTCTCTTACAAAATGGATATTTACAGCTTTCCCCTCCAGGCTTACAATGACAGGACTTGATGTAAATCAGCATGGCCCATCAGCACATCATGTAGCTACACTTGCACATGTCCACTAAAGACCTAGCCCTTATTGACAAATAAATCACCATGAGTAGAAATTATTCTTTCCTCCTATTTCACATTGAAGTTTTGCAGAGAAATAGCGTATGTCACAAAAAGATTTTTTTTTTACATGATAAAATGGCTTAATTGTGATTATGGCAGACAAGATCTCACCTTGAATTTGTTTTGCTTATTTGGTTATTTTTTAAAGGCTTTTTGCCTCTGCTGAACAACATATGTGGGTATTAATGCAAAGACAGTTGCCAGAAATGAAGCCTACACAACAGCTTTCATGGCATGATTTCAGGTGCTTCCAAACCTTGTGCAAGAAACAAAAAACAGCTACTCTGGGGCTGGCACAAGTGAATGAGAAAAAGGCTGAATTATTACCTAGTGGAACGAGGGATTACCTGGTTCTAACCCTAAGACATGAACAGGATGACATCAACACGTGCCCTTATAAGTGCACTTATGTTCAAAGCAGACCCAACAGGGAATCAAGTCCAACATGCACGTTGATGTATGGCTGAGAGCTGGGATTATTAGACACTTTTTTCTGTTTTTAACAGCAGAGAACCATGCATAAGCCTGTCCATGCAAGTCTCACAATAATTACATATGAAAAACCAACGCAGATGTTTCACAGGAAAAGGAAGGATAGCTACTTTCACTTATTTTAGCATAAAAACAGATGAGCTGTGAAAGATGTCTCCTTGTACATGATCATTCTCAATTGCATTAATTAGTCATAAGTGTAAAAATCTACTCCCATGTCTTCTGAAAAATTTAACACTACTTACAGCACAATTCAGGAGCTTCTTCACCCAATGCTGAGTGGAAGACCAGCAACATTACTGGGCTCTAGAATATTATTCCATGTTTTAGTTATTCACATCAGTCCATACAGGTACAAGGACTCCAGCACCACAAAACACAAAGATGATGCTAATGATTAATAGAGCTCTACTAAAACAAAATTGAAAATCATGATGAAATGTCAAGTAACAGGGTTTGACACTTCTCTAACATTCTTCACCAATAAACACTTCTAATTCTGCAGCCTGATGTAATTACTAAGAAAGCTGATCAGGAAACACTAAGGTGTTCACAGAGCTGAACTCCTGTAGCCTGTAAATGTGAGGCCCTGAAGAGCCCTTTAAAGATGCTGTCCTGTAGGTTTGATGTATGATACAACAGAGCTGTGAAGAGATGATCAGCAAACTGAATGAGCAAACTTCCACTAACATTTCACGTTGACATTTTCAGTGCACACCAGTGCAAGTAGACATAAAAGCATGAAAAACATTCCAGAAGTCACATCACACAAACCCCTCTTCCTGTGTAATAGCAGCTACCTGGGCAGCAGTTCTGCAGGGAGAGGTGAATAGATTCCTCACCTTTCTACACAAACTTCTTTGTCTTGATGAAGTCTATTAGCCTGGGATGTCCTTTCTGTTAATTATATTACACCAAGTCAGAAAATAATTAAACTACAAAGCATTCTGTGCAAAAGGAGACAAAAAAATTAGAACAGCAAGACATAACCATTAAAAAGATGATTTTTTTTGAGCAGTGCTTGCATTCCTATCTATGCATACTGAATAAAATGGTAAAAACAAAAGCTATGACAACAACTCTCTACAAATTTTACAAACAGTATTGGTCAAAGCTGTGGAAAAAGAAAGTTTGTGTTCTGAAAAGGGGACCTACAAGCCTTCAATACCCTGAGGAAGAAAGAGCAATTAAGGAGCAACTGTATTCCATTCTTACTGAGACAAAGCACAGCAATATCTAGTTGGTGCACCTGGTGCTCATCTGAGACACAGTTCCATTCAGTACTGAAATTCTGAGCTGTAATCACCCACATCCACTCATATTCCATCATCTCATCATGTTTTAGCCTTATACTGCCCTTGACAAGAAAAATATTTTCCCACACATCTCTTTCTTTAAAGTCTAATTCTTAAAAATATACCCCATTTCCCTAAAGATATATCCCATTTAAGTGTAGTTTCTCAGGCATTCCTAAAGATTCAATTTAACAGAGGCAGTGCTGGGTTCTCAACTCTGTGGAGTATCTTCTGCTGAGAGTGTTGATTGTCCCAAATGCCAGTGTCCATGTAGAGATTTTATATAAATATATGCTTTGATGGGATACTTTAAGCCAGGATATAAGACTAGGGAACCCACTAAGCTCCTTCACTCCTAAATGACCTACCATTTATGTTACCTGCTTTGGTTCCAGAAAAAAAAAATCAAAAAACTGCCTGTATCAACAACTCTTTGGCAACATGGTCACTGCTAAACCTTTGCTGTTGTTAGCACTTCTTAAGCTAAATTCTACACATTCCTTAACAGACCAGCCTCCCATGAAGTTAGGGCCTTCATGTGTATGGAAGGTTTTAATAACTCATGAATAATAAAAATAAATTATCAAAATTGATTAAAAAGGGAAAAATAAAGTTGAAATGGAAGATAAAAATTCTTAAGACCTCCCATTCTACAGACATGTTTCATTACTGATCCTGGGAATTTTCAAAGACATAACCTTGTTTTTGCTACACTTTTAGGGTTCTTTCTATGCAGACCAACAGACACGCACACAACACAAAGCTTCCTGATTCCCTACAAGTTAAACACAATTGCACTTCCCACTTAATTGTCACCTTACAGTTTAAGAAGTACTTTTCTCACCCTCTTTCTCTCTCTCCCCCTCAATCTGCTTACATGATTACAAAAATCTGGTTTTCTGCAGCACAACATATGTGAGAAAAGCTCTCTGCCTGGATACTTCTTTAATTTTGCTGGCTAAGCAGAATGGACCATGAATTTTTAGGTCAAGACAGACATACATCACTAACTGTGATTTGACAAAGACAAAATAGTACTAGAGAAGATGTCTTAAGCAACTTGTGGTTCATCAGCTCCTTCCTCTCTAGAGCCTCATTACCCCAGTGGTTCTGAACTGCAGGGACAAAAGAAAGCAAACATCTTTGTCCCTTAAGAACTGAATTTCATTTCCATAAATTGAAGAAGAGGCAACAGGATGACTTCTAAAAATCTGCAGAATATGGCCAAAGCTTTCTTATTCACACTGGGTAAATGAGGATCCTTTGCACAGCAATTTCTATTTATTTGCACAGCAATTTTCTAATCATGCCTCTGGTTTGCAGTGTTCTTAGAAGGTATATATTCAGGGACAACCCAAAAATCCTCCCTCCTCCCTCTATCACCCTTCCATTCAGAGCCCATCACCCTGCTCTTGAAAGCAGTATGATAAATACACAGTTCAGCTAAAAAAACTGAACAAGTTGTTCAGCTGCTTTAGATCATCCTTTATTTACACCACTTTTTATTTTTCCAGCCTATTAACCTGAGCTCCACCACAAGCAGCCCAAACAGAAGGGTGCAAGTTTTACATGGTTTATTTTTATTCCTTCTCATCACCATACTACCAGCACAATAGATCCACTTTGTTCTTTGCAAAGCCATAATAATACAGCATCCTATTTCTCAACTAGCTTAGCTGAGTGAAACCCTCATTTGTAAGCTGAAACATAAATATCACACTTGGAGAAAGTCTGGTTTTATAAATCCTTGTGTTAATAATCGGTGAATTCTGATAAATACCATAGCCTGCAAACTCTATTACTCTCCTGGCAAATCACAAGAGCTCCCTTTGAGAAAAACAATATCATCTGTAAGTCAAATTGGGAAGTGTAAGATAAATGTCTTCCATTATTACCAGAAAACGCTAAAATACGTTAAGTACATTTCAAACGTACTGAATTATTCATGAAGAACAGCTCTGAAAAAACCCTCACCAATCAAGCCAAAAAAGATATATTTTCACTCTATATTCTGAAGTCAACAAAGAATATTAAGAAACAGTTCACTGCTTTTATTTTACTAGCCATACAGAGCAATCTAATGAAAAAATAGTCAGAATTGAGTACCACAGACAAACCAAATAAATTTTCGAGTGAGATTAAGTTGACTCACTATTAACCAGTAGCTTATTTTATCCTTGTAATTTAAATATAATATGTGGCTAAAAGTCAGTAAGATTGGTTTTTTATTTGATTTTCTGATGATGACCATATACTATCGTGCTATTTTCTTCTAATCAAGATACAAAGGAATATAAAATGCTTATTCAGTTAAACTATCAGAGGAGACAAAATAGGAAACAGAATTACTTGAGCAATAATTTTTGGAAACAGCTTAGCTACGAAAGTAGAAATTTGCAAGCTAGCTCTCTGCTAGGACACTATTCAGGCTTTTGTACATAGTCTTGTAACACACTTTTGCATCAATGATATCCCACATGGGAGTCTTTGCTGCCACTTGGCACGAATGCATTACAGCTCTTCAGTCATCTGCCTTGTCCCTGCAGGGCGATGAAGGGCATTTGCACAGCCTACTGCCAATCTCACCAAAAACCCAGCCTAAACACAGGGTTAGCAGCAGGTAATTTCTGAAAGCTCTGCTACAGAACACATTCCCTTGTTGTACCACTGGGATAATGACGAAATCTCATCTGAGCCAAAAATACTACAGCTGTGCAGCACTACAAATGACTAAGCTTGAAAAAAGTCTCCACCCAAAAGCCAGAAGTGGGCATCAATAGGCTTCCGGATAAAG
Organism: Drymodes brunneopygia; assembly: GCA_013400955.1. Taxonomy (NCBI): domain Eukaryota; kingdom Metazoa; phylum Chordata; class Aves; order Passeriformes; family Petroicidae; genus Drymodes; species Drymodes brunneopygia. Next base: position 820,860 of record VZTZ01019725.1, read on the forward strand.
AATTGATAAAACATGCACAGGACATCAAAAGATGTGCAGACCATGTGTGGTTTCCATAGAAAGAGGGGAACAGCACTTCAAAAGATGAAGAAAGATGCAGGAAATCAGAATAGCAGAAGAAAGAATCCAAGAGGAGCATTAAAGACCTGGATGGAAGAAAGCGGCTTGACAATGTGACTAAAACCTACCTCTTGTTGTAAGATTGCTATTCTGATTAAAAAAAAAAAAAAAAAGAAAAGGAAAAAAAAAGGCATTTATCTAACATCTCTGAAATAAATGGCCACTTCAGCAGCTCTCCAGCCTCAGCATCAGTCCCACCCATCCTAGAGTAATAACAGAGATAAGAGAGGGCACACACTATAATAATTAGCTACTCAAATCCACAATTTCAGTAGTACTTTATTCTATTTAATTCACTTCTCCAAACCATAGGAAACAGCCATGGAAAAAAGCATCTTTGCTTTCCAAAACCTGAAGGAGTAACTTTCAGTTTCAAAGCTAAAACTTCATGTAGACAAACTAGGTATGAATCAGAACTTTTCTGAGGAAGTTACACTAAAACTCCACATACACGCCCCACCTCTAAACAGAACTTAAAATCACTAAAGAATATGTTTCAAAGAAGGCAGAGCACCTGAGGAAGTGTCTGAGCATCCTTTGAACCATGCAATATTCATGATGCTAAAGTACAGACAGTATCTTCAGTGAGAAAGTGCTCAGTCTTTGAAACAGAATTTGAAACGGATTCTTTGTTGAATCTCTTAAATCTTGTGCATTTCAAATAACAAACTGAGCTTGAGCAATAGAACAACAAAAAATACACAAAACTCGGAGAGGATCTACGGAGTCAGTCTCTGAGAAGCAGTGAGATGCAGGAAATACTTTAATACAATTAATTTCTTGTTAGTTCTTGTTTTTATTTAGGAAAGGACAGATACTGCAGTTCAGCTTTTTGGTGTCTTAGGAACAGTTTCTCAGTCCTTACATCAAAGTATTTTCAATTTTTTTTTGCTAAAAATTCTCATGTGTGAACAACAATGTCTTGTTTACAGACAAAAATATTTGATGTCTAAGTTCTGGAATACATTGAGAGTGAATGAAAAAATATTCAATGAGGATGAAAACTGCATTATACTCTTCCTTAAAAAACTTCACTAGCATGCAAAGAAAAATTATATTTTGGTATTAAAATGCAGACGATTGTTCATTTGTGATATACTAGTGTGATATACTATATTTGTGATATACTAGTGTGTATGCACAGACCTTTCTGTGAATCATGCCCAGCTATGACAAAGAAAACTGGACAAGACACTAAATTAAGTTTGCGGGGAGAAAAGAGAAACCAAATAAAAGATTATTTTTCTATCAGATCCTTAGCAAATTGCACAGACAGATATCCCCACATTATCAAAAGAAAAAAATATTTCCCCAATCAGAAAATTAATTATTGGAAGAAACAACAGCACCAGTTGATTCATTAAACACTGCAGTGCAGAGCTGAGGATAATGGATTTATCAATCTGAAACCCATCCACATCAGATGATTACAATAAAAATGGGCCACACACATGCCTTTAGCAACATACTGAAGGTATTAGGGCATAGAAATTAAACTGCTGATCTTCAGAAGCAAAACAAGCTTCCCAGCACACCTGTATTTGTTTTTAAGCATTACTTTTCTCTGTGCTCTTACAACACACATACGCAATACTATTTCATTACATAATACTGACAGCAGTCATTTTCATGCCACCTCAAACTTGAGTACTTTGAGAACTTATCTAATATAACAAACTTATGACCACACCAAGAAACAATGAATTTTGATACTTCTTAGCCAACTTTTATCCTACAGAACGAAAACATCGAAAAAGCTGAACTGCAACACACAAAGTCTTCCTTCCCTGCACATCCCCAAGATGCCATTTTTCCATTTGCCCTGAAATTCACCTGTTGTCAGCTACCTTTAGATCTTCACTAGAGTTAAAACTGGTTAAAAAATTAAGTGAAAAAAGGAAAGGTGACATTGAGACATACATTTTGTCCTTCAGATAGATCAAAAAGTAAAGTTTTCCAAGATTTTGGCCTAAGGCCAGATCAGAATTGCCTGCTTATACTAGAAGGCCCATCAGTAAAACATTGCACATCTCATGAAGGCAGCTGTCTACAAGTGACACTCCTGCCAAATACAGGCACACATGGTGCATTTTTATTGAAGGAGGGCAAGCCTTGGCACTGTGTCTCAAGAGAGACTTTGGACAAATTTTTTATTTCAGGTCTGCTCATTTTGCAGCGTTATTTTTATTAAATACTCCAGAGCAGAGCCTCAGTGAGACCAGAAATACACTCTGTGCTCATGACATATTTTTTTATCTATGCCAAACACCATGATATGACAATGTTGTGTAGTAGGCACTTAAACTCATATGCAGAATCACCTCTACAAGTGCCAAGGAATATTAAAGATCCTATCTGACTGGCAGCTTTTCATCAAGGGACTGGTGTAGACAAGGAGTTGGAGCCTAAACCCCATTGTGGGTTATAGGATATTGCCATTTTCACACTCCATGTCTGTCTTGTGGAATGGATTCAGAGAGTAATTACAGCTCAGATAAGCCTTTTCTGGAATATGTGCAATTAATTCTCCTGCAAAAAAGGGGGAAGAAGCCTGACACTTTAATAATGTTTAAGTACACCTAATCTATTTCTTTTCTACTCCTAATTTTTCCTAAATATGGTGAAGAAAGAGGATTTTAAACTACTGACAAATGCTGGTTCTTATGTAAATTACCCATGGGTCTGTAATACCCTCTCATAAAAACAGCCAACATGAAATAATACTACATCCCAGCAGAATGTAAAGTAAATGGGTGATCATTTTAAAGATTAATTCAGATTTCTTTTTACAAAAATAAGGACTATTATCCTTTTCAAAGGGGAACTGTTTAATTTCTTTAAACTTTCAAGGACAACAGTTTTTAAAATTTTGAAAATAGCCTGGACTAATGAAAATTTCTCTTTTACACAACAATTCAAAAAATTATTTTCCCCATGCGTTTATGAAATTTTTATCAAATCTCATCCTTAGCGTGTCAAAAAAAAGTTGTGATGTTAGGACTGTAAAATTCAAGGGTTCTGTAGTGGCATAACTACATTTTGAGGTGATTTTTACACTTCAACTTAAGTGTCTTTCATAAACAGTTCCTCAGCAGGATTCAAATGCATCTAAGGTTTTCTGTTACACTTCAAAGCCGAATAACAAGTACTCATCTTCACCATACTTTAAAAATGGAGCAATTGGCTAATTGCCCATTATTGAAAACGACCAAGACAAAACAGCTAAGCTTGCCATCACTCTTGCCCTCTAGGAATACACTGTATTTAAGATACAGCAACTAAATGAACAAATACAGAAAACCCCTCCTCACCAAAACCAATCACCCACCAATCCCCTCACCACAAACCACAGCATAAGTCCCATGCCCTCCCAAATCATTTAACAAAAGTTTCGGGCAGGGAGGTAGAACTTATTTATGATTTTCAAAAATGAAAAAAGAAATTTAAAAAATTGAAAATAGGGCAGCTGTGTTCTTTAGAGCTGATTCCAGAGTATCTAGTCCTAAAGCAGTAACTTCTGCAGCTTGAGGTAAAGCCCACTTTGCCTGCACTGTACCTCACTATTCCATAAACGTAGAAAATCTAACATTTCATAAAGAGCCACCTCCGTGGCAGAAAAACATCCCCAACAGCTGGGCTATAAGGGAGATTAATTTCCTGACCTAACTCTGCCTCCAGTTCCACTCAGAATCCACTCAAAGTGCCTCACTATGTTTTTCATTTTGGTGGCACAACACACGACTTAAGTCACACAGGGAATCGAGGTTGAAAGGATAATGTTGGTAACACCCATTTTTCAGTGTGAATGTCACTGTACCAATGACAGCAATAGAATAAATGCTACTGTAAACAGCAGTCACTTATTTTTGCCAATATAGCATGAAAATGATTTCTGCTTAAAGTCATTCTAAGTGCTCATGCTGCAGTGGGAAAAGATCGATTTGGGAAAATATCTGTAAAGATGCAGTTGCAGGCAGAGCTGGGTATGAGACAGATGAGATTTCAAACATCTTCATGCCCAATGAAAACTAAGAGGTTTATTTATTTTGGTTATTTTAAGGGAAAAAAAAGAAGAAAAAAGGAGAGCACATTCCCTGCAGAAAGGATATGCTTAATTTGATTTCACAAACGAGTACATTTTTGAGACAAGTGATGGTTTGAACCCAAATTTTCAATTCCTGCTGAGGTTTATCATTTCCAGGTAGCTTTAGAGCAGGTTTGAGTACCTGGCACTTCTGAAGCAGGCATTTTTCAGGAGATAATGGAAGCACAGAAGAATTAATTCCACTTCCCTACGTACCTATATTTATTACTCCAAAGACAGATACACTTCCGGTGACAAAGGCAGTCAATATAAAATAATCACCTAAAAACAAAAAGTCCTCAAGAGACTATTCTATGTATTTCTTTATTTGCTAGGATGTAGTGATGGTTCCTTGCGTTTTATCCTTTCTACCTGGGTATTGTTGCTGAACATCTAAACTCCTATTTTAACTTCTCTAGTATTTAGCCTTTTCTCCCTTAAAAAGCTCAATAACAATTAAAAGCTCTGAAGCTTCATGAGCTCACACTCCATTGACATTTTCTTCAGCTCAGCTCAAGGTTTCCTTCATAATGCACTCAATTGAGGTAGAAATGCTTTTTAAGAAGTATTTAAAAGTCAGCAAAGAAAAAATCAAAGGAGAAAGGGAAAAGCTACTGGAAAAGTTTAGCAAATCTGAAGGAAAAAAAGCAAAAGCTCCCAGAGAGAGAAGATTTACCTGAAGTTCACTTTAGGTTAGTTGAAGAGTTTTGCAGTAAAACCAGCTAAGCAAGGGGTTTACATCTACATGCAAACATTCAGCTTGAATGCTGGACAGTACAGATTTTCATGTACCTCTCAAGAAGCACAAAAATGACTCCTACTCAAATCAATTTTTATGTGCTATTTCTGAATTAGCATCATGATGCCACAATTTCAAGACAGGCAAGTTGCATTTACAAATTTTATATCATATTCAGAGTGACAAATGGAACATGGGCTGCCCCAAGATACAAGAACAAAAAATCTAATTTTCTATTAAGTGATGTGTCTGTAATAAATTGCAGCTATTTGAAAACATGAGCAGTTTCATTAGCCAAAAGTGTCTGCTCTTAACTTGTAAACATTCACTTTCCAAATATTTACAATTTTACAAACACATAAGTAAGTAGCATTTGCAGAATATTAAAGCATGTTTCACATCAATTTTTGGCACATTATTATGCAAGCAAGGAAAACATTACCAGAATTTCCTAGCAATCAATTCATTTAGTTAATTTTTAACGGCTTTGAAAAGAGAGATTATTTTCCCTGCATGCAGCTCCTAAAACAACTTCACACAATCAGGAACAAACTTCACGAAGTGCCGTGGTGGCAGGACCCTGGGCACCTCCAGATAAAGGGCACTGGATGTGCAGTATTGCAGGAGAAGATGCAGCAGAGATTTAAAAAGTACATCTATGAATGTACTTAGACAACTCAGAAAAGAAAACAACTCCTTTTTTTTTTTCCTATGCTGCGGGTACCTACTCCTTTTTTCCCAAGTTTCATAAACTAAAGTAGTTTCTGTCATGTTCACCTCCCAATCTGACTTTATTTAGTTTCATAGGAGTAAATCAGTATCCTTTCAAAACTTAATTATGCCTAAATGTGGTCTCAAGAATCCTGCCTGCTCTCCTTTACAAATCCTAGAGTGTCAAAACTGAAGTCAATCGTGGATTAAATCCTTGATACGTTCAATCATACAGAAATCCTTATTTCATGGACCTAGGAAGTTGTACTTTTTGTCTATTATGACAGTTCCCGGTGGGTCTTTTTTTCTTCAACTGACATATACACAGATGAACTTTGTCAACAGCTAACAGCAAACAAGCTACAGCCCCCTGTATCAATATAGGGTAATTTCACACTGACAAAATTGTCCACCAGTTAAATAGCATATGTTCTGAACTAGACTGATATAAAATTAATGCTCCAGGACTCTGGAGAAGCTTGATGTACCCTGTGTCCCATTTTGTCATTATATTTTAGGTAATAATTACACAATTCATCATTTCTTAGTGTAGCCAAATATGAAATGAAGAATACTGATAATGTGTATTTATTTTGCAGATGTCAATATAGCAAAGAAATATTTCACTCTTGGGCAGGTTTACATTTTTCCTATGCAACCTGAAACTCAATTACTTGGCATAAAAGTACACTGGTGTTTTAAGTGAGTATATAAAATTTGCAGAAATAGCTAGAACAGAATTAATTCTGTTTGAGTTCTGAGCTAGGCCTGACAAGTATGAGACAGAAAGGCACAAAAAACCCCAAGGTAGATCAGCTAATTAAGATCTAATTAGAGAAACGATCCCTTGACCCAAAGGGTGCTTGGACAAAATCCTAGGTGCCCACACACCTGCAGGTTTCATGGAGGGAATGTATGTGCTGAATGTCTTCCTGAATGTGGTGATCCTACAGGATTTCTCTGCAGAGTGTTTAAGTTCTCTGCAGTGAGAGAGCAGGTGGAAACTCCCTCTTCTTTATTTAAAAATACTGAAGACATCCATGCTTTAACCACATTCCATCAAAACAGGAATCTTAAAATTCTGTTAGCACAGCCTTAACAAAAACAATAAAATGCATTTTCATGTGTTTAGTTTTTTTAATTGCTGTATCCCGTATTTTACTTTGGTCAGCGGAAAGTATTTTGTCAATCCTTAAAGCAGTAGTAGCCAAGCATTAGTTGCTCACGTGCTAAATAAAGGTTCAGCAAGTGTAAGAATATTTATTATTCTATGCAAAGGTGTCTATTATGAAGAAAAAAACTTATTTCCTTTTCTACTGAAGAATCTCACAGATGCGAAAGCAGCTCATGGGGGAAGTACTGACTATTTATCAGGCATGTGCACAGCCCTTCAAGATTTCTGGCATATGCACACAGTGCTGTGCTTATCTGTCTCTGATCAAGACAACTGTCAACACAATCTCTTCAAAGAAACTTTTACAAGCAGTGAATCTAGACAGTAGCCACTTCAGAGGCTGACAAGTCCCTAGAAAATACAGTCAGTGTTATCAGTGTTTATCTGAATGATTAACATAGCCTTAGGCTAATAATTCTGTTGCAGGTGTGTAATTGTATTTCTTTAATTTCTGGTCTTGGAGTGACATTATCAGGTAAATGAACTCAAAACCACCCACATAAAACCCCCCATTGCTTCTCCTGCTTACCAGCTCCTCCTGAAGCTGGGCTATGAGTTCATCTCTCTCCTTCAGCTGCAGCTTCAGCACTGAGCATTCATCTTTTATTCCATCCTAGAAAAACATCAAAAGAGATGTTATAATAGGCTTAACGCTTCTACTTTGCTCATGACAAGAAAAGACTGTTTCACATAGTGTGAGATAATTACATTCAAATAATGAAACTCAATTTTCCTTTGTCATGTGTGGTATTTTCAATAACATTTTCTAAGTTGCTGCATAAACAAATTAATATATCCAAAGACATTGCATAGAAATTTGAATAGCTCCCTGCACAGAAGTCCATTTCATTGTTTTCTGAATCTTTTAAGTCTTTTTACTGAAGATCCTATCAGGTCATTCCTTCTCATTTGAGAAACAGCTTATGAAATGTTGCAATTTTAATCATACAAAACAACATTAGAGAAATATCAATTTAGAGCATTATTGCAGAGCTCTTGATCTTGGAGAGATGACAAAGAAAGCACAGACAACCACAGAAAAAGGAAGCACACTCCCCACCCATACATCTTTTGTCCCACATCAGCAGCAGTTCTGGTATTAACTGGGGGAGGAAAGAATATAGGTACAACTTAGTGACATAAACACTATAACTCAATTTGACCTGCATGAAAGTGACCCTAATAGCTAAAACTGTGGCCAAACCCAGGTCCAGGAGGCAGGCTGCAAGCTGTCCCCAGGAAATATCATGAGTTCGTGTAAATCTCAACATCATATTTGAAGAATAAATATCAATCACGAAGTTTTGTGTTGTTCTGATAAACATCCAAGAGGAGAAACTCAAATTAACAGAACGAGCTGTTGAAAAGTAAAAACCTAGCAAACTAACCAGCCAACTAGCTGGTTATACAACTGTAACTGAAGAACTCTGTTTTTACATCCTTCTAGCATAGAAACATTTAGTTTGGGAAGTTTACTAATTTGGAGTACTATTATTGAAAAAAAACCAAAAACAACCCACAAGCAATATGACAAGAAAATCTTTGGAAATCTGGTGGTAAATTCACAACACTTAGTTTGAAAAAAAAAAAACCTGGACCTCTAGTTACCAGCTGATGAAAGTGTAAGAGTGCAGAAATTGTTTCCATAACATTGATGTAGAGTTCAGAGGTTCTAAAGGGTACAACCACTGTGATAAACTTGCACTCAGTACTAATGTTTTTGTAAATCTAAATAAACACAGAAATACAGAACAAAAAAAAACAGAGCGTGATTCCATTTTCTTCACATAAAAGGCTATACTTATTATCTTTCAAAGTTATATTTCTCATCATCTTCTCTAACAAAATTGGAAAAAGAAACAAGACACATGCACATCAATATTGCAAATATTTGCAACAACTGCAGTAGAAAGAGTTACACCATTTCTGGCCACTTACACACTATTTCAGTATTATGTACAGATCTTCTCAAAGATACAAATTTAGAAAAAAGCCAGAACTCACATAATCTCTGTTAGGGAAAAACTCAAAGAAGTTTTCTTTATTATATGCTACAGAAGCATTTTACTATCTACTAGATTGATGGTTAGGCACATTATCCGAAAATAAAATTCTAGCGCATCCCAGAATACAGCCCACAGCACTGAATATGATAGAACATATTTAACATTACTGTTAGCAAAAATATCTGCTTCTAAAAAATATGGGTTTAAGTATCAGCAACTATTATTTTATCAAAGCGAGGTTTTTATTTAACAAAATGTTTTTGAAAACAATATGGCATCAACTATTGTACCTCAAATTTTTGCTACATTGTTCTGAGTTCTTTTAGCCAGTACAGTTTTACACTGTGAAAACACTGCACAGTTTTACCTTTTGAGTTTCTCCTTTTTAACTTAAAATAAAATAAAATAGTACAATACACAGTGGAAAAAGGAAAACATCAAGGTCCCATAGCGAAGACTATTACAAAAATATCTTCTGGAAAGCACACACAAGCAAATACAGCAATGAGGCATGTAACAGTGTGTCTCTACCACAGCAGGAAGGATTTTTGAGATGAGCTTTGGCACTAGGTTTTGTCTAAGAGGAAAAGCAGAACTCCCTTGGACTAGTGAAAGCTTGAAGCAAGATTCTACCTCCCAGAGCCTACAAAGACTTAAAACCCACAGTGCACCTCTCCCAGCAAAAAGCAGCTGTGAAATCCAGCTGGATCTTCCTCACAAGCACAAGGAATGGACCCCTCCTGCTTGGAACTGTTCTCCTGGCACTTAACTTCAGTATTCCATGCAACAACTGTCCCATAAAATTTAGACCATAACTATCCTTAGAGCTTGGAGAAAAACATGTAGGGGCACATGTTTTTCCACTGCATTTCCTCATTTCAGCAGAACTCTGATTAACACTTCCAGTGGGACACAGTGCTTGTAAATCAGTGCCCCGCATTATCAACTCCTGTGCAGACCTCTGAAAGTGCATGCTGCAATTTCTGGGATACTTGAGACTCTTAGGTTTGGACTCTATGATGATTTTGGCTGAGGTAGAGCCAGCAGCTCATATGGAGCTATGGGTTTGATTTGGTCTGGAAGAAGGGTTAATAACACAGAGATGTTTTTGTTATTGCTGAGCAGCGCTTGCACAGCGTCAAGGCCTTTTCTGCCTCTCATGATGCTCCTGCAGTGAGGAGAGGGGGGTGGCACAAGGAGTTGGGAGGGGACACAGCCAAGACAGCCAACTGATCCAAGGAATATTCCATAAAATATGGCATTGTGCTGGGTATATAAAGCAAAGGGAAGAAAGAGGAAGGAGTGATGGTGTCTGTCTTCCCAAGTCACTGCTACACATGATTGAACCCTGCTTTCCTGGAGCAGCAGACAGCTGTTTCTTGTTGAATGCAGAGTCAAATTAGGATTTTATAATCTCATTTTGCTGCACAGTATCTGCAGAGGCATCAATCTTTCTTCAAATGCAAGAGTGTGAATAAAAGAAAAAGAACATCTTGTAAAGCAGTTGACTGCCAAAAGGGTTGGGCAATTTCAATATCCCATACACCTGTCTGAATGTAGAACTAACAAAATAAAAAATGTTGCAGAAAAAACTGTTGTCAAAACACTGAATATAGTCCCTCAAGAAAGTGACTACTGAAAGCTAAGGCAGGAGAAGAGGCTCTGAAAAACATTTTCTCATGCAAGAACCAAAATTTCAGTCATTGTGTGAATGATATGAAAGAAATCGCATGTTATTGAAAGGTGTGGAGGGCTGCAAAAACTGGTGGAATGCTGTGTTATTCATCAGTCTGTGGGCAAACAGCAATATCTATCTGATAGTGCAAATTCAGGAATGGATCATCTCTACTCCTTAGGAGGTCTGAAATGCTTCATTATCTGCTGAGAAACTATAATACAGGGCAAAGCTGCCGTGGAAAGACCAAAAAATTTGTTGAGAAAAGCTTCTCAAGGTGAACGAGAAATAGCAGACACAGTCTGATGAGGATTTATAGTACAAAAAACAACAACAACAAAAGAGTCCTAACCCAAACTGCCCCAAAAGCCAGTATTACCTCCTAATGAATTGTCACAGCAACAGATATTAAAGAGGAAATAACATGAATAGGGTGGCCTGCTTTTAGGAGAGCATGCACTCAATGCATTCTAAATCTACACTGCAATTACTAAGCTGGGAATAAACACTTCCCTCATAAAGCAGGGCTTTGTAAATACACTTTGAATACTCCAGGGCTGTGAGAGTTGGCCTCTTAGCTATCTCCACATACAAGAAGATACTTGACCCATGTATTTCTACTTTTGGAAAAATAAGCCCAATTATAGTGTGGGCATGATCACATATGAAAAATATTTCTCCCGTTTTTTTCAGGCCTTATAATATTTACAGAGTGTAAAAGAAAGCACAGACTGTCATATCAGTAAACTTGAGTTCAGATGCCAACCAAAATCAATTAAATGTCCATAGATTTAAATGTCTGCTAGGTGACATTTACTTTTTCTGTGCTCTAAACCAATACCCTTTGCCACTTCGATTCCCAGTATTTTATCAAGGCTACCAGTCCAATGAGAATATGGATGCTATGAAATTATCAGTCCAACTAATTCAATCTACACTCTAGACATGTTTTCATAAACTAGCTGTATACACTGCAGCTTTGAGGCCATTTTGATGAGCTTAATAAATTATATATATTACAAATTACATTCTCATTATTATTCTCACTGTTTTTATGAACACTGTTCATTATTTTATTATGAAAACAGGATAAGAATTCTACTCTCCATTGTAGTAAGCATGTCCGTTACAGGCTTGTCCAAGACTCTGGAAATGCTTGATAAAAAGTCAATTAACACCTCATTGATAAAGAGAACTGTTAGACACAGCATGATCTGTAAATAGAACTACTTTCTTTTATTAAATGGAGATAACCAAAAAGGTTTGTAGTCTAAATTCCAAGCGTACTATCGCATGGACCCTTCATCCCCTGGGGTAAAACCACCCAGTGGTGTACAACATAAAAATGTAAAAGCAGCTGTATGCAAAAAGCTATCTATCATTTTCTTCACTTAAATCCTCTGATACATAAAAAAAAAATCCATAATTTAGGAGCAAGTTCATTATGGATCTGCTGTTATTATTGCATACATGTATGGTCACAATATTCTTCAAATTATCACCCTTTCACTTATTTTCAACTGCCAGCTATGACAGTGATTGCCTCAGTATTTTCCTATTTTAGTTTAATTCTGCTAATTTGGGAAAATGCTGAACACAATAGAAAATCTGTTTCTCCTCAGATCAGGTCACAAGATGAAAAACTGAAGACAGCAGCAGCAGGTTATGCATAAGTGCCAAAAACAATAATCATTTTAATTTTGAAAACTTACTTTATACATCTTCATACTTTGGAACATATAGGCATATCGTGCTTACTGTAATCAAAGTGCTATAAACAGAACTAACCAAGTATTCTGGGAGATAAATTTACTGCTTTTCCTCTGATACTAAACAGAATATGCTTGCAAAAAAACACCATGAAATTAGAATATAATAAAACTCATTTGATAAATGTGCTGAATTTCAGATGCTAAATGGATTGTTTACCAATTTAGGGTACTGCAAAAATCAACAATTACTTAGGATATAGCGTCTGAAGAAAATAATCCTGGAACAAACAAAACTAAGAAATTTAAAAGTGAGTATCAGGTCCAGAAAGATACACAAATGCACCAACAGTTGAAGCTTCTTCTAAGTCATGCAACAGATCTACCCAGAAAAATTAATAAATTTCTGGGTAACTATCTAGAAAATTCAGAGAAAATACAAGGTTCAATATGTACAGTATTTTTCTGCAAACAGCATAGGATTGTGGATATCTTCTGCGGTTCACTTTATACCTCCTGACACCTGAAAAGCAACAAGTACTTTTGTGGATCTTACAGGAAATTTGCAGAAGAGCACTACTATCTTTCTCCAAACTGAGACACCATTTGTGTTAACATGTTTTACAAAAGGAAGAGCATCTACCTATTTGAGATTACACAAGTAGACTGCTGGATATTAGACCGTGTTTTCAGAAATGAGTTCTCTGTCAGATCATGAGTACTTGCATTGTTCATTGTCACTTTTGTTTTAATGGAAGTCCTAATGATCCCAACATTAGCAGAGAGCCCAAGTCTGCATTACTGTTTTGAGGTGTCAGAATGAAGTCACTGGTCTGGTCCCTGCTGTAAGTACAGCATGGCACCTCACGTACACAGTGTGACTTTTCCCATTCTGTGCTCACTCTAGCTCTATCTACTGCATCACTTCATATCTGTTGTAACAATTCCTTTCAATCACACCAAGAGAGAAATGATTTGACTGGCTGCATTTCTTCACACGTGCAAGGCACATTGATTTTGTTCCTTTGGCTCATCTGTTGTTTTGGTGCTTTGCCAGTCCAGTTAGTCTTGGCTGGAATCCCAACAACACTCCCAAAGAGCATCCCTGCTGACTGCAGGCAATGGTCACACTTAACTCGCCTGCTTCTCATGTCACACTGCCCTGCCAGCTGTTGCTGAAGGCCAGAACAAGGGTGAGAGCAAGTCCATGCTTCAGCAATTCCCATTAAAGCATAACACGACAGCTCAGAGCCATCTCCCATGACCAACCTGACCCAGCACATACAGAGTCTAACGCCAAGTTATCTTTCCATTAGTAAAAAACACAAATAAATAAAATCCTTAATCAGCTTTCTAAACCCTGATCATATCAGAAACTGACATCATTTTGTACACCTTCTTTCCATGCAGCTCCAGTATTCAAATGATACTTCTAAAGGAACAGTTCTCTATTTCATTTCTCGATCAGGAAATCAAATGGAGTTTGGGGAGCACAGGATCTGATCTTCTAATGATAAATAAGGGTGATTAATCCTAAAAAAGACCTATGCAATACAATAACATATTCTAAGTTCAGTTACATGGAACATGTCAATAAATATTTTACTGGGCAAATTAGGGCAGTTACATCCATTTAAATACTAGAATTCAATCAATATTCTACTGTGGAGGTAACACTCAAAGAGATTTTATAGGCTACGCAAGTTTGACTTCAGACATCTATGAATACAAAGCTAAATTAACAATGTTTTCTTCTTTGTGAGCCAAATGTCCGATAACTCTGACATACAGACTGAGCAAAGTAATTTGGATTTTTTTTACTCCGGCTGAAAATCTCTTTCTGAGTGATAATAAAAGTATTATGTTTAAAGGAATGAAGCTTGATTAATAAACTGCAGAACATAAAACTGAATGATTATACCAGGTGAAGCCCAAGCTGTATCTAACCCACAGAAATCATGAATAGCAGCCACGAGCATAACGAAAGATATAAATGTGTTTTTCCCAATAAAATCAATCCACTTATTCTCCCTGTATGGCCAGAATTCATATACACAGTACGATGCCTCCTTTGGTGATATTCCTAAATAAATTCTACATTCATGAAGAGAAAACAAGTGAAACAAAGCCCCCTAACCTTCTTCTGATTTTCAGTCTTCTGTGAGGAACAAGGCTATTGTTCCTGTTTCCTTAAGACAAGACAGGTGTACTTTCTATTCATCTCTTTTCATTGTTTTGTAAATCCACGTGCTTATTGTGTAACTAGTGTCATCTCTATTTGAAGCTTCCAAATATCTCCTTCCTTTCACAGGATATCCCGAATCTCTGATCAAATCCTATCCTCCACCCTTCCTAGCTGGACCCTGTCATTCACTTAAACCAGTAATCAGGATTCTACTTAAAATAAATGCTCAACTGTATGAAGCTTTTTTTTCCTTAATTTTATTTTAACAAGTACAAAGGAGGTCTTTTCAAGGAGCTATGGACCACGAAAGTTCTCTTTCCTCATTTGGAGAAATAGGATTGTTCCTCCCCTTGTGCACTCACTCCATTGTGTCTCCTGGCATTGAATCTCAAGTGCCTTTCATCTTTACATCATTTAATACAATGAAATCTTTCTGCAACATTTCAAACTCCATTTTAATTCTGATTATTCTGGACCTTCTAGAAGTATAATTATTCCTTTAGTAAATTACTACTTATGTCTTTTGTACTGTGCACCTAATCTGCCATTAATCCAAGAGAGGACTTTTCTACTCATCCTTCTGTTTTTAAAAAGCCTTTGATGAAGGGCTTTGTTGAAATGTTTTTGGAAATTGAGTTAACTACACAAAACAGATCATCCTTATTCACATGCATGACTCTTCTAGCAGACTTCTGAGGTCTGATTAAAATCTCAGGAAGTCAGTTCTGCTCTTCCCCCTTTATTATATTCATTCATGGTCCAAGCAAATCTATTTTCCAGAACAGTTTCTCCTAATTTAACCAGTAACAAACACAAATTAAAAGAACTTTTTAAAAGTCCCAACAAACAAAACACTGTTGTGTATATCCATCTGACTTTCAGCCAGAAAGATTAAAGCAACAGAGAACAGGCAAGAGCTAGCAGTTCAACAATTTCTCATATCAGTTTCATACTAATAATGAGTAGCTGGTGCAAGAGATTCCTTGCTCTGTGCTGTTCCATTACTATTCTCCAATATCTTCAACCAGCATTTCAAGACTCATTCCTTGGATTAGTTCCCCCAATTTTGCTAGTGCATCTACTGATGTGGAAACAAACATCTATTTTTTTAATTACACTTTTTCTTTTTCTTCACAATCTTATTTGCAAGAGTGCTTCCTTAACCACCAATTTTCTTTCAGCTTTGCAAATTCTCTGGAAGTCCTCATTGCACTTACTAATTTGACAAAAAACTTCCATAATCAGGGCAGGGCTTTGTTTGTCTGCAACCATATGTTTAGCAATTTAACATTCTCCTATTAACTCTCAATATCACCAGGGATAAAATACTCTATTCCTATCTATTTTTTTCCCTAATACCAAATCAGCAAAACCAAAACCTCTCCACACTTTTACATGCAAACAACCTTATTAATCATGTAATACATACATACTGAGTCACATGAAAGAATATCCATAAAATCTATAACTTTGTGCAAATATAATTTCATTTATAATTGAAATGCAGACACTTTTTCATTTGTATGTCAGTTTCTTTCCGCCAAGCAGTATGAAAAAAAATGTTCAGGCCAAAAAAGTAAAGTAAAAATATCTGCCAACTGCAGCATTTTTGTAGAAGTTTCATTACTGCCACACCAGTAAATGTATTTTTTCATACTCAGAGAAAAATGTCCTAAACAAAACCTCATTTGTCTAAACAGAAGGAGACAAGTCCAAATTGGATCCTGGCTGCCCTGTGAGGAGATCAATAGAGAAGTTTCTTGTAGCTCCAACACAGCTTAGGCCATTAAGTTCAAATCTCCCCTGAATCCACTGCAGTCTTCTACTATCAGCTAGTAAGCACCAGGTAATTCAATCAGTTAGCTGTGATTTGCTATTACCAGACTTCATCTGTTACAGATGCAGAAAGTTGTGGGGTTAGAATCTAAGAAAAATAGGTGGTTTTTTCTAGATGTGTATTTGCATGAATCATCTCTTTCCACTCATAAATCTTTACCACTTAATTCTCCAATATTTGTCATTATGAAATTGGTTATGAAATAACCTTGCAAGCTCTTCTCTGCTCATTTTGAGCAAACAAAGAAAAATGCCAAGAAACTCAGCCAAAACCAAGCTTGATGTTATTTTCTTTAAGCAGTTTCCCCAGAGAGCCAGTTACCAAAAGATTTTTCCTAAGTCATATTTTACATGATATGTCTGTGCCACAGAAGCATTAATTATTCTGTCACTTTCAGTGCAATTCTAAACCTTGTTAAGTTCCTGCATGATTCTTCCTTCACCACCATTAGATGGACTTAGATGTTTACCCTTTCCAATTTTGATTATTAAAAAGCATATTCCACTTAGAGCATACCTCTGCCTTCTCCTGGTTTTTTGCCAAAAATAGGAAACTAGATGCATTTCAGTGTCCATTTTTTTCCTGGGCATGTGTTCTATCCTATACTGCCAGAGAAGCTTAGTCAATAGATGTGGTGAGCAAGACTGGATAGATTAATGAGCTCATTATAATTCATTAAAGAGTGATGTGGGGATGACTGCCCACTTTAATTAGCTTTATTACTGTAGGAAATTGTTTCATATGCCAAACTCATCACCAAGCATGCCTGGAAAACATTAGAGTAGTAATCAGACTTGATACGAGAACCTTTCATTACCCTGTAAGGCTAAAGGCACTCATAATGACAAGGAAAATATTAAAAAGATGGACATGAGAGTGGAGAGCATGAAATAATTTATTTGGTCTAATAATTCAGTGATAAACTGAACAATGGTGATTTCAAGTTAAAAATTTGGTGGAACAGCTGTGTTTCCATGGCACACCATGTGCTCTTCCTGTAATCATGACATTAACTGGCAGTAATAGATTTAGAAGGTTTAATAGGTCAGGTTTGCTCAGATAATAAATCCTAATGCAAATTAACTATGACTCAAATATTTTAATGAAAATCTTAATCGGTAACTGGATTTTCTTCAGGAGTATGTGAGCCTCTTTTCCCAGTCATGCCTCAGATAAAAAAAAACACATTTCCACATATTTTTTGATAATTTTAAGTTGCAGGTAAACAACAGGTAAAAAATATTTGTAGACAAAACCAGATAAAAATATGCAGTTAAAACTGGAGAAGATTTGGAAGGAGAGAAATAGAAAATTAGCATAAGTTTCGTTTAGTCTGGAAAAGCCCCACTGAAGAAAAAATCCACTTTTTTAATGTTTAAAGGCCTAGAACATATTCATAATCAACATTAACCAAATGGTTTAAGATGTAATCTCTGTAACCTCAATAATTTATTCCAATCATGACTACCTTATCATTTTAATTACACTCTCTTTCACTCCAAGCAACAGTAAACATTCCTAAGCCCTACCTTCCTGATTAGTTGTATTTTGAATAAACTGCATAGTATTATCAAGTTCTGTAACTAATCAAGAGTTTGGCGTTTGTTTTAACACAAATGTTAAGGAAATACCTATAAGTACCCCTGTTCTACTCATAAGCAGAGCAAGTCATGAGACTATAGTATAAATTAATAATTTATAAGATCATAGATGATCAAATTTTTCAATAGCATATCATAATGAAGCATGGCAAATTATGGCTGAGCATATCTTCAGTGATAGGAATTCTTCCCATTTAAAGAGAATTTTGGGTGGTTTAAGAGTGGCATATTGGAAGATTGTACCCCAGCAAACCCCCACCATGGCAAGGTAATTAACCAATATACAATAATGAGCTCTCAAACACACCAATATATTTCCAAGCCTTGTGTGGCTGAGCCATTCCAAACACTCATCACCTCAAAGCAAGTCTTTCGTCTCAAATTTTCACAAGCAAACCACCAGTTAGTCTTGAATTTTCCAGTGAAAAAGAGCAGGGTATCTTCCTGACTTCACAACAGAACAACTGTCCATTGTTATTTTGCTTCTTGTATGAAAACTGGTGTCCCTAGCACCTCATTCTTGGCAACATTCCCCTCAGGAAGTGACTCCACCAGCCATTAGTTGAGTATGATACTATTGGGACTGACAGGGCAGCAGCATCTGACTCTCAGATGTTTTCAAATTCCTGTCAAAAATATGTTGCATGTAAGTGACACAAATGGAGGGCTAACAAAAACAAATAAACAAAGCCAACACAAAGACTTTTGGGATGAATTCTTTACATTTCTCTGTGCTGTCATCCTAAAGGCTGTTGCTGCTATTGCACTGTGGCTCACAGAACTAATGAAATACGTACAAAAACCTTCTGACAGAGGTCATTGTGAGCTTAAAGAAGAGGAAGCTGAACAAAAGGACAAAGAAAAAAATCTCAGAATAAAACTCAGGTTTTTATTGTCCATTTCTTGCCATGACCATACCTCAATTCTCTTTTGCTTGTTACAGCTCTCAGACCCCTTAATCCTCTTTATCCACTTTTACACCTGCATCAGGCATAGTTAAGGACTTTATAGTTCTAAGCCATGTTGTTTTGAAGCTCAGGACTTAATACTCCCAGAAGTTTTCCAGACACTTGAGAGTGGGTAGGGTGAACCTAAAATTGAAAATATTTACCATAGGATTCCTGGGTCTACTTTCAATCATTGAAACAGATGGAGGGATTCTTGCATGTCGTATTTTAAGACTGATTAATACTGATTTCCCAGCAAGTCAGAATTTGAATGCTTCTCCCTCTTGTACATAATCTTTTTTAGGGTCAACAGTATCCGTAGCAACTACACTATGAGGATCTAGCCCAACATGTGAAATGGGAAACATTTTATATTTTAACAGTCCTAAGCAAGGAGAAACATTTGCTGCAGTTTGAGATGTGAAACAGTGTAAATAAAAAAAAAAGTACCCCACCGCATCATACCACCCCCTTTCACATCCAGGTGGGAGGATTTGAGTTGACTTCGGCACAGCCATCTGACAATTCTACACATTTTATTTTTGTGAGGCTACACAACCAAACCATTTGTACAGCTAATACATAAAATTCTTATGACAAACCTGTTGTTTAGATGTTTTGTAAACTACTATGCTGCACACAATAAAGACATAGTAGGAAAATAATCTGATTGCATGTGAAGAGAATATGATCTGAATTTTTCATCAGTATAACCTGTTAATGACAAATTATTTATCCGAGTAACATCACCAATGTGTATCAATCTATATTACAACTCAGTCTTTAGGACTTCCACTTCAAAAATGCACGATCTCAGTCCTTCACCTTTATTCATTTTTTCAAAAGTACTTACTGTCCTACAGTTCATACCTTTCCTACATACATTTTTAAAAAAGCTTGGAACCCAAGCATCAGCCCCATCCATAGAAAGAAATAATGAGGTAGAGACAAAATTAAGGGAACTAATTAAAAACTATCAGCAAAACAAGGCTAGAATATTAAAGATCATGTTTATGTGCTTAAAATAAAAAGCAGATTCTGCCTATTAACCTGGACCCTGATTTTCTTAGCACATATATGTTTAATAAATGTTAGCATTGAGTACACTTCTTCTCATTTACTGAGTTATGTGTTTTCGTGTTTTGAAGTTGTCTTCTTGCTCAATTCAAATTACAGAGAACAATTAGCTTATGTCAGAAAGGCAGAAGGAGAAGAAAGGGTTATTTTCTCCTCAGTTACATTTCTTGACTGGAGACAAAATGAAAATGTGAATGAAAGAAGGTGATGGCCCTCACTCTAGCTGGTGGACACAGAGTACTGGTAAGCTCTCAGTGAAAGTCTATCTGCCGTTGTCAATGCCTTGAACAAAGCCATTCAAAGATTCCCAGTCTGACAGAAAAACAAGCAGAATTTAGACCCCACTTTTAGCCCTCAGCTGCTGCTATATTTATACACCATTTGTAGTAACTTTGTCCTAGAAAAGTCAAATGCTATCCCTGGAAATATCAAATGGCTGATTTTGCAGTAAAAGAGCAGAAGTTTTTGCTAAAATTAATAGAAAAAAATCATTAAAGTGTGAAATTTGCTGCGGTAGTAATACGCATGGTTTCATCTGCCTGCCTTCACCCCCACCCCAGAATTTAGACGTGTGAAAATCCTGTGACAACAGTAACAGAATGACTTTGAAAATTATCTAAGTCCTGGAGACTGTCCTTCAGCACCTTCCACACAGTGGATGAGTAGTTTCATTAAGGCTATAAACTAGAGAGAGAGATGACTTCCATATCTACTATATATGATTAAACATCTGTCCCAGTGAGGTCCTGATCTTTAAAGATGGCATTAAGCACTCTCTATCTTATAGGTTAAATCTCTGAAGCAAATAGTAGAATTTACTTTCCTTATTGATTAAATGACTCATTTTCACAGGAAGTTTCCATCCCATTAAAAAGTGTCTCCAAAGAAATCTTCTTTATGCTATACAGAGACACAGCTTTGTTTCTTCTATCTGCCATATATAAAACAAAAACTCATGTAGAAAGCTATGAAAACCTTAACACCACACCTGTGACCTAAAACAAAGAAGCCAGCCACATCCAGTGTGGGGCATGCTCACACCTTGAAGCAAACTGCAAAACATTAGAACACTTACTGCCATTTTAACAGGCTTAGGTAAAACAGAACCAAGGAAAGGTCATGAACTTAATCTTTTGTTGTTGTTGTTGAAAACCTGAGAATTTTCAAGGTTAAACAAGTTTGCCTGTATATTTAACAGACACAAACACAGTATCCAGACATAACACCACTCAAGCTGCAGCACAGCCTTTCTTCCAATACACGGAAGCAGATCATGCCCAAGTGAACACTGCTGCAAGCATTATCACTAACAAAAGCACTACTTTTGCCCAAAATTCACCCTCTGCCTCTTCACCAAGAGGCTGCTGCCACAATATTCATGTAATCAGATTCTCATCCTTCATATATCTGCACACTTGTATGGAGACAGATGATGATTTGCCCTACATATTTTCCCAACCCATAAGAATAGGCTTAACACTTACTATTAGGTATTAGGAAAATTAATGGAGCCATGAAAATTAGAAATTCTGTATTATACACCTACAGGAGTGAACAGCAACTTTTTATATCCTGCAGAGAGGTAAGTATAGTTTCCAGAAAACTGAAAAAACCCAGACTGATTTCACAGAGGTATCAAACAGAATGAAAACCCCAAAGGAGAATTTTTTCATTAAAACAGAGGCATAGATTTTTTTTGATTCAGTGGAAAGAAAGAGCTTATGGGAGAAACACAATGATTTATGGTATCATGAAGATCAACCTGGGCAACCCCCATTTTGTTCTCACCAAGAGCACTGTGCGTTCTGCTTGGTATCTTACTGCCCAGCTAGATTATAATTTTGTTACTCCCATCCCTAAAACTTTTAGTATTGTTGGTATGTAGTCAAACCTGTTGACAAAACAATGATATTTTTTTCACTCTTCATAAAATATCAGATGAATTATTTACTGTTTAACCCTACTTTCAGCGCTCTAGTAAACCTCACGACAAAGAAAATCCTTTTGCACAGATACGAACCAGCTACTGTATAATCTTTAGAAATATTAGTAGCCTTTGTAATCTAGTTCATTAAAAGCAAAGTGGTCTATATGGATTAACTATAAATGACATCAAAAGGCATTCAACTAGCCACCAAAATAAGTAAAAGTCTAATCTATTAGAAAAAGAGCTATTTGGTCATCATTTGCTGCACAAGAGGTTTCCTGGTTGAATCACCTTTCTCAGTGCTAAAATTCAATACATATATATGACACAACTGAACAGGAAAATGTATATAAACCAGCTAATTTCTAGACAGAGCAGCCTGTTACGCACAACAGAAATTGATGCATTTGAATTCTGACACAAGGTGTCGAAACCTGTGCAGGGGCTGTAATCAAAATATTGCAATTCTTCAAAAAAACCTGCACCTCTGTAGTTCCTTATGTCATATAGGTGACAAATTATACATCAGCCCTTTTAACCTAACCAGCACCACAAACAGCTCCTAAAGGCTACCTACACATAAAGCTCAGTCCCAGTCCACACACAGTTTCTTACTCAGAAAACCTGCTAGTTGAAACTACGATGGGAAAGGATTAATCTTATTTTCAAAGTGATGCTTTCTCCCCTGCTTACCACAACCAACTCACCAGAAAGCCTAATTAATTGCCCAGGCTTGTGTATGCGGTGGCAAAAAAAACCCCCTCCAATCTGTGAGGGGAGGAGCAGTGAAAGAAGGGTAAATGAGCAATGTAATAAAAGAATGAATTGAGTAAGACACAGAAAAAAGAAGATTATATGAAAGAACAAATAAGGAAAACCATGAAAGGAAAATTAAGTTAGGTGAAGTTAGCAAAAATAATGGAAGAAAAGTTTCCAGGTTTTGATAATAAAATATGATTAAAATGAAAGATAAACAGAATAAACGCCACAGAAAATCTGAAATATTTTTTTCTGCTGCAATTTATAATAATCAACAACAGAACAGATTCAGTGATGTAAATAGTGTCATATTATGTATAAGCAGAATCTAATTTTCTTGTACAAGAATGTAAAATGAATGTTTTATGAAATGTCTGAATTTCTGATGTCTGAGAAAGTAATTTTCTGAAAGACTTGGTGCAGTATTCATCTTTTTGTTCTTGCCTTGAAAAGGCATGCGATCCTGCAGAAATCACCTAGAAGAAATAATGGCTTAAGGAAGGAAGTCAGGGTTACATGAAAAAATGCCTACAGTTGAAAAATTCTATGTATTCAATAATTTTTAGAGGCAGCCCCATTGAAAAATTGCTGCTCCAGCAGAAAAATAACTCAAATCAATGAAAAGGGAGCAAAGGATAGAGAGAAGAGTCTGATGTTACAGACCATAAGAGACATTTTAAAGAGTTACAAAAAACACCACACAAAGATCAACTGGACCTTGAGTAGCCAGTGCACCTGGGCAGGAACATAAGCTAAGGATCATTTCCCATCAGGGGAAGCTGAGAATTACAGAGAGAAAATAAAGGGCCAGAGCGAATGTCATGGTATGAAGAGGACAGGAGACCATTCCTCTGGATGCTGGGTGAGAACTGTGGGGCTTGACACAAGGGCAAATATGCCTCCTATTTTCCATTCTTTTGGGTTTTTTTGTTCCCTGGGCAATGCTATGATAACTATGCATTATTTTGGTATAATTTTCAGTCTCTGGATTGAGATAAAAGCCAGCACGCATGTGGCTGGCAGAGCACTTGATCTCTACCTCTTCAATTCAACCTGTGTCTTAAAATAGCCACACATTGGGCTCATTCTCCTCAGACAGAAAGGATGGATCACCAACTCATACCAGCTTCCCTAGTTAAGATTTCATAAATGTTTTATGACTTTATACGTGACTTTATATAGCACCCATTTCAGTATCAACCGAATGGTAATCATAATGAATGTGATTTAATGGAGGAATGTGTATATCACTAGACAGAACTGACACAAAATCATACAAATTTACTCTAAGCTTCATATAATAATCAAAATTAAATACTAGATGGTATTGTTTTTGCACTGACAGAAACATTCTCTCTGTGCTTTATGTCACTATAGTAATCTTTGTGATAGAAAATGAGTTAACATATTGATTACTCTCCCCCTTTCCTCTGATGCAGGGAAACCTATTACAAGAAGGTATCTGGCTTATTTTTAACACAGAATGACTGAAGAGCCACCTAACTAATCAAAGGATAGTACCAAGATCCACAGCTTAAGAACCAAAAAAGAAACTATACCTCATTTTATTCCCCTTTTAAGCTTTCCACTGCTGAAGCCAGTCATTGTCTTACTGTTCAACAACAGTTTTGACATTTTTATAAGTACAGTACAAAAGAAATCAACGAAAATTTTGTTCATTACAGAGGTCTTCTAAATGGACCAATCAGTAACTTACATCTGTAATTTGCTAAAGGATAAGTGAAAGAGGACAAGAGCACTTTGTAAAACTGGTTAATTGACACACAGAGAACAAAACCCTCCCACCTGCAAAAAAACATGCAACTCGTTCCTTGTGTGGTTTGTGGAGTTTCTTTCATCCAGGCTGTTGGGGAGGATGGTGAGACTAATCTCATAGCATTTATGGGCTAAAAGAGGTCCCACTTAGGCTCCTGAACTCAAATAGCATAATCTGGGCTGAGAATCATGACTAGAAAGCTCAGCAAGAGCTTGTTGCAGGGACAGGAGAGCCAGTAAAGGGAATACTTCAGTCCAGAGCACAGCCTACAGGGAGGGCAATGAAAGGGTGCTCAGTCATAAAAATGTACAGCAACTAATAATGGGTTGGAGAAGACATTAATCCAAGGAGTGACTTCCTCTTTCATGAGAGAACTGGCTAAAAAAGGCTATTATTACTCTGCCTAGAAAGAAATCCAACATGAATTCAGGCTTCAAAACCAGAAATACCTCCAAACACAGCAAGTGTGAGAGACTCACACTAAAAATGAGGTGAATTTTACTGTAATTAGAAGGATAAGAGATTAACAACGATATGGAATTTGGGTCCAGAAAGACAGGACAAGGAAGTTTCATTGTTTCAGCATGGATCTGAAAGCCAAGATGGGGCTTTTACCTCATAAAGTCCACTGAATCGGGAAGGTAGCCCTTGAGAGAAGGTGAGGAGGATGTATGGACTGAGCCATACTGAAGGTGGAGTGGCTTCCTATAAACTTCTGAAGGAGAACATTACACAGATCAGATGAAGTACAGCACCATTTCAAAGTGAGGGATGCCCTGGGTTACATCCTGCCATAGTCAGACATAAAATATGTCAAATAATTTCTAAAATTTACAAGTTTATGATCAGGCATAAAACTTGGATCTTTCATTACTTGAGCTGCAGCTGAAGTACATGTAAAAAACATTTTCTAATTCAGCTGCTCAATAAAACATTTTAAATTAAAATTAGATTAAAATATATCATTTCAATATGCAAGTTCAACTTCCCAGAAAGTGCTCATCCTATGTAACCGTAGCACATAAAGCTGTAATAAACACAGGACAAAATCAAGAAGATGCCAGTATGCCCTATGTGAACAAATACAACAGGAATTCATCTCTTTTTGAAGAGGCTTAGTAAAAATCAGAGTATTTACTTAGCCAAAGTTATCTGAGTCTGATCAGGTAACTAATGAAAAGAAATTGTGTTCATTTAGACTGTTATTCCAAGCACTTTCTGAATTTTAATTTTCGGTTTTGGAAATCTTTCAGAATTAATAATAATTTGACAGACTTTCATCTGTACAACTATATTCTTAAGGCGTGAAACACATATATAATATTATTTGATAAATGGATAACCCAGCAATCCATTCATTGTGTAACTTTTCACCAAAAATCAAAAAAGCAACATGTATCTTTTATGAAATATCATGTTACAGCTGTATCCCTATCAGAAAGGTTAAAGAGATTTATCTCTCAAGTACAGATCGGATGGTCTTGAGATTCATCAAACATTCCTCATGGGATCACAGGTCCGTGCTTTCTTTCAGCAGACATTCATTACTGAGCACTCACTTGGCAGATGCACAATATCCAAACTGCCTCGTTGCCATGTGATGGCTATTCATCCCCAACATTAAGTTTGTTGGAATGATTTCCCTCCACATCTGAGGGCATGACACCACTTCTGCTCCGGTATTTTTGAGCTGTTTGTACAATAGCACTCCCACGTAAAGACATTGGCAGCAAAGGTAGCAGACTATCACATTTCATACTGAATTTGACATGGCCACATAATAAAGGAATGCTAGAAATGCTATAAATCCTGCAGTTTTTTTAAAGGAAAGAATTGCTATCACAACACCACTTGAAAAGAGAATATTGCTGTATTATGAATATGCAAGAAATTTTTAGTTGAATTGTTTGAGTGCTGGTGAATTCTGCTTTTATATATTGAGTTCAAACAGCTGGAACTATTGCATAAGAAAATGCACTATGGCTGCTTTCTTTTTGAAAAGCACACTTTTAATGACTCTTTGACTTTATTTCTCCAGCACCGAAAATGCCAGAGACGTGCATTAATGAACCTGAGCACACAGGCAAAGAAAAACATGTTATTACACCTTATTTTATGGAAGTTGATACAGTTAGTTACATTTTTCAAAATATTTATTAATTCAAGGAATACAGTATGGTAAAGTGTCTTGAAAGACCTCATGCAGAAATCCTTTGTTTTAAGCGAGACACCAGAGGTACAGAAATAACTTCTCATGAAAACTGAAAGATACTTTTGGGAAAACTACTGTAAAATCAATATATTGACAGCAGCATCAAAGATAGATGAACATTTCTAGCAACATCTTAAAATTCAGTTGATAAATCTATTAAATAAAAAAGTTGAGAGCAATTTAGAGATTGTGGTGGCTTTAAATAACAGGAAAAATATATGTACTACAGTGAATATGGACTTGAACAAGTTTTCCAAACAGAAGGGAGAGTTTTATGACCCCACTTCTTTAGAAATATATTTAATGTACTAAAATAAGTAGGTGCCTTGTGTACCACTTTGGATGTATGCTTGGGTGTGCAATTTACAAAGTGCTTACAAATTGCAAATTCTGTTTTCAGACAATCTTATTTCTCTACATGATGTGTAAATGATGCAGCTATTTTTTAGAAGAAAGACTTCACTTACATAAATACCTACCATGACTGGAGTAAGCTTTCCTCTATTCTACTCATCATCAATGACATCATTCAGTGAATGCTTTTAACTGATATTAAGCACTTTTGCATATCCAAATGAATCAGTAATAGATTTTATGGTAATCCTAGAAATATTTAGGAAGGCTTTGGGAATGCATTTGCAGACCAGCCCTCAAAATAAAATCATAAGCTACCTAAAACATAACAAACCCTTGGCAGTTCAATCCGAAACACCATAGATGGGTGTTCTATTTGTAATTTCCAAATATTAACACTTCTGTACTCAGCCTCATGGCATACCAGGCATTAAGTGCTCTGAAGAGCAGCATTTCTTTTTTGTACAGATGATATTTACCAGTGGCCCTTAAGGAATCTTTCATTTTAGGTAACGGCAACTCTAAATAGACTTGCCTGGAAGAATCCACTGGGTATTTGAGTACAAAATACCATTCGTTTTCGTGTCCTATGCTAAGCAAAAAACCTAAGGAGCTTACATCACTAGGCACTCCTGAGAACTACAGTTAAAACCAGCCAGTTTTGAGTAACAACATAACCATATCTGAAAGGGCTACATTTAAGCAAGGATGCCTTTTCTGAAATCACACCATCTATGCTTAGGTTTTTTCGCTTTACAGACACTTAGAAATGGGAATTTCTAATGAGAAAAACAACTGTTTTGTTTACTTCTGACAACCTTGAAACTTCAACCACAGCTATACTGTCCTGATTTATTTTCGCATTGAACTGCGCAGTTGACTCTAAATCTCCAATTAATCTCCTGTCTCTCTGCCCCTTCCTCCCCCATAGAAACTGCAATGATGGAAAAGTACATTTTCAGGTTAGAAAAAAAAAAATAGTCATTTTCATTTGATCAGGCAGAACTATTTTTTTCTTAGACATTGCTGATGCATTCCTTTTTGCACAGGCGAAATTTCACAAATCAAATACAATGCTTTCACAAGAGCAAGAGAAAAATGCTTCTGCAGAATCTTACTGTAAAAGCTCCTGGAAAGGGACACTGAATTCATTAGGCTTTCTGAATACCAAAGATAGTTTAAGTAAGATCTTTAACCTCCTTAGTACAGAAAAAATATTCCAAGCAATTTGAGTGGAATTTGACAAACAGTTGAGGAAAGATTATTTGGCATCACGCTTCAGTGGAAATATTTAATAGAAAATGGCTGATGTGACTGTAATGCAAAGACAGAATTTTTCCTCCCTTTTCA
Source organism: Drymodes brunneopygia (assembly GCA_013400955.1). Classification (NCBI taxonomy): domain Eukaryota; kingdom Metazoa; phylum Chordata; class Aves; order Passeriformes; family Petroicidae; genus Drymodes; species Drymodes brunneopygia. The sequence goes on from VZTZ01019725.1 coordinate 849,104, forward strand.
TCACAATATAGAATGGAGAAGACAGCTGCAGTATGCAGTTGACTTATCTAGGAAAAGCTGAAACCCCCACTTCAAATATCCTTCAAATATCAAGATCCTTTAACCTTCATTGCTGCAAACAGGGTTGGCAACTTCTGTTCAGATAGATTTTGGACAACCTATCATTTCCCAAACTAGCAAGTAGGTGGCATACTCCAAATAATGGATAAAGTAATGGCAACTACAAGACCCACCAATGGGAGTACTTGCAGTTCAAGGAGGTCACAGACACCCTGCTCAGTCCTCTACCCATGAGTAAATTCTCATGCTAGCACAGATCCCATCTGGAATCATCCTCTTACATAGCCACAGCCTTTTCCACAGAAATGAGCAGAGTAAAACTGCCTCCACCACTGTGAGGTATGCTGTCCTCCAATCCATCCAGCATTCTCATACCAGCTCCCTTCTCCAAATCTAGGCCTTGGCAGGGGCTCCCAGCCCTGACCGGCCTCCTCCAGCCCCTATAAACAGAGTCTGGACAGATGAGAAATAAGCAGCAGCCAGCCATCTACTGTCCAGTATAACCTTTGCATCAGAAAACTAACCTTGCTACCATGAGTCCATCAGGACGAGCTGGCATTAGGGAACTGCTAAGCCATGCCATTTTCATACAGATTGGTCAACGAGGTAGAGAAGCATCAATCCCTTGACTCTTCTTCTTGTGGGCAAGGTATGGCTCATCAGTCATTTGGTGGCTATCCCTAATTTAGGTATCTTCTACCTCTTTGCTATGTGGTTTTCCTACTACTTACTATGTTTCTCCTGATCTCAAAAAACGTTCGTGCTTTATGAGGTGCATGATCACATCATACCTGTAATCTTTCCATTATGGCATTGAAGGTTTTCTTTTATCTGTTAATTCCTTTGCTAAAATTTAATTTCAACTAATTGAAACATTGCTATCATACTCTAATGGCTACAAAAATTTGATGGATATATTTAGGAATAAGAAGTTACTGCTGTAACAGAGTTTGAACATGAATCTGTCTTCATAGGCAGTGTCTACTGAAACTGTACTCTTGTTTTTTATTCAGGAATTATATCTCCCATTCTCTTATAAGTGAAAAATTATCTGAGCTTACTTTCTACCAAAACAAATCGGACTAAATCTTATGGCTTTGAGTAGTTTTTTTTTGTTTTAAACTAAATAACTGGAAAGATGAAACATATGTCATGGTTAGAATTACATGACATTTTTACTGCTCTATCTATTCCTAACCTCGCATCCACCTGCATGGCAGGAAAAGGAGGGATAAACACAGTTATTCTTTAATGGGATTTTCATTATTATACAAATTTCAATTTCATTATCTGTTAAACATGAAAGAAGTGTTTGGTTCCTCCTGTGATATGAGGGAAAGTGAAAGAGACTATAGAAGAGTGAATAATCAGTAATGAAATATTGCTTAGAATTCAATGATAAAGACTCTTATCCTAAACTTTATGACATTATGCACATAATGAAATAGATGACTACTAAGAACTTAATAAACAAGCTTCTAAGACCAGCAGCCATTTGCAAAATGTATCCAAACTTAGGTTTTTTACAGCAGCTCTCTTAATCCAAACTTATTTATTAATGTGACTTAGAGAGAAACCTGATTTTCACTGAAACTGTCAAATATGATGTTTTTTAATCTCCTCATATGCATGAGATTGAAAAACACTGGAGCAAGGTGAATTTAACATGTTTCCTATAATGTCAGGTGTCAACCTTTCTGAAGCTCTGTTATGTTCATAATAGAAAAAAACTAATTAAGACATAACACAACACAGTTATAATAGTCAAGATACTGCCCATTTCTTTCATGGAAACCAGATCTAATCTTACCAGCTCAATGAAACATCCTCAGATGTGCCAAAAACCAGTAATTAAATCACAGCATTTATAAAAGTCAGTCAGATGCCAGTGTGGACTATTTATGTGAATTAATATTGTTATTACTGATTAGCTCTCCCAGGTTTTCAGACTGCAGCCTCCAGGATCGCATTCACTGCCCTATTCTTGAGTATTTTGGCATCTAGAACACTTGTAAGAACCAGTATTTCGAACATATACCATGGCTACCTTCTGAGCACTCAAAAGGATTAATAAAATTAGTCTCAATATGCCACTGAAAAGAATAAATGTACTCTGGCAGCTCTGCAGATAGCATTTAAAACACCTACATTATTTCCCCCAGGAAGAAATGCTGTTCCTGGGCCAGAAGTTCTGTATCCTCCGATTTTCAATATTGTACCTTAAATCCAAGGCCTTCTTTTTCTATAAATAAACTACTAAAATAGCACAAAGCTTGTACTAGTTGCAATTTAAACACATTTTCGTAATTCACAAATGGAAATGCCCACCCCTGCAATCTTCTGCCTTTTGTACACCCAGAAAGAAAAACCCAGCACTCCTTTTGGACAATCATGGATAGATGCTACCCTTTCTTTTCCTGGGGCTCTGGATAAGCACTTTTGATTGGCATTTGATTTACTTTTCCTCCCATTTTCTTTTAATGCCCTTTTCTCTCATGAAACAAAGGAGAAAGAGAGGATGAATAGGCTGCTGTTGAGAGCTACACAGACGCAGCTCTGAACAAGAGCAGGTGTAATTTAAAAAAAAAAAAAAAAAAGAAAAAGCGATCTAGAAATTGACAGCATGTTTACAGTAAGTGTGTCTGTAAGAAAGGTATTCCTGTCTCTGTGGGTGGGTAGATATCAGGGTGAAATCAGTTCCCCAGGGAGCCTGCTAGTAAGCCTAATAGTAAAACATACTTTTATATAAAACTTTCATAAAACTCCATGAAGCCTGAATGGTCTTTAACTCACACAGCTCAGAAGGCCTGCTAGGATTAAAATAAAAACATACAACTTTTCAAGTAGAGGAAATTTTTGAGTTTTGTGGGGATAACTGAAGAGAACTGGAGTCACTCCTCAGCTGCTCATGTGCCATAGGAGTTATCCTGCTCTGTTGGCCTGGCTTCAGCATCTCCCATAATACTCCACTAGCCTTTACATTCTATTATAAAATTGAATTTGCTCTGTGACAAGAACATGTGTGTTACTGGGTTTACCCCAGCCAGCAACCAAACACCAGACAGTCACTCACTCAGTCCCCCACTAGCAGGATAGAAAAGAGGATTACAAGGGTAAAAGCTGTAAAAACTTGTGGATTGGTTGAAGAAAACACCATTTTAATAGAGAAAGCAAAAACCAAGCACACAAGCAAAGCAGAACAAGGGATTTATTCAGGGCTTCCCATGCAGGTGTTCAACCACCTCCAGGACAGAAGGGCCTCATCACAGGTAGCAGTTATTTGGGAAGACAAATACTATCACCCCAAATTTTCTCCCTGTTCTCCTTTTCCCCCCCATCTTATATACTCAGCCTGATGCCATATGGTCTGGAATATCCCTCTGGTCAGTTTGGGTCACCTGGCCTGGCTGTGTCTCCTCCCAGCCTCCCATTCACCCCAAAATTCCCTGCCAGTACAAAAAGGAGAAAAGGCCTTGGTGGTGTGTAAGCCCTGCTCAGCAATAACACAATCATCCCTATATTATCAACCCTATGTTCAGCACAAATCCAAAACACAGCCACATTGCTGAGGAAAATTAACTACCCCAGCCAAAACCAGCACACAGTCATGCAAAACAGAACTCTCTCTGCGTATTCCACTCCTGTTACCTGTAACACATCTTGGGTAGGTCTTGTGGAGCTTCTCTGTGTACCAAACCACCACCATCTGAGAAAGTCCACCCTCATTCCAGGCACTTTTTGATTTCAATTGATTATCCTTCCAGTGGGAACATATTCTATTTGAAGCTGTATGTTTATGTGTTCTTGATCAGACCAGATCGTGTTCACTCATATATTTACTGAAAGCCATTTTATTCAGATAATTTTGCTCTAGCTTGTTACACAAGGAAAAAAAGTTGTTGAGATTTTTTTGTTTTGGTTCATTTTTTTTGGTTTTGTTTTTATTAAACAAATTATAGAACTTACTGCAAGTAACTTGTTTTGATCTTAGAGTTCAATTAATAATTAATCAGCAGGTTCTGTGCCAAGAGACCAGGTCTCTCTGCCCTTTCCTCAGACCCAGCCCATTTCCCATCTGTATGCAAGCAAGTAGAGTAAAATCAAAACAGAGATCTCACAGGCAAACATGATGACAAAGAAGCAAGGCTGGATTGTAACTACTTCTTCTGGGAGCCTAAGACTACATCATGTTTGAGAAGAGATTAAGCCAGAGAAGCACCAGGTAACAAAGTGGAAGATAATGAGATCTGGATCTGCCACCGACATGCTTTTTATTTAAGTCCCAGCTCCATCTATACTCTTCTCTTCTCATTATTTCTAGTTTATATTAGAAAAATCTCAAACTTTTTTTTTAATTGAAAAAATAATAATAATAAACATGCTATAGAAAAGAACCAGGGAGGTTCACACCTCCTGGGGGGTTTATGACCTTGAGAAAGCCACCCAACAACTTCATGTCCACACAACAGAGTGTGGCAGCCAATCTGTACTGCACATACATTGTTGCAGTGATTTTTTAAATACTTTTAAGAATTTCACACATGTAATAGAGATTGACAAGCACACAATTAATTCTGTAGGTCTTCTGCTACACAGATCTATTTCCCATCCCTTCTCTGAACAACTTTCTTTTGCTAAAACAAGGTCATTTTGGATCATCAAATTCTAGTTGGGATTACCAGATCTCAGTTAAAATCATAATTGATCCATGATCCTTGCATCTATTCATGTGTTCACAGCGTTTTTCACACAACTCTAAAATTAACAAGGAAAGCAGCAATATTCCACTTCTGTGGGAAGACTGAACAGGTCTTCTACAAAACGGTGGATCAAATACAAATCCAGTGTTACACGGGCTCAGTGAGAGAAAAGCTCCCATACAAACAATATTAGCCTTACAAGTAAATCATTCTGCTAAGGCTGCAACATTGTTATATTAGGTTAATGACTAGGAGTTAAGATCTTTTAAATCTCTCTTATAATCATTTTACCAATTAGACTCTTACAGTGCTTTTAAATAAATTTACAGTTACAGCTGTAGCTACATAAGTTTCAGCAATTTTTGTTTCTTTGATTTGCATTTTTTTATATCACTCTGCTATGTGTAAACACTAATTTTCATGCCAAATGGATTTAATATCAGAAATGGTTATCACCATCTGTCAAGAGCATTGAGTGAGCTCTTTTTTGATCAACAGTATAACAAGGGGTGATTAACCTAATCTGCAACAGACTCCTAAAAACACCACTGGGGAGAAAGCTGTGCTGCTGGATTTCCCAATCACAGTAGGAAATTCAACCAGCTCACCGTAAAAATCCCAACAAGCCTCCAAATCCTTACTTTTAAAAATCAATTGCCTAAAGGACTGTGAAGGAGTAAGAGTCAATCTACAAGAAGACCGTTTGACACAATAAAATTTCCCACGATGCTCATCTTTTTCACATCTTTTTGCAATAGCACAAGAGGAATTCCCTATTCATATTGGCAGGATTTCTCATCATGTACCACAGAAAGATTTTTATTTAAAAACAGGATTAACATTAATTGTCACATCACAGACTGTATTTGAACCCTCTCTTGGGTAAAATACTTATAGAGAAGAGATTTTTCCAGTGTTAGCCATGCGATGTTAGCCATGTGCAGTAACTTTGTTCTGTAGTTGTTATCACAGAGACAAAAACTGAGTCAAGATGACAAAATTATGACCATGCTGTTATTTAAGAATGGAAATAAACAACAAAAATACCACAAACCACCACACCAACAGATGGAAAGAGTTGCTTGATAAACTGAACTCTTGCAGGGCAAAGAAAAATGGCTTCTGTTGACTGAACCTAACAACTGGCTAATTCCTTAAACATCTCTGTTGTAAACATTTTGTTTGTGCTACCAAATGCTTGGTTTTGCTCCACAGTCCTCACGACAGCCACATACCATGGAATGAAGGTGTTATTTGATTCATTTAAAGGAATGGTACTTCCTTAACCTGATTTCCTTTAGGCTATTCTTGTGCCTAACTTCATCTTATGAAAACTACATCTCAACTGCAAAAAAGCCCAAAACCAAACAAAACTGATAAGGTGGGTATGGCTGAGAAGTACAAAAAGCAGCACAGCACAGCTTATGTACATTACATACGTGCAGGAACATCTTTTCAGATGAAGCCTTTGATGCATTTCCCTGGCAGCACTGTAAGTTTTGGAATGTAGAAAAGTCAGGTTACAAGTATCTCTTCTACATTATTCTGCCTTTAGACTAATGCAGGTACAAAGAAGAATATTAGTCACATTGATTAGGATGGTAATTACAATTAATACTTCAGTCACTGGACTGAACTATAGGTCAGTCCTCCATGTGCACACAGGACGCTTTGGAATGGACCTGAGGAAGAGCCAATCCTTCATTAAAGGGGAGAGAAGTGGCATCATCCATCTGACATTATCCATCCACCTGTCCAGCCATTCACCCACTTTTAATCAGACACCTCTGGCACAATTGAATGCACAGAAAGCCTGGAACTGCAGGGCTCAGGCTTCTTTTCACTCTTGCTGGGTAAAACAAGCCCCAAACCTCTGGCCTGCAAGAGCTTACAGAATCACCAGACACATAGAGCAGGTGCTTCATTTGCTTCTGACCTTTTCTTTAAGTCAAGAGAGTGTTTCTTGACTTCTTTCTCTGCCATTAGGCTCACACTGCCATTAAATGCCACCTTTGCTTGCAGTCGCACCTTTCTTACCTTTCTCCTGACAAACTATCCACAGTCAGAGGCACAAAGGCACCTGACAAAGTGAGCAGCTGCACTCTAGCTCACATCCACATTTAGTTATTTTTTTTCACACTGCCATTGGAACCTGAAGGGATGAAGCTGCTGCAATTGGGCAGTCAAATGCAGGCACATCACAAAAGAACATTCTACATCCTTTATATCACAACCATAAGCCAATTTAAATTAAAACTCTTCCCTGGTGAGGGAAGCACTTGTTTAGATTCAGTTTTGCCTTTTTGGACCCTTCTGGGAATACTCTTTCAAGGCAATTGCAACACAAAATCTGCTTGCACTGTTGCTTTGAATGATTCATAGCAGTGTGCAGGACATTCCTAGGTACAGGGAATTATGATTTCCACAAGCCACAAAATGAATGTATGAATCCATGAGAGAAGGGATTGAATAATGATGGACACTAACACCTCATCTCCTTGTGGCAGAAGAGCCACTAGATTTTCTCAGTCTGCCATTTATGTTTCCACACTTAAAGCCTTTGGTGTACAGACACCCAGTGGGAAAAAACTGTAAAACAGAAAAAAAAAAGAAACTCACCTCCTTAGGAGATGAGAAGGACTCTATAGATAGAAAATAAAGAACTACACAAAGGAGTATTCAATACTCTACATTTCCCAGCAATTAATATGGTGTGTATTTCTGTGTTTGTATATATATCTGTGTATACAAACTATTTTTCATGTTATCTTTCCATTCCTATAAGCAAAAAAATTTCAGCACTATAGAGAGAACTGAAGCATCACACAGCACCAGCAACTCCTCTGTTTAATGCTGTAATGAAGTGAAAGCTATCTTAAAACATAATAAATATTCCTCAGATGCCACTTCTTTATTTACAGAGAAATTATCTTTCCCTACACTAGACTGTGAATGGGGAAATCTGTTTGCAGAGTGGGCTTCACTTCCCAGCGCGGCAACAAAGGAGCTGCAGAATTCTTCTATCTGAGTGGGAACATTAGCTCTTTCAGTGAGACACAGGTCAGTGAGGAATCACTAACATCTGGAAACTAAAGCCAGGAAAAGCAGACTGAGTTCCCCAAGACCAGGACAGTGTGCAGGATCACCAATACAAACACCTCAAGCCTCTTTCTGTGAAAGGAAGGTAACACCTTTTCACCCTATAGGAGTGTTACAAGGATTAGTGCTTGGAAAAGCCTCTGCACCTCTGAATTCATTAGTATTTATGATCAGTCCCATCAAATTTGCATGCTGAAGATATCTAGCTAACATGTGAGTAGCATTTATACGACTGTGGCACTGATACATAAAAAAATGACAGCTTCATAGCATTTGTTAATTTTTCCCCAATTAATTTCATTTACTCTAAGGACCTCTTTCTGTCTAAGAGGTGTGCAACGCTTTATAAAATAGGTTAAACCAAACATACTGCTGACTTAATTCATGGGCACATATTTCTGTGGGGTTTTTTCTTGTTATGATAAGGAATTATCATTTTGCTAACAAATTTGCATTCATCCTCACACATCACCAAGGATAATTATAGAAATGAAGAGTACTGGAATCAACCATTCTGTGGTCGTAGAAGGAAAGAGGATAAAGATATTCAAGAGAGGAGACTGAAGCTAAAGGCTTAAAGAATTAATAACTTAAAAGCCTATATATATTATTCATTCAAAATGTGTATAAACATGGCAATAAATATCACATACACAAATTTGCAATTGAATAATCACCCTCAAGAATACAGCAAAGCATAAAGCAAAATAATGAAGATACAAGAACCCACAAGTATCATTCTGGCCACTTCTAAATCTGACAAATATCTCACTAGCACAGCTAAAGGCTGCTAAGAGCTGGGGTGACCAAATGACACAGATTATGACCTGTTTGTTTCATACCAGGCACAAGAGTGTCCTGAAATGCTGGAGATTTCCATGGCACATGAAAACTGTTTCTTATCCAAACTTAATTCTGTATTGCTGCGACAACTCTCATTTAAGTGATCAGGTTGGACAAAATCCCTCCTCTCAGTGCTGCACAGCGAGCAGAGCTCACTATGGACAAAGCAGCAAACCCACAAAGGTGCCAGCCTATTAAGCTTGTAACTGCAGAAACACTTCTATCCAAAGAGACTGGAATTTTGATCAGAGAAAGCTGACCTAGAGGAATCCAAACCATCACTGTAGAAATATTAACGAGTCACCTTTATAGTTCAAGTTTCCTTCTCACACAGTATCCCAACTTCATCCTACTTCACATCTGCCATACCAGAATGAAAGCAATATTTAAAATCTTTTAAATTTTTCTTTCATAGTACTAAAAAATTGGTAATTTGTGTGTGTGAACCTCCTAAATTCTGGAACACTGGTATGCCAAACCAACTATTTTAAACTTCACTGTCAGCAGTTTTCTTATTTGTTTTCTTGTTTTTCATTGCAGTTGTTTTTCTATGAATCATAATTATACTCTGCAAATTTCCAGTTAGTCTATGTTTCCTAAGCATTTTAAGTTTATGCAGACATACCACTCTGGGAAAGGGGTGAGGTTTTAGGTATTTTAGTGAACAGTAAGCAAAAAACTTCAGGAAACATCTTTGTTTCACAGTGTTTGTAAAAACTATTTCATCTTCATTCCTGAATTTTCCCTTGGTTCAGCCATACAGAAACATTTTTCCCCTCATGAAATTTTCTCTTTTTACTGACTTACTGAAATAAACTGCCAACTTGTTAGAAGCAGCACCAGACATAAATATTACTCTGTACAGTCCTGTGGAGCATTATGTGCTTCTCCCTTTCACTTAAATATGAAACTGTGCATGAAAACCCAAAATAAACAACAATCAGTCATGCTTGTTCATTGCTTTCTTGGTTACTGACAACAACCAGAAATGTAATGATTACAACAAATGGTAATCAGATATGCACCTAAAGAAAACTTTTTTCCACTACACCCTCATTAATCTTAATTTCATCTTTCAGAACTCTAATGATACAATTATCACAAGGCTACCCAGAACCATGTACCACATAGCTGCAAAAGTTTCAAATGCTTAGAAAATATTATCCAAATTAAAAATTTTCTATTCCTTCTCATCTACAGCAATCAGCCCTGCTTGAAAATATCAAATCCAAAAAAACCTGCTGAATATTTAGCTCATTATTCACTAGGACAAATTGAAGTGATTAAGTCTGTTTATGGACTATCCCACTATCAATTCTTTCAGCCACAAAGGTCATGCTCTTTTTCCCTTAGTCCACTTTTTTTTTTACCAGACATTTTTAAGTGAATCATACCTTCATCCATTTATTAAGCAGTTTAGAAATTAATACTGTCAAAAACTTATAAGTTTTCCTTAAATTGTCCAAGTTATCTGTAAGATACTCACAGTAGGAACAGCATTTTCCTATAGGTGTTCTCCATGACAACAATGCAACAAACCCACAGCCTTGAGAGTGAGTTTTCAACATTTTTAAAAAAATTAAACCCTTTCCATTTTCTCTATCCCCAATGCCTTTCAGGACTCTTATTAAAATCTTTATTAAATGAAGTAGCATGAATAAATACATTTTGTACTCTACACTCATGAAGAGACAGAACTTTTCTGGACTACTACTAAGAGACAGTTCATACAGCCACATTTAAGAACAGTTCAGAAGACAATGATATCCTTTTACCTGTCCTGTTTTTTAACAGTGTGTCAAAAAGGTAAAGGAAACTTTATGGCTGTTATACAAATGGTAAGGCACTAAAAGGTTACCTTAAGTATACAAATATGTTTCACTACCAATAATCAAAGTACTGAACTGTACCAGGAGCAAAGAGATGGGCAGAGATTAAACAGAGTACACTACACCTTTCAGAAACAAGAAATTTACCCCAGTACTACCATAATGGTGTTATAATTTTTAAATACACAGGAAAAGATTTTTTTCACACAGAATTAGCTTTAATGTTACACAAAAATGCAAAGGTTGGTGGAAACAGGACCAGCACTTCAGAAGTCCCTACCTAACAATGCAAGTCACCATTGCATCATGCAATCGAAGCCTCTCAGACAAGCCACATTCCTCAGTAAAATTAAACAGCTCATTATAAACAAGTGGCTCACAAAATACCTAATAACTTACCAAGAGACAAACTCAAACGAAAAATAAACCAGGAACACAACAAAAATCAAACTACAACACAACAGCTTTCATCACCTCTCAACACTTGGCTCTCCTAGAAAGCTAGCCAGAGCAAAGGCAGGATTATAGCTTTCAGAAGTGGCACAAGGTGTCTATGTGTCAGCAATTAGATCTGGCCTTTAATTTCAATTAATGGCTGTCTAAATGGCTCACAAAAATATCTTTCTCTTTAAACTCTCAGTGAACATTATCAAAATCAGTCAGTTATTTTTAGTGTCATACTTTTGAGACATTTAACTTGATAAGGATTTCAAAATGCCAACCCTCAATTTTCTAAAGTAATGGATTTTGTTTGAAAACATGTGGCGGGGTCATTAACATTACTTAGTACTGGGAAAGTTGTTTATACGCGTTCTAGTAGAAGAGTCAAGGATCAGAAGTTTTCCATTTAAAATCATTAATTTGACTAAGTCAAAACTTTGTGTAAAAAACATGTCAAGTTTCCACGCAGATGATTTTCAGAGGCTTTCTGAATGAAAAAACAGCAGTCCTTGGGCAGAAAGAGAGAGAGAGAGGACCTGCTACAATGAGAATGCACATCTCAGATGTAGAAAACCCATTTTCAAGTCCCCAGTTTGTTTAATTTATCCTTGGAAGAAAACATTCATTGCTGTAACACATACTGGAAAGAGAATGATTATTATTAAATAAAATTCTGTATTGCAAGCAGTTCTACATTTTCACTGTATTGACCATAATTTATGAAAACACTTGAATTTTATCTCATTTACAGCAACTGCAGAAAGTACTCTTGGGTTGGAAGGGTCAAGTGGATTTACATTTTCACCTTTAAAATAATTGATGGGATTAAAATGGTCAGCACAGATGAACATTTTCCCATCTAAAGTAATTGAATACTCTGATGTAACCCATGCCTTGATGGCACATGCCACTATAGTCAATGGGCACTGGGCCATTGATTTAGACAAAATTTTACTTCAAACTCTTTATAACGATTCTGTTCACTAAAAAGAACACCAAAGAAACCAGAAGCCCCTCCGGCAGCCACTCTGGCACCACCCAAGCTGGGACCCTTTTGCAGCTACACCCTCCACACTCACACAGTCACACCAGGTTTCCCAGAGCAGTCTCAGACCTCCAGATCCTTAATACCATTTAATCATGGTGCAATAACTAAATAACAAAATAACAGCTCTAGCTAGTGCCTGGAAGAGGGACCCAGAATAAAGAAGCCCCATGGCTTTTACACTCTCACAGTTTAAGGGCAGCAAAGTGTGGAGCCATCAGCTCCTGCTGTGTCCCTTGGTGTCCGGTCCCCTGGCTGGGCCACAGGTCCCCGTGCCCTCTGTTCTGTCTCTTGGCTGGAGCTCAGGCTCCTGCCCCCCACAGATGAGCCTGCAAGCTGCACCCCAAGCTACCTGCACCAAAAGGATTCCTCAACACACCAAGGCACTCCCCTCAGATTTACCTATGCCTATCAGTCCCTAGACAAGGGAAATCAGGAGGATTTACTGTCTGTATTGAGATGATTAGATTAGCACTTTAAGTGCTCTTACTGGGTGTATCAGAATCCTCCCATGGAGTTTCAAGAAAATCTATTTTCATAGTCTTAGTGATAAAATCTTGTCAGCAACCTATAATGCTCCAAGTTTATGACTTCTAAATCTTGGATATAGAGTACTCAGCAGGAAAAGCTAACTTTGTAGGGATGCATTAGAATTCATTGAGTGAGCATGTGTCTGCCTGACGGAAGGAACCTGACAATATTTACCCTTGCAGTATACAAAATTTTAGGTTATGCTGGAAACCCTGTTAACTGAAAAAACAGTAATGATGATCCTTCTGCATTCCTTTGCCAAAGCATCACTTGTGTTTCTGGTTGCTTTTGGAGATTTTAATAAGACAAACATTAATCATTTTCCTACATGTGGCTCACTGAGTAAGTAAGTGAGTAAAAGAGTGAATTTATAGCATTAAAAGCATCAGTTTTGCCTAAGGTAGGGATTGTAATTTTGAAATATTGAACTAACGGTCAATCTGTGATGAAAGCGTCAATAAAACAAAGGACACACTAAAAAAATGCATGTACATAAAATTTGGAAAGAAAGGAAACTATGATCAAGGCATAGAGGCAGAAAGAAATCAGACAATACATGTGTAGCTCCCAGTCTCACTGTCGATGCTTTTAGTCATTAGTAAATATTAGTAAATATTTTAGTATTTAGTAAATGTATCAGTGACACTGGGAAATTACAGACGTTGTAGCTACACACCCCACAATAAAAATAATTTTTTATTTACTCATTAAACAGGTGATGTGGTTTATTCAGACAGGCTTGCTGGCAGAGCTCTTTTTCGTAGGGAAAATGTGCACAGGGTTACTGAGAAAAGGGAAAAGACAGTGAATAAATGCACAGAAGCTTCTTGTAACGGGGCTCATAATACCCACTTCACACACCTCCCTTCAGAATAAATTCAGTGCTTTTCAAGATCTCATATCCTATGATGATAAAGACTGTGAAACAAATCAGATGTATAAACCTTTTTGAGAAATGATAAAATGGAAGGCTTGCACCAAAGGCAGAAAGCTGCTGTGATGATGTGACTTTTAAAAGTCTGTGCTGCACCAGTAAGACATAAGGAGTCATAAAGAAAGGAAATACTGACATGGGAAATAACAATTAAGAGTGGGAGGAAGAGTGTGTCACCACTGAAGAGTGGTGACAGACTGGTTTAAAATAGGATGGAGGCTGAGGCAGCACAACAGAAAAGGTGGGGTTGTGTGTCATACTTCTGTAACTCTACTAGAAATATCAAAAACACCTCCAAAACACACAAAAACCCAAAACCACAGAGGCTTCGGATCCTTCTCAGCAGAAGCAGAAATTCAGCTGGAGGGTGGAATGAGAGGGACGAGAGCTAATGAGGTCTCAGCCCACCAAAGAGGATCACTGAATCCTAACCTGTACCTGCCCAGGGGTCACAATGCCTATAGGATTATTCCAGAGTCCGTTTTGAAAACGAAGTAATACAATAACATCTTCTTACTTAAATAAGTGTCAGCAAATACTTAAAATATTGGAAATGGTGCATTTGAGGGAGAGAGGGTAAATAAGCTGGCTGTGTCAACTGGGAACCTTTTTGAAATATAGGCCCAGCTTGTTGTCATCATAGGCAAGTAACTTAGGAAAAGACCTCATTCTACACCTAGAAGTAAAAAGTCACACTCTCAAAGATGAGTTGCCTGAGCTAACCAGCGGTAATTACTGTGCCTTTCATATTGATTATTCCAAATATCTGCAGTAAAATTAAATTGTGATTACAGACCAAATGGAAAATTCATCTCCTGCTAATTGTAGGCACAAATGTCATGAGCTGCCAGAGTCATGCCCATTCATGAACTACAATGATTTGCCTCTCCAGAGCCTGTAAAGCTGAAGGATAAATGGTAAAATTCTAAGTACAGACATAATTTTTATAGATTACACTTCACAAGACCTACAGCAGTGGTAACACTACTGAGAACTGTCAGCTTTTGCTACTTGACCTGGCAATTCCATTTTCTTACTCAAGGAATTTGCATCAAGGGTATTAATTACAGAAGTCTGAACACAGTAAGATAATAAATACTGAAAGAAATTCTCAGTTCCCTCAAAGGAGAAAGGAAATAATGTAAGAACTTTTCTCTTTCATTTAATGCCAATTAGTAAAGCATGGTTGAGATTAATCAGAATTGAGACACAATTAAACATTTCTACAATAAATTACTATTATGGTTATTATTTACAACTTGGCTGTGGCTAATAACCAGTGAGACTGATGCTCATTACAACAGATAATGTATAATTAGCTAATATTAGATATTTGATTTACTAAACGGCTGTCATAGATCTCTTCTTAAAAGGCTGTCGCTATATTTTAAAATAATTTAAAAATAATAAAATACTGTTATAAGAAAGCACAGCATAATGAGCAGGAGAAAAGAACAGGTTCTAAAAAATGGATGAGACATTGCTTGGTAAGTTGACCTTTTAGAAATACCCATTCCTTCACTTATCTTCTAAACAAAAGGCAGGATTATTTTTAATTCCAGCTAATGAGAGTGGATATAAGTACTCAGAAGTCACTCACATTTGAGCCAGCTACAGTTTTGCTATTATAACATAGAATAACACTTGAGTTAAGGTTGCATGACAAATACCATTCTGCTCCATTATATTCTAAATTCTTAGTTCTGAAACATTTCAATTGTGACATAACTTTTTCCCATAAGACAAAGACCTAATTCTTCAAGAAATATTATAAAGGGACAGAAGAATAATCTTCTGTTTAAAAGAAGATCCTACCTACATGCAAGTTTAAGTGCAAAACCACCAATAAAGCCAATGACCTTTTCCAAGAGGAGAAGTGAACTTTTTCCACAACACAGGAAAAAATCTTTTTCTAAACACTTTTAGCCATGGAAAACAGCAGAGGATTGAATGCTGGAATTTGACACACAAATAACCCTCACTAAAAAGAAATGCCTATGATTGCTTCATCAAAAATGGTTTCAGAAAAGTTTTGTGAAAGTGTCTGTGTACATGGCTGAACTGGATTTTTTTCTAAGATTTTGAAGAGCACAGCTAAGGAAGACTGCTCTGAACATCTGTGTGTTGCTAACTCCACAGGGAGAAGAGAAGGAAGCCAAAGCCACACAAAAGATTGGCTATACTGCCTGCTGGGCAAAGTTGCTCTTTGCTCAAACAAACCCAAATCTACTATTTACAACACCTATGGAGCAAAGGTGGCTGAATGGAATTAATTATATGTTTATCTTTCCATTTGCTCATGGTTCCTCTTAGGATGCCACAGCTCTGGAGCTGGCAACCTTTATTTCTTACCCACTTGTTTTCTACTCCTTTGCTGGGGGGATCAGGGATACTCTTTCAAAGGTACTGTCTTAGTGTAAGTAAAGTACAATGACTCAGTTGAAATATTGGTATATGATGGACTCAGGTGGAGTATCTCTTGCTGCACTGGAAAATATCTTCCTCCAAATGCTTCTGAGCAGGGTCTTATTTGATTTGGATCTTTCTGCTACAAGTCACAGCATGCGCAGTATATTGGGAGAATGGTAGCTGAGGTTGGTATTAGCAGAGCTGAGATGCAACTTACAAACACTTCCAGGGAAATCTGGTTTCTCACTTCCATTAGATTAAATTCAAAATCTTAAAATGGTTTTGAACAGGCTTAGGTTCTCCATATTTTTACAGCACGTATCCTGTGGGACTAAAAAAGGACAGGCATCTGCTTTGGTGAAGTTGGAGGTACAAAAAGAGTGTGGTGACAGGATTTGCATTCTTTCCTTATGCAGAAATGCAGACTTTCTTTTGAAGGCAAATTGTTAAAATCCAAGGAAGGACAGTTCTTTTTCCTGGTATAAAACCAGGTATGATTGAGAACACAGGCTTGGTTTCATTTCACAGTCTAATATAAAAGCTCATTAGCTCAGAGATCTTCAGCTGTCCCAAAGAGAGGCAGTTTATAGGGCCCTGCCTCGTTACACCTGTGTTTTCAGAACCACAAAATGGAATTTTTTTCAATCTCCATCCCTACAGCAAGGATGTGAGAAAGGTTATTATCATGTTGCTAAGGGAAATGCACCATCCCATCATCAAAAGCCAATATTATTGACTGACAGTATTCAGAGAAGGTTATGGCTTGTAAAATCAGTCATTCACATTACAACTGCAACAATAGTGCTCTCTCTTGGAGTGAGTCAAGGAGAAATAACAGAAACTGTTACATTTTATACTATTTTTATTTCTACTAAATGCTGTGAAATGCACTTAACTTTTTCCTGGTCTGACCTCCATTTCACTTGAATTGCAAAGGAAAATGTTTCCTGGTTTGAAAACTGACTGAAAATGAAAGATTAAGTAATGCCCTCTGCCCTATTTTTCAGTTTCTTTTACCATTTCCTACTACAATTTTAATATGAAAAACATCTTTATTGTTTTATTAGACCAACTATTCCACTTCAAATAAGTGATTTACAACCCATTTTGGGTTATACAAACAGTATGCCCTTCAGAAATAAAGGCACTACAGCGTACTTGTCAGTGCCCCTGATGCAAACAGAGCAATGTTTGATTACCTCAGAATGAGAAGTTATCATACTATTGCAAGTTAGATTTTCTTACCTCCTACACCTTTATGTGAGCTGAGCAGCCCATTTCTTTGTATGTCATATCTTAGTGGTTTTCCAGGCACTGGGAGACTCAACTACTGAATCTGACTTACAATGTTGAGCAGACTTCACTGTGCATTTAAAGTGGTGTTCCAAGGAAATAAAGGCATTTACCCTGTTATCTTGGCACAACGTTGCTCAATTTCAGCCAAAACTGACTAAGACATGGGTCTTGAAAGCGTTAAATCCCAAAACAGGAATAGGAATCAGTGAATAGGTGACCACTGATACCCCATCTGTACCTTCATTGATGAAACAACTGAGCAAGCACAATCCTCAACCCTTCTAATAGCAACAATTAGCTGGCTGGTTGTAAAACTGCTGCACAGACACAGAAAAAAGGAGGGGGGGCAGGGGAACAAACCAAAAAAAGAATTTCTTTTCTGGGCTTGACCAGGTCTGAAGGACACTGTTATTTCCTGTGCTGGAAGAACGTGCAGGAGAGACACAAAATTTACATCATCATTAATTCCAGTTACTCAGCTTTAATTTAGAATCATCACAAAGTGACTAAAACACAACCCAGTCAACTGGTTGTATGCATACAGAAGGTGGACACTTATTTGGGAGAGGGAAATTTTTAAAGGGATATTCCTATGAGTGTTACTTCGTCCATATAATGACACACAATTGAGTCAATGGTGCTGAAAACCCCATTTCCCTCTTCCTTATCTCAGCAAACACCTGGCAAAGTGACCTCTTTGCTCAATGCTGCAGCACTGCTCTGAGTACCTGGCTGGCCTCAAGAAACCTCTTCCAAGAGTTAGGCTTGGCCTAAGGCTATTCTGTGTCCCAGGGATGGATACCACGGTGTCAGCTGAAAAGGTGACATATGGAAACTCACTCCTCATAGCTTAAACCTCATGAAGTAGCAGACATTGTCCCAACATTTATTAACTAAAATGCCAAGCTCGTGGCTGGCACTGGATTTATGCCAAAACTTTTGTTTGACACTCCTTTAATGCCTCCTGTATCCTTGGAGAAACTAATCGTTGTTTTCTTAAAAGATATATTTGAAATACAAAACAAAGAGAAATCTGTTGAGAACACACACTTATACACAAATGCACATATCCAAATGGGATGATGGATAAAAAAACAGTCTTACAAATATCAGTTTACAGCTGGAGTCTGCTGAAAAATATTCCTCTCAAAACCAACAATGCTGAATTCTAGGTATTTCTTGAAAATTGCACGGTATGTACACAGAACATCTGCTGATATCACAGTAATTTGACGAAAAGGAAGAAGCAATAATAGCAATTTACAGTACAGCAGGTAACACGATAAGCCAGGATTAATAGACAATATTTATGATTAAATTAATTAACTGTACCTTGAAAAATAATGGCTCCTCAGGAAGGGGGCTAACAGGGAGGGAGGTCGTGCTACTGGCTGGGCTCATGTCCGTACTCTGAAAGAAAAGCACACAGGAGTTTGCATTTCCAATCAAATTCTGTGGACAACGTTTTACATTTTGGGGGAGGGGAATGAAAGAGCTTGAAAACAACACTGAAAATGGAACAGAATTCGACTGACAACTGCAACCTGTACTTTATTTCCTTGTAATTAGTTCAAGTATTTCACTAATAGGTAAGTATTCTGCATTTTCTTTATTTTGAATGAACTACTCATTCAATGACTGAAATGCATGCACAAGTACACAAACATACTGTTCATATTTGTTCATATAGGGAACTTTATTCATCTCAAAATAAACTATGGCAAAATTTTAATTATTTTTGGGATCATCCAAGAGTATATTTAGAAGGTGATATTAATAGAAAAGCAATATGCACATATCCATGCAAATATATGGCAGGAAAGTATGTGAGTCAATATTTAAAAAAAAGATCTCGTTCACATGAGTCAATACACCTTAAAAACAGGCAATAATACATGGAAAGAAACAGTGAAGACCAAAATTATTAATGAACATAATTCAATATACTTCAATGGACCTGTCAAGTCAAAATGTTTGAAAGATGGACCTAGAATCCCCCTCTCTTCACATAGTATTTCAGTAATCTGTTGGTTAGCATGGTTATTATTTTTGCAGATGTGACAGATATTAAAGCACATATGTGACTCTTAACCAAATGGAATGGTAATAATAACAAGAACAAAATCTGGAGTTTAAAAACATAATCAACAATACCATAGTTGTTCTGGAGAAAACTAGAATAATGATGCTTCTTGGGAAATAAGCCCCTAAGTGCTAAAATGAAAAAAAATCCATCATGACAAATAAAACAGAAATGAAGACTATTAAAAAATCAACAAGTTTGCATGGCCTAGTAATGCATTCCTTTTCACAATCTAGCACTGCAATGCAGAATGACTTCATAAATTCAACTTGTGCACTTGACTAATCCGATACCTGGTTTTGTATCACTATGAATCTACTCTATGTCCTTTGATAAACCCAAATTCTGTAAGTGAAGCACACTGCTCCACTCAGTGAGTTCTAACAGTTCATTCATCAGAAGATATTTATGGAGAGACACTGCATTTTACTCAGCCAACTGGTAGGAGATGAAAAAAAGACAAAATTTTGGGTACGAAATCCCTGTGTCAAACCCAAAACAGGGCACACAGACTTCAAAGTTAACACCTAGTGAGAAAATTTGAGTTTAATTAGATATGCATCAGTTACACCATAGCTGAAAGAAAAGACAACAGTTACTTGCTAAACAAAAGGGATGCAAGTAAATGAGAAAGAAGGGGGCCATGGTAATTATATCCTAAGAGAGAGACAGGTAATTTATAACCCATGGAACACAGAGATGATGTTGAGGAATAAAGAGATATTACAGCATATCAGAAAGTCAGTATCTTTGTAGAGCCCATCGTGTTCAGAAACACTACAAACTGTAACTTGGACTTCTGCATCTGATCATCAAGAATATTGGCCAATACTAGTATCATTTACAAAATGAAGTGAAACTTAGCTGTTATAGATTAAACATGGGGTGCAGATAAAACTGGACACTTCTGTGGGAATGTTCTGTCTCAAATGCCAGCAGTTCAGCTGAAGACAATTTACCTTTTTGATTTATATAGAACAGAAAAAAAAAAACTAAGAGGGGGGAAAAAAAAAGCAAGCATCTGCTATCCAAACCAAATCAAATGCCCTAATTTGTAATTAGAAGTGTGCAGGAGGGCAGTCCCACCTTTAAGCATTGAAACAGCCTTGCTACAAAAATCTGCAAAGCATGAGTTGCACTTGTTCAGGGACAGCTGGAATCTAAGGAAGGTTTAACAGCCCTAAGGATGACACTGCTGCTGTCACAAAACATCTCAGGGCACATCCAGGAGTGGCCTCAGACAAACATCTGCTCTTCCACAATGCCTGGCCAGGAGCCAGCCCAGGTCTGATGTCACACTGGTAGTGGCACCGTGCCTCAACCACAAGGGCTGTTGAGAGCGGGGGGTGTGTTAGGAGGGGCACCCCGACTACACGGCTTCTGGACTGAAAAGAATTTGAGTCTGGCCAGGCAGGAGCACTGGCAGAAGAGCCTGTGTCTGCCTAGAGCTGTCCACATATGCATAATTTCAGTGGCCCCTCCAACACCTTCACTAATTCTCCTCTCTAAGGAAAGCAGGGCAGTACCTGTGCCTGTGTAAATTAATTAAACCCAGTGGCACTAACACAGTTTATTATAGTGGAGAGTTGCGTGAGACAGTACCAAAAGGGCTGTTTCCCAAGCTATTAAAAAACCCAAACCCTTACAAACTAATCACGCTATGAAAGATGTTGATAGCTTGCCCTCCTCCTGAAGCAATATACTAAGAATTTCAAACACGCCACACTCCCCTCTTAAATCTGCTCTCTGTGGTGTGTTTCTCATAATCACACTTTGCAGTCTAAAGCTCCCCATACGTATAAAAAAAAAATCACCGTGAGGAATTTACTTAATGAGGACTTTTTATTTGATGTTGTCTAAAACCAATTGTGTTCTCATAAAAGCAGCCGCTCACTTCAAGGCCAGCATAAACTTGATAGGTTGTAGTTATAAATTAACCAGAAGATGCTATACCATCAGGCTATAATTTTATCTTGTAAGTCATTGCAAATGCTAAATAAACATAATTAGTATCTTAATTCAAAATATTAGGCAAAATTAGGACATCTAATTTGCAGTACTTTGCTGTGCAACTATCATTTTAACATGTATTTTTTATGCACAAAATGCACAGCTGGATTTTGTTGACTGAGCCTTTTCCACATGTCACTGAAAGCCTCTGAGTTTACCAACGGGCAGAAAATTTGCACAGCTTTAATCACCTAAACTGCATTTTCAAAATATCTGAATACCAAGAAATTCAGTTATTTCTCAGAACAACAGAGTAGAAAAATACCATCTTGCCCATACAAAAAAAACCCAAACCTGTGAGCATTTTGCTCAGTGCTTTTAGGCCATTTTTTAGTTTGGAACAGGCTGCTAATATCCAGAAAACTGATAATATTACAATTTTGTCAATAATTCTTCCATGATTACAAAGATCCATGCTCAAGTTTAATTCTAATTTCTAGGAGAAGTCTAAATATACATCATCCTTATTGTGCAATTGAACAGGTACCTTGGAGTCACTGCTAGGCCATGCTAATCAGTCATCCTTGGACAGCAATGTCAAAACTGTGATCAGGAACTTTCCTGACAATGAGGCAAAGAAAGAAAACAAGTGTAAGAGGGCAAACTTTTCTCATTTCTGTGACCATTTTGGAGATCCAAGGTCAGGATCCTGTTTGAGGACAAATTCCCATCATCTGAGCTAGATGAAAGTGAAAGAAGCTGTTTCTGGAGCTGTTTTAAAGCAGTTACAGTCTTGGTTCTGTTTTATTCCACCTGTCTCTACCTTCCTCACAGCAGAATGTTTCACAAACCTACATAACAACGTAAACTGCCTAACAGCAGATTAGAGAATGTAGTCAGTGATTCTCCAGAAGCTCAAGTATGTGCACACTGTTAAAAACACACTTCTTTGAAAAGGACTATTCCTTTTGAAGTGTCATCTTCCAGTCTTCAGCAACTGTTTTTTAAATGAAAGCAGATTCACCTCATAAATTCAGATTTTTCTTGCTACAAACCCTTGCCTTTAATCTGATGTGTTTTAGGAAGTGGCCTATCTATCAACCTTCATTAATTGTGCCATAAAATAAGGGCCATCCACCAACAGAAGCCAATTTAATTTGCTACAACTGCTTTTCAACAGGGGTAAACACAGCAGTGGTAGCTGGCAGACACTGACTTCTCAGGAGATCAGTATCACAATTTATTGATCTAAGAAGTTAATATTGACAGAGAAAACCTTCAGTGGATATTAGAGCTAGAGATCCAATAAATCTTTATAATAACTGAAGAAAAGACAATCTGTGTACTTTATAGCTTTTTCTAAGGGGTTGTGGATGAGTGTTGAAGTGACTTTCAGAGTGATAGTTTTAGTTGTATCATAAGTTATGTCAGGAAATATCATTTTATAATCTAAAAGTTGAGTAGAACTAGGAAATTAAATAAGTGCAGTCAGCAAGCTCAGTAGTGACATTTTGATATACTGAGGGTAATCAAAGACCTGCAAATGGATTTATTAATGGGTCTGCACAGCATCTTTATGAAATATTGTACTTAAATACCATTATCCCATTTTACCCATGGAACTGAAAATGAAGGGAAAGTGATTTGCTCAAAGCTATGAAGGGAGGTTAAAAACAAAGACAGAATCAGAAACCCAGTTATTCATCCAGGGTGTACAATGCTCTCCTCCACATTTTTTGAGTGCTCCAATTTCTGTAATTTCTCTATTATTCACTGTCATGAAGAGGTTTTGCTCATACATATACTTCCTACAAATAACTTTTCTATAAACAATTGAAGCCAGAAAAATGAAAATTAGTTTAGATATATAGAAATATTAGATACACAATAAAAGCTTTCACCTCCCACCCTCTATCAGCTTTGAGTAACTTTCCTCAGCATCTCCCATCTCTCTGAGAACACAGTGAGAGCCTCCTTAAAATGTGTATTCTAATAATGATGAATACAATTCAGGTGGTTATTTATAAATCCATGTCATGTCTCTTTCTTTAGAAGATATAAGTATTCTTACTAATTACTAATGCCTGCAATTAACAGCTGAGACATTTAAGTATTATTTTCCAGTATTTGCCTGGAGCTTGCTGCTCCCATAGCTGAGAAGGCCGCATGGGTCTTGCATCTGACCTGATCCCATTCCAGGAATGAAGGGTAAATTACTGCTACTACTGTGTCTTGCTACCTCTTTTTATGCTACATGAGGTACAGAAAGCCAAGTAAGTTTTCAGTGGTCCAATTACTCACTGATTGTCAATCAGCAATTAGTGCACAGGCATATAGATTAGGCCTGATTCCTCTCACAATCCAAGCAAAGCCAATCACCTGGGGGAAGCTGGGAAATTTCACCTCATGAAAGATAAGATACTGGTCGGTCACTTAGCAGCATTTGTATGTCCAGTACTATTTATTTTAGAAGACTCTGAGTTTTCAGGAAGTCTATTAAATCTAATACTTTGCACAATGTTTTTCTTCCACCAAGAAGGGGTTACTATGAGGAATATTTTGTTGACTTTTATTTATTTCCACTTGGAAAAATAGCTGAAAATATGCTCTTTCAACCTTCTAATTAGGCTAAATCAATTATAAAGTCCATAACCAGCAAGTAAAATAAAGTGCACATGGTTTGTTGAAGGGCTACTGTGTTTGAAATTGTTTACACTCAGACTATATTTACACACAGTTGTAGATTTAATATAAACTTAATTTAATCAAATATTTAAATTTACCAAGTTATCTATCTCTCTTCTCCTTACATTAATTGCAAAAGTGTAAGAACACCAAAGCACAAGGCAAAAATTACTATTATTATCTGTTTTTCAGTTTCTAAAATGGCAATGTGAAATTCCTTAATATAAAAATAATTTGGTAGCTAGGACAAGGACAACACCTTGATAAATGTTTTGAAATTCGTAAAAAAAGTAGAAAGCTGAACTACTGAAAACTGGAGGTTGCTGGTTTACAACTGAGTGCATACAGAATGGGGAAAAAAGTGTTTTAATAAGCACTGAAATATCACATTTCTTTTAATAGACAATGACATATATATCATTACATAACTAATACATTTATTTAACAGCTCTTCCCTTCTGCTCTTTATTTTCACCTGGATTTTATCTTGCTCATCCTCCCAGTCTGTCTTTTCTCCCTGCTCTCCTCCACAAAACTCGTAATAAATAGAGACACAAGTTTCCTTCTCAGACAACTTCCTGCCATGGAGAGGTTCCATGAAGGGTCCATTAATATGTAGGAGAAAACCATTTTTACCTTCCCAGCAGCAAATTCACCTCAAGTTAATATCTAAAAATCCCCTTCACTTCTATTGCAAGCAGAATCTAATTTCAAAACTAATTTGGGCAATGACTTTGGGGTTAACATCTCTTTGAGAGGAGACCCGTGGGATCATCAGTGACTGTCACTCTCCCAGCTGGGATTGCTACCATGACACATGATATTAACTGCAACCCAGTCACTTTTTATCCTAATGAAAACCAGGGGTTGCTTTCACAGATGCAAATACTTTGTTGACAACACAGTGGAGAACTGATTTCCTTGAGCAAAACTCTACTCCCTCTTCAGTTTCTATTGTTTCTTTCATACTTCATTGACTATACTATCCAGCCTTGACATTTTGTTATTGTATATTCCTCCCTAATAATATCATATAAAATCAGCTTTTTCTGCTCTTTCAGCAGGCAATTGAGAGAACCAAGTGCTCTCCTAGGATTTTAATCTGCAGGCTGCCTATTTCAATTGCTTTTCTTTCCTTGCAGGAGATCTTTCAGGTTCAAATACACACATTTTTTTTCTCAAACTGCTTTCAGCTTTGTAGAAAATATGACGGATGTCTCTCACAGTAGGTTCAGCGATGTTTTTTTTTTGTAAACTCTAGTCACAAAGACACTTTCTTTCTCCAAAGTCTGCATCACAGCACTCCCAGTAAGTACCTGATACTCCACAGCACAGCCATAATCTGAAAGAAAATGTCTGGTCTGCATCCACTCAAAGAAGGGGCTATCAGCAGAGAACTTCTGGGCTCTCTCAAACTTCTACATCTTCCCTGCATAGACATCCATTGTTTTCCTGCACTTTTACAAATAAAACACTTAGAACAGAAACCATCAATTAGTCGAACTGAGAAGAGTCAAAACAGAGAACAGAAGTGATTCCTCTCCCTCCCTTATACACACGTGCACGCTATGCATCATTACATAACATACTGGGACCAAGATACAAGGTGGAATTTAAAAGGATCAGATACCAATACAAACAATAAATGCACCTACAATAACATTAAAGAGAACAAAAGTATAAACAGAATAAACATTTATTTGCTGCTGGATATGGGAAGCAACTGTCTTGATGGGCTAGGAAAAAAATGCTCCCCAAACTGGGTTGTTCTCTAAGTTCCTTGAAGTATCCACAGATGGCCATCGTTGAAGCCAGACAAGAATTTAGGTGCCAATTTCAGCACAACAGTTCCTCTGCTCACAATTCAATGTTCTCCATGAAGTTCTGAAAGATGTTTGTGATCTCCTTTCAGCCAGTGTAAAGTTTTTTTAGTCTAAAAAAGACACAATTCCTCCAATACAAAAACCTATTTGTACTTGCCACTAAAGAACATCTTTCTTTAAAGTAGACATTTTAATATACACTAAACTCAAATCCAAAAACTACACATGCTTTACTGTCCAGTATATCCCTTTGCCCAGAAGTACATAGGGATATAGGTGGTATCTCCAATATTTTGGTCACTTAACTGACTACAGTTCCTGATTTACAGTGCTTTCATCAAAACAAGAACATTTCATAAATATTGATATAAAACCTGTTTTTGAAATCTGAACACAATGAAGTCAATGATTCTTTAATAATTTGCTGTTAAATTGTCCAGTTGTTTCCCAGGTTTATTTTACTTTAAGCATCATGAACAACTTTGCCAGAGTTTCACAACAGGGTTTTAATCTGTGGCTATGTTTTATTTTTCTGTGATTCCCAAAAAAGATTCAGATGCCTTCAATTGCTATGCATTTCACTGAGGTTTTAACAAGCTATTTTGCACTTCCTAAATGTTGTGATTGCAATTATTCTCACTTCTTCATCAGTTCTCAGAAGGGTTTTTACAATTTCAGTATGGAACCACTCCTGACAGGGTATTTTAACTTATTTAGATGCAGTGGCTTCATTCTCAAAACTGTCTTGAATTACCCACTAACAGCTTAAAGGAAACATTTTAAACATCTGTATGTATCTGCTACTAAATCAAGGAAGACAGGCTGGGTGTTTTTTTCATACTACAAGAAAAGAAACAAGTTAGATTTTACAATTTGAAATACGGTTTTCCTGGCTGCAGCACTTTTTCTGTATAATGCTGATAGAAGTAAAAGCTACAAAATTAGTAAGTTTTGCTATGTTATTTGCTTCACAGTATTTTCAATAGTAATGTTCTTTAATGACTTTTGAAAGTTGAATCTATAAGCCAATATTTCATCTTCTGAAATGTAGAAATTCTGATTACCACAGTTTCTAGAATGCTAAGCCCACTTTTTAGTTTAAGAAGCAGATTGCACAGTGGAGTTGGTCAAGGCAGAACAAAAATTCCTTGATTTTGTAAAAACGTGGTATGCTGAGCTTTCCCCTTCACCCATCAGCTTTCACTCCTAAGGGTAAGGCACAACAGGAACTTCAACTCCCACCCAGTCAGAGAGTTCAACAGAAACTACCCTAACTGCAGCAAGCTCTCCACAGTCCTTCCAGCTCTACTTCTTCTTTCTATTTTCCAGTGCAAATCAAGATCTTCCTGTGCTGGGAGCCCAGAGCTGATGCAGCACTGCAGGTCAAGTCTCAGAAGAACAGAGGGGCAGAGGGGCAGAACCCCCTCCCTCCCCTGCTGCTTTGGATGCAGCCCAGGATGTGTCTGGCTTTCTGGGCTGTGACTGTGCACTGCTGGGTCATGTCCAGCTCTCATCCACCAGCACTCCCAAGACTGTCTTCAAGACAGTCTACCTTTTCTTATCTCTTAGTTTAGTTGCACAGCACCTCCCATTTCCTCCACTCCTGCACTCATTCCTTCACCAATATCAGCCCTGTTGTGCCATCCATCTGAACCTGAAAGTACTCTCACCTTCTCTGCCTTTCTCCCTTCCTTTGGCCAACATCTATCCCTTTCAGTCTGCACAGAGATTAATACATATATTAAAATACATCTAATACATCTAAAGTACATATGGCATATACATATACTTAGATACAAAAATACACACAAAACTGACTGAAGGAATCTTTCTGTAGCTGCCATTAGTTTGCTACTGAAAAGATGCATGCACAATGAAGTTGGTCAAAAAATCAATGTGTGAAAATTTTGTAGAATTTTTCTACAGTGAGCTTTAATTTTGACGCAACTTCTCAGTCTCAAGCTCTGTGAAGTCTGGGGAGGCCAAGCTAGACTGTTGAAGAAACTGGTACCATTTGCAAAGGAATAGAGGAATTAGAAGCTGCTCCACTCGTACTTAGGCATTGCATTATTGTTATTTTTAGAGCACTCAGCTGAGCATTTTTATTTTTATGTTTTGCAATAAAATTATATACTAAATTTACTGAGATATCTGAATAGCATTTTATAAAGCCATTAGCAATAAAATATTCATTTTTCATTTATATTATGTCCAGGAATACAAATGAGCATAATTTCTTCCTACCCTTCAACATTAATAGGGAAACCAGGGAGAAAAATTGAACACACCTTTCACATTCATTTAACTACAATACAATATAAAGAGCCTTTCAAATGAAAAACAATTTAAAAATAATAATACTGTCTGTTTTCTTTGGAGGTATTTTTACAGGCATCTCCACTAGTGTATTTATATATTTTATTCTTTTTTTCTAGTTTTGTAATTCCACAAAGCAAGGTTTAAGGTACTGGCTCAGTCACCATGTGACAAATTAGTATTCCTTGAAATAGCTTTGGTAAAACTACAAAAAACAAATCAGCAAGAGACAAAGGAAATGAGGAGACATATTAAACTCCTAGGCTGATGCTCCAGGCTAGGAGTTTATCCCTACTTGCATTATGCCATAGAGCAGTTGGCACTCTGGCTTATCTGATGGCAACCTCACTGCACAGCTCCAGTGAGTTACTTTTATCTGCTCCTTTCTCCCTTTGCATCCACCACTATGATTTTAGCTGTCAGCAGCTGCCACTGCTTACAAGAATCTCTGTAGGCTTAGTTATGGTGAAAACAGAAGCTTTCCTTGGCAGAGCTGCTGGATCTTTCCCTGCTCGGCACCACAGAGGTGATGGCAGGTGCTAACACCTCCTGGCTGCCACTGTTGCCATCCCAGTTATAAGCAAAAGCTGGCCACCCGTCTTCTTCCTAAAACCCTCAAGAACTCCGAAAGAAACTGACACCCAAAAGCATATATAAAACAATCCCCTGAGAGATCATAGGTAGCAGAAATACCCTGCGTTTAAATGATGTCCACCAGCAGAGCTGGCCTGAAAAGCCTGGCTCAAAATTATTCCTGTCAAACTCCAGCCTTATCCTACTGCTGCTCATATCCTGCTCTCAGCATCTCAGGAGTCAGAAGTTCAATACAACAATTTCACCAGTCTGCTTTTTCATGCCTCTTCAAGGTGGGGCAATTTACAATGTCTACATCAGATATTACACACAAAGAAGAATCTTGAAAAGGAGGTTGCTCTAAGAATAGAGGCAAATGTTTTTAGCACTGGAATACAGGAAACAAATAAAATAGAAGAAACTTTAAGCACATACACCAAAGATGCAAAAACATACTTGTGTAACACTGCATTTTCAACAGGAGAAATCAATATTGAGGAAATACTAAAATCATTATCACCCATGCCTAACTATTTTATGATAACTTTCAGTTAATGGCCGCGGACCTTTTTTTGCCCTAAGTCTTGTGTCATTCAGAGCACATGATGATGGCCTTCAAAGCTTTTCAGTAATTTTTTTTTTTTAACATACAGTACTCATATTGCAACACTGGGATATTACAAAGGGTCTGGAAGCTGCCCAGGTACGATCAGACGAAAACTCTGCTGCCAGGTTTCAATCTTTTCTAGTCTAATGCCTCCATTTCTTTCACTCAGTTCTGATTACTCTTCAGCAGTATAAAGTCTAAATGGTTTCTGCAATAAAGGGCAATGGACAGCTGCCCAGAAGCAGTTTTAATCCTTGTCCTAAGCACAGAAATAGAGTTCAGTACCAGGAGCTCTGGAAAATCTTACATTAAACAAAACCCATTAATACACATTTTTAAAAGAGAAGAACTTAAAACTTTTACTAATGGCTCTTAAAAACAAGACATTAACAGTGAATACAAATGACTTTTACATCACTTTTCATTTGCTTGTTTTCTGCAAATTAGAATGTGTCACAGCTAGAATTCAGAAAGAAAAATAAAGCCAGGTTGTAGCTTTTTAACAGATGCAAGCAAAAAATCCAAAAGAAAATCCTCATCCTTTAAGTATGGTTTTCCTGCAGGAAAATGTAGATTCTCATAGGATTCTCACTGAATGCTTTATAAAGGTTTTAGGCAGATACCTGAAGTAAAAATGCTATGTTCAAGGAAGCTGCTTGCAAGTATATCTTCTTCAGAGGATTTCTACAAAATCACACAAAATAAAAAACAATACTATCATTCCCATCTGTTTACCACAAGTATCCTAAAACAGAACTAGGGTGTTTTAGTTTTTTTTAATGTCACTAGTAAATGTTTTTTAAATGCCACTAGGCTCCAAGCTGCAAGGTGTGATTGACACACTGGAAGGACAGGATGCCATCCAAAGGGATCCAGACAAGCTTGAGAAGTGGGTCCATGGGAACCTCATGTTGTCCAAGAAGGCCAAGTGCCAGGTGCTGCACCTGGACTGCGACAACACGTGATGGCAACACAGGCTGGGGATGAAGTGACAGAAAACAGAAAGGTTGAGAGAAGTGGGTTTGTTCAGCCTACAGAAGGCTCCAGGGGGCCTCACTGAGGCCTTTCAGTACTTGAAGGGGGCCTGTAAGAAAAATGGGGACAGACTTAAGCAGGTGCTGTTGTAATAGGACAAGAAGTAATGGTTTTAAACTAAAAGAGAGTTGATTTAGCTTTGACGTGAGGAAGAAGTTTCTGATTGTGCAGGTGGTGAACCACTGGAACAGCTTGCACTGAGAGGTAGTGCCCCATCCCTGGAAACATTCAAGGTCAGGTTGCATGGGGCACTGAGCAACCTGATCTAGTGGAAGATGTCCCTTCAACTCATTGCAGGAGATTGGACTAGATGACCTTTAAAGGGTTGAGTTTTTTTCCTTGAACACAGGATATCACAGAATTCCAGATCTTCAAAAAGACCAGCACGGGCCTTCAACAGATTTATGCAGCAGTGACTTATACCCAACAGTCACAAATTTAAGTTACTGATGTTCCTGCTTTGCAAGCCATTTCAAGCAGATGAAGGGCACTGCCTGCATGGAGTGTCATGTATAAATGGGGCCTGAAATAGTGAAAAATAAAGTTCAATCCATGGAATCAACAGCAGTGGAAAAATTATGCAGGGAAAAAACGTGAAAATGCATGAACATCAAAATAGCATTGATAACTTTATTTTCTATTTTCTATTTCAAGCAGTATGATCACTTCTGCAGTCTAATTTGAATTTATTTATAAATAAAGCTGATTATTGCTTTATACTACAAAATTAATTCAAATTTCAATTCTTATGATAATTTAAATACTTTTCAAGAGAAACTTGTTTTTCTTCAGCTGCCCCTCATTTAAATCTGTGCCTCAGGTGCACAAATTTAACCTTTATTGTACACCACTTGTATAAGCAAGGCTAAATTAATCTGTGAGCCAAAGCCAGACAGTTTTTCTAGGACTAAAGTATCTTCTCCCCCATGGACTGTGCATGCAGGGAGCTACTACTGCAGTTAGTCAGGACATGAACATACACAGAGAATGATCTGTTCTGATCTCACTTTCCTCAAGAAAACTCCTCACACAATTGCCAGTGTGAAATAGAACTAAACTATTTTAGAACTGGAAGAAACCCACTGCTCTGTAAATGCAAATTGTAACTGTGCAATAAGCACCTCCTCTGGATAAAACCCATTTTTTTTCCCCCCTCATGCTTTATATTTATAAAGCAAAATAGGGAAACTGGAGATTTGAAAAGGTCAAAGCCTTTTGTACATCATCATGCAATTCTCCAGCTAAGAGTACAGTATTCTTAGCAATTCAGCCTAAGGTTTGCTGAGTGATTATTATCAGAACAATTCCTAAAAATAGCATCAATTGCTAGATGCTGTGAGGAAAGAGAAAAGGGTGTGATTGCTGAAAAACAAGCCTGAAAAAAGAACTTATGTCTTTTGTGCGTACTTTGACACAAGCTTTTAAGTATTTGACTTGCTGAATTTCCACTGCCTACACAAAGATACACCGCTCATTTGACATATTATGTTTAAAGAAAACGTTCCTTATTTTTATATGTTTTGTGATATATGGAGCCTCAGGGTTTTTTTTTATCCTAAGCATACTGAAGAATAAAATTCAACAGCATGCTGAGGGGAAAAATATAAAATACTGTGTTGGTATAGAAGTCTCAGAAATTGAGGACAAAAGTCACATCTCACAGATTTCAAGAGTATATTAAATACTAACAGTAATTTGTATAAAATACAGTATTATTTATCATGCATTAAAAAGTCATAGAACAAATCTGAAAAACCACACACCTCTCAACAAAAAGATCTGCCCTACAACTTAATCAAGAGCTAGAATGAATTGTCTACTTTTTGTTTATTTTTTATGAAGAACGGGTGGGAGCAGGCTTCTAATGTTGCGTGATTGTCTTGTGAAAACAAATCACTTCTCAGATGTGTTTTTGAAGGCCAGCAGACAAGAACAGAGACATTTTGTTTCTGGTTGCCAGGGGATACAAAAGACCATTTTCACACAGTGAATCAACACTGCATTTGAAAAATGGCGTTAGCGGGAATTTCACGGATGTGCAGATGCCTCTTTCTCACCTTCAGTGTTCCTGCAGTGACCTACAGTCCTGGTGTAGGATAAGATACTTGGGGGGTTTTAACTTTCACTAATTATCTAACCCCATGGCCTTTACAAAGAATATACTGTCATTAGCCCATCCAATACTCCAAAGCATGATTACACAGGGGCTGAAACATTTCTTTATAACAAGTTGTGTAATTCACTACCTACTCAATTCTGTAATGATGTACACATGCAGAGTAACAGTTGGTATAACTAAAGTCCCATATGACATGATTTTCACCCAATTACAGAACACAGAAGACTTTACAAACAATGGGACCAGCAGTATTCCATAATTTACTCTACTCCAGTGATTCCAGTCAGAATTCGGATATGTGGATTTTGTGCAAATCCACTTGCACACCACATATGGGAGTTTCCATTGAAAGCAACATCAGTTGCAGTTAATTTCCACTGAGCAACAGAAACTTGGAGGAGGGAAGGGAAGCCTTCAAAAGATAATTTCTCTGACATGAAAAGAAATATGTTAGAATGAAAATAAACTTTGCAGCTTACTAAAGGATTGTGTCAGTAAGACAGCTCCTGAAAAACATCTCAGTGGTACACCGTCAAGAAGAACTTTTGCATCTCCCTTTCATTAGGAATTCTGTAGATTTTATGTATTTTATTTTAAGAAAGATAAATAATACATTTCAGTGTGCAAAAATTAATAGTAAAGTCTTTATTATATCTTTATCAGTTCAGCTGATGCCTGAACTGCTTGCTGTGATGTGCTCCTGAAATGAAGAAGCACTCAGAAGAACTGAGAACTAAAGCATTTTACTGGCACACTTTCGTAAGAGGGTGAAAAATCAGGAGGCCAAACATAATGGCATCCTAATGGTGTAATTGATTCCAGAGCAGTGCATGTAATTAATTTCAGAAGTACATTGCAAGATAAAGTCAGGATGGATTGATATCAGGGCAATAAACCACATGACATGGCTATACAGGGGGTTTATCTCTGAGCCCACTCAGATTTAGTTTCAACAAAACAAGAACTGGCTGTAGAAGATTATGAAATCTCCAAGTTAACCTTTTATTTGACAGATTAATGTAGTCAGATGAGATAATTCAGTGAGGTGTGAATAAAGCAGAAAAGGACACCGGCATGACTGATGGCATCCGACAGTGCGCTGGTGAGAGAGCCAGGGCATTCTGCACTGCAGAAAACACTCAAGAGTCAGAAGCAGGAGAGACAAACACCCAGTGATGCCAAAAAGGACGAGACTTGAAGGAGAATGTCCTGACATATGTGGTTGGCAGGTCTAAAACAGGGGGAATGGAGTAAAGTTTTTAAGTGAAGGAGATAAGAATGCACTCGAGGAAAGACTGACTGGAGAAGCAGAAATCTAAGCACAGGATTCTCTGTGAATCTGAGAGAAGTCCTTAAAGTGGTCCCAAGGTCATCTGCAGTTATTATGGAAGACATTAAAAGAGGCTTGTGTTGTGACAAGTAAGGCATGGAATAGGCTGAGGAGAACAAGTAGGTGGAAACATTTGCATTATGTTTTCTGTAGAAAACGAACCAAATACAGGGTCTGACTGGGGCAAGTGGGGAGACTGGAGAATAAGAACAAGTGAGGATCTTGATATGGCCTAAACATAAAGCCCGACAGAAGTCATGATGGAAAGGAATTCTATAGAAGAGAGAAGTAGAAGAAATTATGGCACAATTTCTTCTCTCTGAAGGGGGAAAAGAACACAAAGAAATAAAGCAACACAGTACCCTCAGTACTACTTGGTTTGTTCCAGGAATGGACTTCTTCAGTTTCACAGTGTGCTACACAAAATACACCCTGAGGCCAAAAAATAAAATAGAAAATACATACAGGAAAAAAGAAGAGTCTTGCTATTCCTATCCCAATAACAGATTTCTTGTAAAATTTCATGTGTGTGTTCTAATATGGCTTTTGCATGCAACCAAAATCCTGCCAGAGCTGACAAAAAAAAAAAAAAGTGGCAAAATAAAATAAAGATGAAGCACTAAAATCAGTCTGAGACACTAGCCAGTATAAAGGATACAATCATTTTATGTGCTTACAAATTAATACAAAGAAAGCCAAACCAAACAAAATTAGAACAGACTGCATTAATGCATGTGTTCTTCACCTTGATCAACAATGTTTTTGACTAAGGAAAAAAACTATGGTTGTGTCTCTGTTTATTCATCCATCCTCAATACACATACTCAAGTACTTATGCTTCACTCTACACTGATGCTTAAACAAAGCAAAAGAAGTGTTTTCACTTTCCCGCAGGAGCACCCTATAAGACAGATGAAAAAAGAGATATGATACCTTGTGAGATACTTTACAGTGCCCACTGTAATATATAGTGCAATACAAATGCAACTAACCAGGTAATAAACTGATTTCCCAGCAGAGCCCACTGTTTGGTTTTTTACTCTCAGATAATGCATTGATATTATATGCAAACCACCTGGTTTTCCATTTAAGCATGGAAGACAGTATTTTCTCTAAACTCCAAAAGGAAGTGAAATGTCAATTTAAGATCAAAAAGTCTATCAGAGAAGGAAATGGAAAGCAGAAACCATGATAGTTATTGATGTATTTAACAAAATAAACCTAGTAAGAGCACAAAACAAAAAAACACCCACAAGTATCATGCAAAAGAGCTCTTCATTGTCTTGCAATATAATACTAAACTTGTATTAGACAAGTTCCCATGTTTCATTTACATAGTTTTGTTCTAACAGCTGAAGGGGAAACATGTAAACTAAAGATCTTACAAATGCTGAAGGATTTCAGTTCATCTTACTGATTTGGCAGGCACACAATTAAGCTTACTCACATGTCTGCACTTAATTGTTTCCAAGATTAGGCCTCTGGGTAAGCACAAGACAGCTTGTAATGACACCTATAGGCAGCCTGCCAAATGTTTTTCATTTTAAAGAATTCCTCTGACCTTTTCTTCAAAGCTTTCATGCACACCCTCTTCTCTGCAGGTCTTTTATATTTAGTTCAGAAAACAGCCTTGAACTGAAGAAGTGACTTTTGTCTCAGGAAATCTTGCTGAGGTATAAAACACTTAGAAGTACAATTTCACTACACTTTTTTTCACATTCCTTGGGAAAATGTTGGCAGTCTACCTAAAACACCAGCACATCGAAACAAAAACCAAAAAACTTAGCTCATTGCACTACTGAAATACTGTTGTGTGCTACTGAATCCATAAGGGAATAACTGTGAGCTGTCAGTGGGAGGAAACTGTGCATTTGCTGTAACATACAAACCACTTTCTACCAGGAAATAAAGAACTTTCCACCTGAGCTGAACCATAAAATGATATCTATGGACACCAAAAACAAAAAAACCCTTAAAATGAAATTTTCAGACACCACACCGAAACTAGATGATCTGACGTGATCTTTATCACCTAGAACTGTGGTAGCACATACCAGATGCAACACCTACTTACGAGGAAAATATTCAGGACAGTCATTCCATCAGGTTCAAGCTGCCAAACTGTTTACATTTCAGTTGTGCTTCCTGACTGCTGATGTAGCTGACAATCACAGACGTGTGGGCAACTGCTGTGAGAGCAGGCAGGAGATGCAGGAAAATTCTGAGAATTGCACATGACACGCACAGGAGGTTAAAAGCAAAATGTGCCCACTGTATCTGTCAGCAGTTATCGATCCTTATCTGGTGGGATATTTAATATATTTTCTGATGCACATCTCAGAACTTGGGAGGAAATTCTCTGAAGAGCTACAACAGTTCCTTGTGGGTTGGCATGGAAAGATACCAAAGTTGCTTTCAGTTTGAAGGGCAGCCCAGGAAAGGGCAGCCATGCACTGAAGCTCCCCTGTGCCTTAATACTGGTGACCCTCAGATGGGCAGCAGCAAACAGAGCAGCTTTGTCCTAATGCCCCGCTCTTTTCCTACAAGGCTATCACTTCACAAATAAAGAAGTGTTTGGAAGTTAAACACCTCAAGTATCTGATAATGTTCTTCAGTCTCAAAATGTGGGCAAAATAAAGAAAGACTCAAGAGATCTCACAAAATATAGATTAATGTTGTGAAAACAAAAAACAACCATAAAGTTTTCTTATTACAGTTTAACATTAGTCAGCAGTCATTAGCAGGCTTATTTATTCAGCACCATGAATGTTCTTCCCTTGCTGCTCTAACACATTAAGAGATTAACTATGATGCCTTTTCAAGATGAAAGGCGTTGCTACCAAGCTTTGTCTGTTGATCTGAAGCCCAAGTGATACTGCAGGCTCAGTTCCTCAGCTTCGTGCTGGCTGAAAAACAAGCTTCACCTGATCACTTTTCATCCCAAGTGACCAGCTTCCTGGAAGCATCAATGAGAAGAGGGCAAGATGCAGGAGCACAGAAAGGAAGCCTGCACCAGCAAAGTGATGGAGATGGATGGAGGCTGCTACAGACAGATCACACAGCTCGAGGTGGTTTACATGCTCATTTGCACCGGCAATGTGTAAACACCCAGTCTGTGTGTTAACAGCTATGCTAAAGCCATGGCTTTACTTACAGCAGAGGAGGCTAGAAATGGTTACTGGTACCAGTACAGTCCTAGCACTGCCATTTCATGTGATTAATACTGCGCGTTGCCTACTCTAACCATCACCCTTGAATCCATGAGGATTAGGCTAGAACATTTACCCTTTATGCATATGCATTTCAAGTGCAGATGTCTGTAAGCTTGTCATATATATAACAGATGTGCAGGATACTAATCAACAGTTTTTAAGCTGATTTTTTTTTAAGTTTATAGTTCACTGCCTTGAAATTAAAATTCCACTTAAGCAAAAAGCATTCCAGATGAATTGCCCCCTTAGTGGTGACTATAGGGAATGAAAGAAACTGTGAAAGCATTAACAGCAGTCTGCAATCAAAATTTAAGTATGTGTAACATGTAACTTTTCCTGTATTTTTTGCATGCTTTTCAGAAGTTATGGAGATTTCTTCAGAACCAAAAGAGGTCAAGGAGAAAAACATGCAAGTTTGGGTACAGTAAGCCTTCAAAGGAAGCCGTCTCAAGTGAACCAGCACAAATCACAGGTTTTAGAAGAGATTTTGATGCCCTAATATTTTTGCCCTATACAAATTGCAGGAAACAATTAATTGTCAAGAGGGCAAATTCAGAAGCAGAGCCCAAAGACCTGCAAGTCTTTCTGCTTTGACTGATTCTTCCATGATATCTAGCAGCCCTTCAGATTTGCTAAAATAAGATTTAGGCTCAAGTGTCAATTATGTTACTCAAGCACTTTTGGCTAGTGCCAGGGAAACAAAGAGGGTAGGCTCTTTGTTATTATCCTCATCAATGCAGACCAACTCAAACAAATGGAATAATAGCTGCTTTTGCTGAAGTTGATTCAGATTAGCTAACCAGCACTCACTGATTTTTGTCTGCAAGCCTTTCAGACTCAAAACCAACATCCCTTACCCCACTTGCTCTGCTATGGATACAGACAGTGACATAGATGTATATTTTGTTATATCACAGCAATAATTAAACCCTTTGTCATTTTAACAAAGGTCTATGAGGCAAAGAGTAAATAAATGGCCCAAAAATCAAAGACCCCATTGCTGATGCAGCACTAATCTTGTATTTGTCAGTGTCTCAAATCAGAGCCTCACACACACAACCTTTTTTCAACCTTATTGGCTTTAATCATTTGCTCACAGACCTCAAACAAAGAGCTTGTGAAGCAAAATGAACCATAAGAGCAATGCAAAACATCATTGTAACATGAACGGTTTCTTCCTGAAAACAACTTATTTCACAGAGGTTACAGGCTAAATTAAGAAACAATTAAAGAGAATTAGAGCAAACTCCAGAAGGCTGGGTGGAAAAAATAAGAAACACAGCAGCACTACATGTTAACTAGGCACTATGATGATGATAATATACTTTCATATCCTACTATCTCCACAGGGCATTAGTCTTCTGTAAGACACTGGAATGCTTTGTACTGAATTTTCAAAAATTTTAAGTGATTAACTAAAATTATTTTTGTCACTCTCTGAATGAAAAAACTAAATCACTGATATCTACCCCAAAATTATCATGGAGTGAAAAAGAACAACAAGGAATGGACTATAAAGCACTATAACCCCTTCATCTCCTGCTCAGCTTACAAAGCAGCTTGCTCAACAAGCAGTTAGGGAATGGTATGTTGCATTTTTCTGCACCACATATGGCAAAGAAGTTTTAAAGAGCGACAAATTTTAAGCTCAAAGACATAACCCTACAAGCAGTAAAGGAGGACCATGCTGATTTGCATCACAGCAAATCCAGGTACTTGTAAAGCTAACAGGAAGTGTGCAGACTTAGCTTGAAAAGTGTGATTAGTTAGCTTAAGCTCTTTCCAAATTAATATTGCACAGTATCACAATCACACCAATTCTGTCACGCCTTGGCACGATATTCTGCATGGTTCCTCCCAGGGCTTGGCAGTCTCTTCTTCAGCACCTGTTTCTTGTAAATTGTGAAACTCCTGTTCTCCTCTCTCTGAGGACACTCAGAACCCTGTTCCCAGCATTTTGTGTTACAGATGTAGCAGAGCCTTTTCTCATACTCTGTTCTTATTCACAAGCAGTTCTGATTTTTTAAAAATCCCTCTTTGTTTAGACACTAACAGTACTTAGCCATTAGAGCAGAACCAAACCAAAGAGCTCCAAGTAAAGACTTACACAAACACACTACAATATAAAAAACCATGAACTCTATTGACCTCTAAACACAACACAAGTAGATCTGAAAAAATGTAAGGACACAAAGAGAAAAAATAAAAGCAAATAGCTTTCATTATGGGAAGTTCTGATGCCCTAGAGGCTGTCTCTCCACTGTTTTCAATTGCTGATGCTGGTCTCAGGCATGTATCAGAATTGTTTTGAATTTCAAGG
The DNA here is from genome assembly GCA_013400955.1 of Drymodes brunneopygia. NCBI lineage: Eukaryota > Metazoa > Chordata > Aves > Passeriformes > Petroicidae > Drymodes > Drymodes brunneopygia. The sequence goes on from VZTZ01019725.1 coordinate 888,344, forward strand.
GTGGCCTGAGAGGCAACAATTTAGGTTTTAGGTGTCTTTGACGCAAATCAAAAGCACAAATATTTGGGACAGATGCTTTCGGTCAGAGATTTTTAACAGATATATCTCATTAAAAAAAATCCTTTCTCAGTGATGTTAAAGCCATTTATAAACTCCTACATCAAAATCTCCCACTCTGCATGTGACACTAGTTTATCAGGAATAAATGCAATACAATTCAGCATACATGCATGGTTGAGGAGTGCCATATCAAACTCAATAAAACCCCAAAGTCAAGAGTACTTAGTCTGTGGAGAAGGGAAAGGCAGGGGGAAGGTGTTCTTAGTTTTTCAGTGTCCCTCACTATTCTACTGTTACAATTAATTGTCAATCAAATAAAAGGAACTAAATAAAATTTCTCAAATCAATCCTGTTTTGCCCCTTACAGTAATTAGTAAGAGATCGCCTTGCCTTTATTTATATCTATGAGCTTTTCAATGCTTAGTTCTCCTCTTGTGATGTCCAGGAAGGGGGACTAAGAGTGGCTTAGTGGATAATGGGCAGTCAGCTAAGGTTAACACAAAAGAATACTGCACCATGCCAAAAAAATCAGCATTAAGAACCTGCAGAGCTGAAGAAATTCTGATTTGCTGTTAAAAGATAAGAAGAGGCCCTCTTTATTTGGAAAGCTCTTTGACAAAGCTATGGAAGACAGGTGTCTGCTTTCACCATCAGCTACACAGTAGGTAACAACAAAATGAAAGAAACTAGGACCAAAGTCGATACAATACTGAGCATCATTCCAAGGGAGAGTATCTGGACAAATGGCCCACTGTGCATGAGTGAAATGGACTGATAACTTGATATTGTAAAGAGAAACATAAAAATAATAGAGATAAAATTCCAAAGACTGTAGATACTGTTCATCATGAAAAATGAAAATTAAAGGCACTGTTTAAGAAGCATAACGTGTGAAAACTAAACATTAAAATGATGAAGTTTAAATCAAAGTGCAAATGTGTATCTCCATAACTCATCAACTGAATCAGAATTCATTTCTATCAACATACTTCAGGACACCAGTCCTGAAAACTACTTTTTTGTTAGAGGCACTGGAGAGGCATCAAGGACTGACTGTACAGTGAACCACAACATTATTACAGGAGTCTATAATAACAGAACGAAAAGATCAGGCCCTCAAGTAGTTAACTAAAATACTGTGCACACCAAGATAGAAAAGGAATGAGGCCGTTAAATTCTGTCTAATTTTGAAAATTCATTATTTTAATAATGAGTACAAAAATCCTGCAGTTCCACCCCACTTTATTAGCAAATATTTTCATCTAAATTTTAGGCTAGTGCAAACCCAAGTAAGTGCTCTCAGACAACTGCATCTTACACAGAGTTTATAGAATATATACAACATACACAAACATTAAAAAAACACATCATCAAAATGCATGACAAAATGCAGCTGTGTGTTAGGTAACTTCCATAGATTATACACCAACAAATAATGGGACCAAGCTAATGTATAATGTGACATTGCCTTGACTCTGCCTTAGAAGAATAATGAACATTCCAGGTAATTTTTCTTTTGCATAAGCACATTCACAGTGCATTTATAATCCAGCTTCCACACATAAATCTCTTATCGCCATACTTCTGCTACATATTGTACATCTTAGGCTATATAGCTTATGGTTATTATTTTTAATTGTTCTGGTCAAGTACAATACACCCAGAAGACTCTACAGTATTTACTGATTATAGCAATGGAGCCCAAGTCCTGGTCAGCTTTCATTCCCTCTGACTCTTAAACTGTCAATACTAAAGCTTTATGTCCTGTAAAGAAGATTGCGAATGATGTAAATATAATTAAGCTGGTTTTTTAAGACATCCAAATATGCTATAACTGTGGAGCAATATTAATTGTGCAAATGCCCCAAATGTTCCTTAACTCACTTAAAGAAAACCCCTTATTTTTTCACCAGAAAGTTACTTAGAGGAAAGACATGATTTTCCAACAGAGCAAAAGGAAATTTTCTTTCTGCAACATAAGGATTTTTTTTTAAGTGAACATCTAAACACTCTTATTTGTGTCAATATTTGGTGAAGGAGAGTGACCTTAATAACCATGATCAATAACATAAACAAAGATTGATAGAAGAGGGGAAAACTATACATTAGAAAAGGCATCTAGGTTATGGGAACAAAACAGGGAGGCTGTGAGGGAGGGCAGTAAGGAAAGAGTCAAGCTGCCACCAGTGGCTTTGAGGGACATAAAAAACATGCAAGAAATGATCTTAAACTGACCTGCTTTATAATGGGAGGGGGAAATCAATAAAAATAGGAACAAATACTTCCAGAAAAAGCGCTCCTAGGAATTGTGGACTATAAAGGTTCCCTTGGTAGGACACATCAACTTAGTAAGAGGAACCACGAGCTTCAAATCACAGGGTTTAGCACAGGAGGCAGACTATAAAGGGAGGCTTTCTGCTTCTTTTCAGCTCTGCTAGATGCCAAGCACTCCTAGAAATTCCACTGGCGGTCTCTACGTTTGTAGTTAATGCATTGCAAGATGGTTTCCAGACAGCACTTGTGCGTTTTATACAACCTGCCCACAAAAGTAGTGTGCATTTGGGGAACAGATAGAAAGCACTGCGGAGATTCACATTTGATCACGGAGAAGCTTATGTGGATTACAAAGAAGGGGAGAACTGATCCTGAAAATGCCAAGCTGTCCATAGCTAAGACAGATTCTCCCTTTTCCTTGTGAGGGAAGAAGAGACCTTCCAATAAATTTCTATGCATACATTACTTCATCTTCTTTCTTCAAATTGGCTTGAAACCTTTAGTCCTGTAGGCTGCCCATTTCCTAAAGCCTGTATATCACTATTACATCAAAATAAAGGCTACAACAAGATTTCTGCTGGTTAATATAGAAACTGCATATTATGTGATATTTTTCACTTCTTTAGAAACCTGAGATTCAATTTCAGTGACCAATTTAATGCTTCAGGCCAGAAGAAAAAGCAGTAATTCTCCCGGAATTGATGAAACTGCCAAATGAATGAGCGTATCAGCTAGAGGCATCTCTCCTTAGGTGGAAGTTAATGAAGCCAAGATCCTGACTTTGGTATTAGACTATGTTCATAATACATGACCTGCGGTTTGCTAAGTGCCAAGGAAAAAACAGAAAGGCAAGGCAGACCAAAATAATACTTGCTAAGAGCCCTGCTCAGGAAGCATAGAACTTACAACTGCTCTTCCAAGAATTTGATTTCTGTGGTATTTTTTGCCTTTTTCTTATTGAACTGACTGAAGAAGGCTTGCTAACTTCCAATACCAATATATTAATGTTCTACTTAAAGCCAGCTGTCTGCTTTACACATTAGACTAGCACAGTGATCCAAAATAATTTCTGCAATGCATTAATTACTTGAGCATTTTTATGGTAACTCTTTTTGATATGTTAGTCGTTCCCAAGAACATAATTTTCATTTAAAAAGTCCTGCATTAAATACAGATAGTCCTGGGATTCAATGGGATAAAAATAGACATTTCCTTCCCAGACAAGTGTTGAACAAAGACCAATTCAAAATCACACTCACTGATACTCACAGAATGCTTGTTGGTTTTTTTTTCTCTCTCCCCAAGACAGTGAATCTTTGATACATTCCTGCACAGAGGCACAATATTGGAAGAAGAAATGGAAAGCATTTACCTTCTGCATTCATGAGCTGCTTGCCCAACTGCCAGAAGTGGATCTGAATTTACTAAGGTGCAAGAAGAACATAAACCCTCCCCAACATAACCCAACATCCCTCCCACCCTGCTGTCGTGAAAAAGGAGGTGCTGCTGCTCCCACTTTCTATGGTTGCTTGCTAAAAATCGGTGGGACTGCTGAGGAGACCTGGTTTTACTGACATTCAGCAAGCAAAACCACAAAAACATGCACAAGCGAGACCCTTGAGTGCAGACAGATGAAGACATAGTTCCCAACCTTGAGCTAGAGCCTGTGTAAGCAAGGACAGGATTCTGGCAATCTCCTAATAGACAGCATTTGCTAGACTCCAGTTTAGCACTTCAGCAACAACATTCCCAAGTCACTCTTAAATGATTGAAGTTTCTTTGAATCCGGACCAGTAAAAGTTCTGCATGATCAGTAAGACTTATCTCTATAAAAATAGAAGTGCTTACAACTATATGAACATATTTGGAAATGGTGAAATATATATGTAAATATCTGTCAGCACCTAATCAAATAGAGGTTTTTGCTTTTCCACATGACTGGCAAACTGCACCAGCCATTTGGCAGGGCACATGCTTGATTCAAAATATGCCTACATAATCCAAACACAAGCATGCAGTAAAATAAGTTTAGTAATATTCCCATTTGCAGTTACCCTCTTAAAAATGGATAACAGAGCCAAAATGGGATTTTCTAATATACCCACTGTATAAGCAATATCACCATCACTACATTGCTCCTTACCATATTTTGTAAGAACATGAATAATTTTGCATGCACACCTATAGATAATGCACATTAGTATACACATTCACACATGTTAATGCACATATGTTTTAACTGTGCTTTTCATACTTCAATATATATGGCATATATAAGCCAAAAATAAAAGTTCCTTTATTTTAACACAATTCAGAAACTTGAAATATTCCAGAAGTTAGATCTGATAATGCATCTGTTTTTTCTTATTGTCACCAATAATTATGTAATTAAACTCTTTCGAATGTCATTCAATTTTATCTCAAGAGACAGATTTTGTACTTTGCATTGAATTTGATGGAAAGAAATTTAGATTAAATTAATTTATTGACAGGCCAGTAGATATTCCTTTAAATAAGTAACTACCTACATATCTGCATGAAATTTCCGTGTTACTTTTTGGAGACACATTTTGACTTTACTGTTTTGTGATCAATAGCTTTTATAGATCTGAATCCTATATTCTTTAAAACAAAACCAGAAATTAAGATAAATCTTCTTTCTAATAATAACAAATCACTACATCATGTTCATATCATTTATACACACCACATCTAACACTAACTTAATAAAATCCACACACTCTGGGAGGGCCACGTCACGGTAACTTCATGTCCATGTAATCACAGGGCACCACAGTAGTACAGAGACCTGGCTGTGAACTGCTGGAAGCTCAGCTTGGCTCATTTGAAAGCCCAGGTTTTGGAACTGTCCATATTTTGTCAGGGTGGTTCAGAAGGAAGCGAGCACTCCTAGGGCACAGGGTAGTCTACAACAAGGCATTCTCCAGGCTGGATTAATGGAGTGATGGATCAAGCACTGCAGGGCACAGGGCTGAAAAGATCACTTTTAGATAATTCTGGCAAAAGAGAAATGCCTCTGAATCTGCCTCCTCTTCTCCAGGGGAGTTACTAAAAAGTCATTAATCCATGACATAAGTAATATTTACCTGAGAAACAGAAATGAGAAGCATTTCAGGGCTAAAAGAGGAAGGGTCACTTTTAGCCTGAACATTAGCATAGCAATTAAGAATACTTCATCAATCTCAAGGTAGACAAGATAAGGTTTGGTTTCTTTCTTGTGTATACTGTTGTAAAGACTGACCAGCTAGTACAAATATTTCCTGATTCTCTGGGGGATTTCACAATGCACATGGTAAATCCTTCCACACCCAAGCAAATAAATTTTGCATTAATACTTAACAGGTACCTCCTCATATGCCATCCTTACAAATTCTTAATAGTAAACTGCAGTCACTGGTGTAACTGCAATGTCATATTTGGGCATCTTCAGACAGCTCTCTGAATTTTAAGAAACGGGCAAATTTGCCTGTATTAACACATTTATCTTAATTTCAAACAATGTTTTCTCACAAAAGATGCTTCACTGCTCACTTTCTGAACATTAAGAAGGGAAAAAGAAAATACAGGGCTCTAGACAGATAATTAGACCAATAAGCAGTCCTTTCTCATGTTCTATTGAGCCTTACAGGTTGAAATTAAACCAAGATCCTTACAGCATTGCTGTTCACATGAACAGATTCTTGGTTTCTAGGCAGGCCTTTCCTGCACAAAATCAGGAACCAAGGCCCCTGTTTCAGAATAGGAGTAAAAAGAATCACTAACATTGCTCCCTCTTTAGACAAATACATTCAATCCACGCAAGTGTTTGCATTCCATGGACTCTCAAAATATCTTAAAATGTGCTCAGATGCTACTTTTAACAAAAGCATTTTTTTGAGAATTGCATGGAATATACATGTGGCCATATAGACAGCAAAGGACATCTGACTTTTGTAGTGTTTAGATCACTCTCTGTTTAACTCCATGAATTCCAGAGAAGAAATGTGAGAATAAATCAAGGTTTGAGTAGTTCTTCCAAGACTAGCTCACTTTATCACTTCTGCTTTGACTTTTCATTCTCTCCTCTCAAAAAGACAATGAAATAGATTGCTCTAAGTTAAATTCAGTATGACATTCAGCTCTGTCAGTAATTTAGGAAGAAAACTAAAAGGGTCTTTGGGACTTAAACCTCCATTACATAGACTATATTTCCAACAGAAGAGCCCAAATTCGCAATTCTGCACCGTATTAAGCCAGAGTAAGTAAGCAGAGAGATTTGAAAGACAGCACAAGAGGAGAGGTACCTAGGAATCCATGCGTGAGTTTATGGACAGATGGTGATAATTTACATCCGCATGTTCCATACAGCCAGAAAAAAGTTAGGACCTCCCTCCTGGTTAGTAAATATAAAACACCACTAAACCATGTTTGCTCTTTCAGAATCCAAATTTTAAGACTCCTACATTGCTGGAGACTCCTAAATAGTAACTAAGGAGACAACTGAGACTGAAACCTTCATTAGCATGAAAACTGTATATATTATTTCACAATGTTTCCATTTGAGAAGCTTTGCTGGCATTTTTCTATATGCTATTTGATGCCACACTGTCACTCAAAATATAAACCACTTTTGCTCTCTTTTAGTAAGCTGCAGAAGATGAAAAGTGAAGGTATAAAGTAAGAGACAGTTTCAGGACTTCCTGACAAGCAACACTAAAGCCATGATTTCTTAATTTTCCCATACTGCAAATGATATAGGCAAAGTAAAAGACACCCAAGCTATTATTTTGTCACACTGAATTATAGCAAAGGGCACTCTGGCAGGCTGAACATAAAATGCATCCTTCATTTCAGCAAACAAATCTTATTTAGTGAAGAAAATGTGATATCCTAACATTACACCAGAAATGAATGAAAATTATTCTGTTTTTTCAGGATCAAGAATAAAAGATGCCATCACAGAAACACAGCACCTTCTAATTTATAGTAATTTCTACCCATAACATCCAGATGGAGGATAAAAAGCTTCTCTATACACACACACAGGAAAATGCTGTTGCCAAGTGCTTCCAATTTAACTTGATTTATGGGGAAACACTCTATTATCTTCCAGGATCTGTTATCCTGAAACATTAAAAAAATAAACTGTTCAGGATATCCATCTTGCCTACATGGATAGTATGAGCTGTGAAATAGATTTAGTTTATAAGAATGGAGGGGGGAAAAAAAGGAAAGCAGCAAAACCACTAGGGGAGGGACTGAACAGAATTAAGGGAAAACCAATGATCTGCATCACTCCAAGAAGTGTTACTCCTCATATTGTTAGTTCTTCCCAGGTACCTATCAGGCAATGGGAAGGAGGAGGGGAAAGAGAAGCAAAAAGAGGGAATTCAAAGAGAAGATTGATTGTGGTCTGCACTTGCTTCTTTATTAATAAAACAGAATGAAAACCAGGACACAAGTAATACTTTAATACTTTGAACAGTGTAAAAAATCACTGCCAAAAAGCAGTTATGGTTTCCATACTGCCTATGGGACAGAGGTGGCACATCATGTTGTGTGGACACGTGTATGGATGTACATACAGAAGGTAGGATGTGGTGTCCTACTGCCTGACAGCCTCATTGTATGACAACCTAGTCTGCCTCTCCAGCAGGGAAGCAGAGCATTCTGGAAGACAGAACTTTGTCAGGCCATGTTCTGACGAGGAGAGTCATGGTCAGGTGGGCCTGCACTGCACCTGTCTCTGCAGTGTCCCATGTAGAACCACTCAGGCAGTGCCCCAATGGCTCCTGTGCCAGCACAGAAGACATCCCTGTAGGTGGACACAGGCAGCCACAAACACACTCCTGTGTGTCCTTGGAGACGGAGAAGTAAGGAGGGATCATCCAGCTTGCAATTCCAAGGAGTTTACTGCAGTCCAAAGGAGGACCAAAGACAAACCTCCTCAACAGGGTGGCAGGGGCTGAATGGCAGGGAGGTCAGGAAGGGGGTCTGTTTTATAGGGGCTGTGTAGGGTGTGTGCAGGGGGCAGAGACAAGGTTGATTGACATTAACACGAGTCAATGGGGAGAGGGGAGGGGAAAGGGGGCCGGGAGCCAATGGGGAGCGGACTATAACAGTATTCTAGTCTTCAGACTCTTACCAATAACACAGCAGTGTGTCCTACACCCCAGCCTGATGTCTCCTTGCTAAGCTGCAGAACCTGGAGCAGAAAAGGTCCCTTGCAGTCCCCATGGTGTTACCAGGACTCAGAACTGCATCCCAGCTCACAGACAGCAGCAGGCAAACCACATGCCTCTGCAGAATGCCACCTGGCTGGTTTAAAACCACAAATTCACCATAGGAAAACCAAGCAAGAAAGACCTGAGCTCAGATATGACAGACCGAGGATGGGACAGGCCAATTTACTTCTTCAAAAGTTTGGATTTTGTTTCGATTTTTCAGTTGTAACTTTTGGCCTGGTTTCTGGCCTTCACCCAAGCTAGAGGCACATAAGCTATTTTAGACATAAAATTACTTCACACTACAGGCAATTAGTGAGGCCAAGAAACCACCGGAGAGCTACACGTGATGAATGTAATTGCTAGTAGGAAATCCTTCAGGGTTTTTGACCTTGTTGCTAATTTTTTTTTTTCTTCCTTGGGAATACCCTGAAAAGATCACACAGCTGGGACAACACTGTTGCCTCAGAAAGAAATTATGAGGTAATTTACTCATTATAGAATTAATAGCTTCCAAGGCTAAAGAGTTTATGAACAAGATGATTAAAAAGATTTTTGTACCACTACACAGGAAAATTTTAATAGCAGTCTGTTCAAGTTAAAACCTTGCAGACCCAATGTTCTTTGGATAAATAAATAAATGAATAAAAGTCTTTTTAATAAAAGAAGAAACAACAAAATTCTCCAGAAACACAGACTAAAGTGAGGTGGGGAGCACCTGGTGCCTTCCAAGTAACACCACCCAAAACACGCAGAAATAACAGAACTGAAGCAACTGCAATGGATTTGTAGGATTTGCCTTCATATTTCTTTCCAAAATTTAAAAGGGAAGTTCCTTAAGTCAATATAGCATTGAAGCCATAGCAAAGGATGTACTAAAGTCACTGCTGCTCAGCAGGACACCTGCATCCCCAGTATTCCACCATCCAATCTGGGCACTGCCAGCAAGGAGGCTGGAGCAGCCTGGACTTCACGTGGGCACTAAGATTGCTTTAGAGCCTGTTCAAAGACTGAATAGGCCTTTTGAAGTTCATGTTGTGCTTAATGGTGGGGCAGCCACATCATATTACTCCAAGTCTATCAATACAAGCTGCAGCCACTGCAGTGCAGGTTTTTGTTGTGCCTGCTCCTTTCCAGCTCAGTGTTGACAGCTCCTTTACACAGTTTTGTATTTTTGGGATGTGTAGAGAGCTGCTCTGAGGAGGTTGTGTCTCCTCTACAGAAAGGAAGATTAACTGGCTCAGAGTAGTGCTCCTTCTCTCGCATACAGAGAAACTGATAAAAACAAGCATTAGACAAAAAAAAAAATAAACCAACAAAACAAGAATCATCAAAGTCTAACAGGAAATGTAATAACACTCCTTGGGTAACCAGAGGAATGCTCTGAGCTTCACTGGAGTTTGTCACCACACACAGTGACAAATATGTATTCACATAAATCATTATGCCCACGCTGATGGATAATACTTTACTCCAGCTGCCTATTACACAGAAGGCATTTCCAACATCCTCTTGCAGAGCCTCAATAAAAGGAGCATCAAACGGAAGGTTTAATTTTTCATCATCACTCGAACACTCTGATTCCCACGGGAGCGCTCTCAGCGAAGGCAGGTGGATTGTGCCATCAGAGAAACGCAGCAGACCTCTGCCTTGTAATGAAATCAAACAGCTCACTAAATCTAATACACACTCCAGCTGAAATCTGAGCTTCAAAAGCAACAGCCCATAACTTCAGAAATTAAACCTAGCAGAAAAGCACTGATGGTGCTCTTAGATGTGCTATTTTAGTGTCGTTCTTGCCTCACATGAAAAGTTTCTCCTGAAAGATAGAGCCAAGCTGTGTGGGCTTGATACTGCTATTAAGTCTTGTAACAGCATTATTTTACTGCATGCTTAACAATGCTGAAAAATGGAGATTTAGATTTTCTTGTCTAAAAGGCAAAGAGACTTCTACATAAACTGAATTTAATGGGTTTTGCTTGTGGATTTTCTTTTTTGTTTGTTTTGTTTGGGGGGTTTTTGTTGTTTTTTTTTAATATCTGTTCTAGATCGTGTCCTTAAAAAGACATGCTACAAGAATGAAAGTAGCTTATCTTTCTTTTTTTTTAATAGGAAAAACAAAATGCACACCCCCACATGAGTAGCCCTATCATGGCAAATATATTTAGAACAAACATTACTCCAGCTTTATATTCAGTTGCTTGCAACAGTATTACAAAAATACAATAAAACAAAAATACAACCACAGAATGGTTTGGGTTGGAAGGGGCCTTTAAAGTCATCTTGTCCAATCCCCTGCAATGACCAGGGACAACCAGATCAAGTTCGGAAACTCTTCTCAATGAGGGAAGCAGCAGCAACAACAGCCTTTACCATTCTTGAACCTACCTATTAAACCTACCTATTAAAAATAGCCAATGAAGATCTAATTTTACATGTTTGGAGTTTTTTAGGAAAAAAGTTATTCTTCCATTTCCTACCACAACTTTTATTTAGTATCAAAATTAAATATCCTTTCAATGATCTTTCATGCTGTCTTCCAGACAGAAGTACACGTTAGCTATTCTCCCTCCTCCCTCACTGTACTACTTTACTAATGTGAACTCAAGGTCTCCTGCCCCCTTCCATAATTTCTAATTACCTATAGGTAATGTAAAGCATGTCTATTAGCATAAAGATTATTTTTGGCATGATAAGACACATTTTAGGGCTATCAATCTTTTTCCAGACTGAAAATTATGTATTTTGCCACCTCTGGGTTTTACCTTAAAGCTTTTTAAAAAGTAGCATTCCATGCAAAGAGGTTAGATTCACTGCATTCTCTTTTGATGTTATTCCCAGCTATTTTTATTCCACTACATTCCAATTTTAAATTGAAGCTTGCTATCACTTATAATGACTGACAGAAATTTTAAAAATGATAATTTCATCTTTTCTTACATTCAGCAACAGTGTTTAGAGTTTGGTCTGTCATTCTGTGAAACTGGCTTGGATCTGCAATCTGCAAATGTACTTCTAAATACTAAAAAACGTCTCTGTGAGCATCAGGCAGAAAACAAGTTCACCATTTGGTAAGGCTTGTCATTTGAAAATACAAGTAGGACATATGTGGCTCATAAATGCAAGCTTTCCTTGTAGGAAGAAACGTCTCGTTAGTTGTCTGTTCAAGCTCATTTATTCTTCAATATTTAAAGGTAAATCTGCATGTGACAAATATGAGAACATTCACAGAGGCAATGTAAAATGCACATGCATGTTTATATTACACATTCAAAGGTAAATTACAAAAAAACCCAACTTCTTTCTTGCTGCATGTGTTTGCAAAATACTACTAAATGTTGCTTAACTTGAAAATAAAGGCAGGTTTTTTGGTACATGGAAACTGCAGAAGGAAATCAGAATTTGCCAGTGTGCTCTCAGCCACACAGAAGAATAAATTGCCTCTTCCTCCAACCTTACTTCTCCTACCCAGAAATTGCTCTGGTCTAATGACTGCCTTGGTAACTGCCCAGTGGATTCTCCCTTCCTGCCACTGAGCTGCTGAAGCCATCCATCAAAAGAACACAGAGGTTTCCTTGTCCTGAGTTGCAGTCAGTGTGGCAGAGCAGGCACAAGGAAGGAAATGAGATGCCCTCGTGGAAGAACTGCACGAGTTCCCTTATCTTTCCTGACCTTGCCCGAAAGAACAGCAAGGCAGGAAACGAAACACATTTCTTCTCTGGCTTCCTCCAATAGCAGCAGTTACCAGCTGCTGCTGGTGCTGACATGTGCTGAAAGACTGATGCTATCCCAATCCGTGTGCTCTGGCCTTGGTGTAGAGGAAAATCTATTCCATATTAGAGAATGAGAATGAGAAAGCACCAGATTAAAATCTCCCAGATTTCTATCACATTTTTCAGAATGAAAAACTAAGACTACTGGAAGCATTTGCTAGAAGTTTTGAAATGGAAAGAAGCAGCAGCTTAAGAGAATACATCACCAAGTTCTTGCCATTCCATACACTGTTTCTAAAACAACTGCTTCTGCTTCCTGAAGGTATTTAACAGTGGTCACAGCTTAACAGCTGCTAAACATCTAAAACTATCTACGTTAAAATGTCTCTTGAAATTTTTACTCACAACTTGTTCATCTTCCACACGAAGGTATTTAATTTAAAAAAAAAATCTATTCCCACCTAGAAATAGTTCAGAGGTAATCTCAGGTATCCTGAGGAGCCTTTTCTCTGCATGCCATCAATCTTAAATCCTTCTTTCCAAAGCTATGTTTGCCCTTTCTTCCCAGGTCCATTGCTTCTGATAATCTGATTAGGCCACCTTTTTATTAAAAAAACAAAACAAAACAAAACCCTACCAGCACACAAAGACAAATAACAACTGCAAGTTTTTCAGGTGGTACTACAATTCTGGAAGATTGAGCCTAAGGGTATGATTTCATTTGAAACTATATATTAATTCAGAATATATTCACAAGCTTTTATACTGCTTTTACTGGAACTTAAGACGACCTTGTTTCTACTTCCAAAAGTCAATACATATATATATAAAAATATGTAAATGCATGCACTTCAAAATCACTTCAGTTCCATTTCTGAAAGCCATCAACACTAAATTTCCGTAACAAAAGTATGTGAACATTTCAGCAGCAGGCCTTGAAAAATCTAAAAACCATAAATATTGTACAGGATGTAGCACTATTAGGAATACAAGCATGTATGTGCCCTTAACAGAGAACCATATGACCTTAGTGATTTATATTTCACTTTTAACAAATGAAGGTGAAAACACAAGAAAGCCAGTGTAGAGGGTTCCACAGAAAATGCTAAGTTTTTAATAGGTCTTTCCAGTCCTACAAAATTCTACAGTAACCATACAGTAATCTATTCATTTTTAGAGGATAGATACAAAACCCCTTAACAAACACTTACCTTTCCATATCAAACCCTGTAAAATTTATTTAAAAGGAGATGGAAAGACTTGGAGTATCCTCTGAACTGGCACCTACTGAACTGACCTTTCATATATCAGATGGTTTCTGAAAGACGGATATTATAAGAAGTGATAGGAATGTATGGAGCAAGAGGCCAGTGACACAGCAGCAGAAATTTCCTATGAATTAATCAGCTCCTGGATAGAGTAAGATACAAGGAAATACAAGATACTGGTATCTTCCAACATCCACAAGACACTCATAAATGCTTAAAACACAGGTGACAAAGGCAGATCAAGAACAGCATCATCCCTGTTCTCTAAAAGGAGGCGTGAAGAGCATTTTGTCCAAGTCCTATCTGGAATGAATGGTGCACTGGAGGTACAGGCGAGACAAGCAAGAACACACCTTTGCAAACACCTACCTTCTGAAATTGATTTGGCTTGAAAAAGTCTTAAGATTACATTAAAGCATGACAATACTTACTGTAGTTACAGGAAAAGACTTGTTTTGTAAATAGAATTAGCCTGCACTAACCTGTACTCTAACTCTTCTGTGCTGTAATCAATCAAATGACAATAACAACAACAAAGCTTTTTAATTTCCACAGCCAAGATCTTTTCCCTGTTTAGTCAAAGACAAAACAAGCGCAATAGGCAGACGTTAAAAATAAAACTGATGACTGCACAATTCCCTATTAGTATGCAGAAGAACGGAGTTACAAACCCAGCACTGATCAGAATGCATCTGTGCTGCACAGAGACACAGAAGCTTCTTGGTGCCCACAAAGGCCTTGGACATGAAAACTCTGTCAAGCTGTTGAGATCCCCAGCTCCCAAAATTTACACTAGGTCTTCAGTGTTTTTTATTCTTGCTTTTTTGCCCTCTAGGTGAAGAACCTTTTCCTGATATCCAAAGTAAACTACCCATGTCACAGCTTCATGCTGCTCCCTTGGGTCAGAAGAGTGAAGAGATTGGTACCTGTCCCCTCTGCTGGGCCTTTCTAGATGGTCAATGCATGAGGAGTGCCTGTGTAGTGGTTATTTTAAATTCAAGCTGCCAGACCAACTTCATGTGTTTCATAAAGGTCTGTGCATCATGCTGCAACTGAGCTGCTGTGCGCTGGAGTCAAGTAGAAAACCAGAATTCAGGCATCCATGGCAAAAACTGTGCTAGTGATTATCGGATTACTTATGCTGCAAGACCATGACATGAAGCAGGATCAGCACTTGAAACTGAAAAAAATGGCAGATTTCAGATTTGTTGTTTTCAGTAAAAAATAAAAAAATTGTTGATATGAGTCCACATAAAAATCAGAAAAATACACAAACTAAAGCTTGTGCTTGAGTTTACTTTTAAAAATTAGCCCTATTTTCATTAATGTCATTTTTTTAATTTCAGCTGTACTTTGCCAATCATGAAATTGGCAACAAGTATTGTTGAATTGGTACAAGCCCCCTCCTTGCTGGTATCCAGGGTACAATAAATACTCTAACTGCCAGTATTACAAGCTATCAATGCTTTTTGCTGGGCAGAAACCTCTCTAAATAAAGCTCTAACTTAAGCCCTAATACAAATAAGGGAATCAAAAAGTTGTTTTAAGTACCCCAATCTCACTACCAGCACCCCTCGAAGTCAGAATAAATGCTGTGCATTATACAAACGTAAACAGATCATTATTTTTTTCTCCTTATTCACTCCTTCAAATGTTTTTTTCCTTCAAAAGCAGATGAGTGAACTTCTTACCATAGTAGCGATGAGCAAGAAGGCCCTGAATGAGGAGGATTTAATCAGACAGTACACAAATATTGTACGTTGCTGTTCCAAAAGCCATCAGGAATAATGGCTACCCCAAACCTTAGTCCTCTTGCTTTCCCTTGTGGTTGGAGCCCATAAACTTGCAACAGCAAACTGTATTAAAAAACCCCAAAACACAAAACAAAAAAGAACCCCACCACGTTAAGAAAGCTAAAGAGCTCAGCTGCTCTTACTTCTAGAGTTCAAGTATAACACTTGCTAAAGCACACATATCACAGGAGAGACAGATTACAAGAAGATCCAGATACAAGAAATTAAGCATTTTTGTCCTTAGAAACAAGGGAGAAAGTGTTAATCTTAGTGAAATAGGATTCTTGCAGTACTGGCAAAGTTACTGTCAGGATAAATTACTTGCTTCAGCAAATACCAAATACAGAAGCAGGGCTGCCAGGGTGCCAGACTAGCTCAAACCACCACCCCCCTTCCAGCAAAGCATTTCTACATTTAGTTCATATTTTGCCACTTTTCTCCTGGTCCTATTTTTGCATCTGTGCTTCGTTCCCTCCTTTCTGCAGCTATATTCCAGATAATGGAAGGAATTTGCAATTTAACATTAAAACCAAGATGGAATAAATGAAGAGGGTTTTTTTGGGTGTAACTTGCACAGAGAATCCTTTCTGAATGACACAGAGGAGTAAAGCTATCACTGCTGGTATTGCATTTCCCCAAAAGAAGATCTGAATGGAAAAGTATTTTAAAGCTATGTAAATTTTTATTATTCTGACACATTGAAACAGCTCCATAAGGACAAGTATTTTCAGTTCCCAGCATGTCCAAAAAGGTTCATTCCTATATGTATTCCATAACAAAGTTCTGCATTGTAACCATGGAACAGACAAAACTAACTGAAATTTTAAAAATAAAATCAGCACAAGAATAATGTGGTCTTGAATACTCACCAGATATCTATTTATACACTGATTCTACTACATGAATAAAAGTAATCACTGGCTTTGAAATTATTACCTTACTACATGTTCTTCCAAATCTGATGGAAACATATTCCATAAGACACTGTAACAAACTACAAAAATCTCAATTTTTTTCCAATAGGTTCTGCAAGACCACATTTCATTTCATTTATCTGCCCACAGTTCTGAAAATCACTTATAAACAGTACCCACTTAAACACTATGGAGAACACAGCATTATGCAATGACAATATTACAGGACCAAAGTTCACACAAAACTCATTTTTTTCAATGATCCAAATACTGTCAAGATATTTAGAAATGCTTCTCTAAGATCCTCTGCAGCATTTAGATACAAATATATAGGGGAAGGAAACTGAAGAATACAAAAATAATGAGAAGAATATTCTGTACTAATTCTAATACTAGTATTCTATTTTATACTAATTCTTACTAATCCTAGCCAATTAAGCTGCACATAATGCAAATCCTGAAGTGACTAGAATGTGAGAAAATAATTTATTCAAATAATACTATGTAATTATATTTTTGTAAAAGCTGGGATATAAATAGTAAAAAATTATATTTTGAGCCAGTAAATTGCCCTAATAAATTGGTCAAGAAGCTGGAAAAAGATGCCATAAACACAAAGTAATCAGAAAGATGCTTAAGTTGTGAAAAAAATAAATCAATTATATGAATAAATAAACCAAGAGTCAAATATTGTGTTGTATCAGCAAACTACAGAATATGGTAAAATACAGCCTACAAAATATACTGATGACGCTTGCATTGTCAAAACATAATGGCATCTTAAAGACAGACTACTTAGAAAGAGCTTAGTCACAAAGGTCAAAAGAAATGGATTAAAAGTTCATATTCATCAGAAAAATCAGTTGTGAAAGAACAATGCAATGACAGAATGACATAGGTTAGGAAAGCTCAGTATCTAAACAACAGCCTAAGAAATGTATTTTAAAAATACTTTCTATTGGAAATTATATAACAGATATTTGGTGTGGCTTCACTTTTTAGCAGCAAATTCAATGCAACCATCAGTGTAAGTAGCAAGAGACAGTGGCATATTTTAGGTATATCTGTGAGAACTGTAGAGTTATGTATGTATTACAAGTGCACATGTATCTTCCTAAGTAATTTATTGCAAAAACATATAAATAATATACAGCTATATACCCAATTTTACCCACAGACACGCAAACACAATCACAATGAAAAAAGGTCATGAGGCCCACCAGAATTTGAATTTTGACAACCACATACAAACAGAACCTGTGAGTATGAATCCATTTTGATGTCACTGTCTTACTTGTCCAGGGAATCCAAAGTTCACTAACACCAAGGTACAGCTCTCCACTGCCTCAATGAATTTTGAAAGAGAGCTTTTCTGAAATAAAGAACTAGACAGCATGACTTATTAGAATTGGCTGGTTTTACAAAAGTCAGTATGATCAGCAATGTTTTTATCATGGTTTATCTTACACTCTAGCTTGAATGTTCACTTTGAGTACTCCAAAACTCTGTTTCAATATGAAAGCTATCTACACAAAAGGAATACAAAGTTCTTCTTTCTGATGGGGCAAATCAGGAAAGGTCCTGCTCACGTGGGAGATTTGCTCACTTATTAAGTGATTATTTTGGTTGAATCTTTTAGCTATAAAACATCCAGACACACTAAACAGTTTCTCTCTACGTGCACCCTGCCCATCTTAATTTTGAAAGCAATTGCTGCTCTGCAGCACTGTGCATCAGGGTAGGATTACAAGTTTGAGACACCAACTGATCCAAAGCTGCATCACAAAGTGTAGAGGGGGAAAACAAAAAGGTGTTGGGGACTGGTGAGAAAAATGCCCATTTTTATAGCCAAAGGACTGACCCAAACACTGCCTGCTTTTTCTGTGCTACTACCAGCAGTTTATTAACAGCAGAGGTCTTACGCAGATAAGCAAGGCTGGCATGGCTACACACTGGAGATTTAAGAACTTATTTCACCACTGACCTAATTTTATACCATAGTTTAAATGAAACATGAAGAACTCTCTTTGAAGAGATTTTTGCAGGGGGTGGCAAGTAACAGAAACTGCTCCTCTGTTTCCATAGTGGCAGTTTGTAGCTGTGACCAGGTATTTGTTTGCCTCATATTAAACCAAAATAAAAAGTTTAAAACCAAAACCAAACCCCCCCAAAACCTCACCATACTGATTTTCCCAGAAGGGACAGGAAAAACAGTGCCACATAACAGAAATAAAATTCCTAGGGTATAAGTGATCTTTGGTTAGTCATTAATTCTATTTATTCTGCTTAAAAGAGGTGTAAGGATACAGTTTGACAACTTTCTTGGCTGCTTTATTACATGCTGAATTTCTACTGAGGCAAAATCAGTTCTCTGAACATATATTTGTTCCTATTTAGATTATTTTTACAGACTTGACACAGGAGCTGTTGATGAAAAGAAGAATCTTCCTCTTAAGCTTGCAAATGAGGATATTGCTTTTACCGGACAACTTTTCAGTACTTTCTGTTGAGTCCAAGAGGGAAAACAGAGGAGAGTTTTCAATTTAAATTTTTTAAAAAATTCCTAGGCATGAGCTAGGTTTGCATGTTACATCCATGAGCTCTTCATTACATGGATGATTACTGTCTCTGTAAAGGGAACTCACCATGAACACAAAAATGTAAGGAGAAATCAAGATGAAGAGAGCAGCATTCTGAGAAGGCACCAGGTACCAGCTGGATTAAATGCACCTGTGCTATTTCACACCCAGCTGAGGCTCTGACCAGAGGCAGGGAACTGCTGTATTTGTAATATCAAGGTATATAAATGAGCCAAATACAAACTATTGGACATATGCAACATTTCTTTAGATACACCACATGCTCATGAAGAATACATGTGCCTACCAACTGGCACTGAACAATTACAAGACCAGGTGTAGGATATGTCCCTGATGTGTAATTTCTAAATCCTTTTTCAAAAAAATGTTTATTTTTCTGTCACTGGGATTCATCATGTAAGCCTTCAAACAAACCACTTCATCTTCATGACTTCAAGTGGAACCAGACTGCACAAAATCAGCACTATTATTTTCTGTCAAAGCCATAAAATCATAAAACAGCCCAACTCCCCTGCAGTGAGCAGAGACAACATCCACTAGATCAGGGTGCTCAGTTGTAAGCATGCTGTATCAGCATTTCTCATATCTTTTCTCTCTTCCACTAGGAAAATGATCAGCACTGTTCGGATAACCTGGGCTGCAAAGTAATGGAATGCACTGTGCAGAGAAAACATTTAAACAAATCTGCAACACAGAGCCATGCCAGGATCCAGCTATGCTACGGACTGTGAGAATTTCTCCTGTGACTACATCAGCACTTGCTTCAGAAATTCTGGATGATCGAGGCACTAGGGATAATTAAGAGATCAAATTTGTATCATAGATGAACACAAATATTGAAATGGGTAACTACATGTACAGCTGGCACTCCACTGCCTGAGTATTAGACCTACATTTTTATCTGTTACATTTTATTCTCCTTGAACATCCATCTACAGCAACAGTTGCATATTACGAGTTTTACTGCTTTTTCTATAGAACCAGTCATTTTTCAGTGTCAGGAAAACTCTGAAACCTATCATGAGGAAGAAAAAAAATCTTAATATAATGGGGAAATACAGGACTGTACAGCTTCAGTAGTTGAGACTATTTAGATAAGGACAATTTTTTTTGTTTTAACCTACTGGACTTGAAGGTAATGGCACAAGCCATAAACCTCATATGAAATGCTCTTTGTAAATTACAAAACAATTTGATGAGTTGGTATTTTCATAATTATAATAAATCTGCAGGAAAATCTGTTATAATGCAGCCTAGGTACTGTTCATCCCAGTCCTATTTTCAACTATTTTTTTCCTTAAAAAAACTGGATAACTGGGTAACTCATTGGGAAATCTGTTAGATCTGACAGTATACATTTTCTTATCAGAAATTCCTCCATCTACCTTCTGTCATTTAACTCAAATTACTCATCAGCTCTAACAACTTAGTACAATCAATTACTTCTATGGACTCTTGCAGACATTCTGGATTTCTTCTACCACTTGCCCATAATTTTGCAATGCACTTTTTGCTATTTCTAGATTTATCACAAAATGCAATTGGTGTGATCAGCTCCACTGCCAAGGAACGAGGGCTAGGATTTAGCTGACTGACCTGCAGCAACTGATTGAAACCATGGCAGTACTAAATGAGAAAATGGTTTCAGTTTTGCTACAGTTATAATTTTATGGCCTTCAGCCACAGGTTAATCACAGCCAATTGCACAGAACTGCTGATGGAGGGACATTACATATTAATAGGGTTACTATTTTTAATGCTTCTCTGCAAGGTGCTGCTAAGACCTGGGTTGTTGAGGAGGCTGGGGCACATTCTATGCAAATCTGTGCCGACCTGGAGCACACTGCCCTGCCATATTAAAGTGTTTCACTCGAGCAAACACAGGAGAAGTAAGAAAGAATTTATCATTTGCCTTCTGAATACATGGAGTAGACACTTTTATCACCACCACCTCTACATGTGGAAGAGAACATCTTTCATGGTGAGTCTGGCTTCAGAGAGGCTGCAGCACACAGACACATGTAATCTACAAAGATTAAGCCACGGCAGCAGAACAAACAGAACAGAAATAGAGAAAATAAATTTTCCATTTTCAGTATTAAAATTTAAGGGTATTCATTTCAGACTGATAATCTCGAAGTGTGGCTCAAAAACATTCTCAATGTAGCCTTCAACCAAACTTCAACGTGAGCATAGGCAATGACAAACTGATAACTGAGCTGAACCAATTCAGAAGGTCTTTTTATTGAGCCAGTATTAGTATGATTCCATAGGAGCCCAGAGCTGTTTGCCTATCCTGACCTATAACCTCACACTCTAAAGAACTCAGAGAGTGCCAGCAAATGAACACACTGTCCAGGAGCACCTGTTGTAAAGTACAAAGATCCTTAAGAGAAAGGGAGCTGAGGAAGGCTGGACATTCTTCAAGAAAGGAATCTTAATTGCACAGGAATAGCCCATCCCCATGTGCCAAAAGAGAAAAAAAAAAGGAGAGTTTGAGATCTTTGCAAGAAGAAGCAGGAGACTCAGGAGGACTACAAAGACTTCATGAGGTTTTACAGGGAGAAAATTAGAAGGGCCAAAGCCCAACTAGAACTTAATCTGGTTACTACCATATAAAACAACAACTCAAAAAGTTTTAATAAATACATTAACAACTAAAGGAGGGCTAAGGAAACTCTCTATCCTTTACTGGATGTGGGGGCAAACAAAGTGACAAAGGACGAGGAACTTAATGATGTTTTGCATCTGTCTTTAGTAGTAAGATCAATTGTCTTCAGGAACAAGCCAGACCCCTGAGCTGGAAGGCAGGGACAGGGAGCAGAATGAAACCACCATAATTCAAGGGGTAATGTTCCCAATATTCTCCACTGCTCTGAGATACATTCCTAGAAAAAAAAACCCACCAAATGCAACAATAGGGTGTTCTGAGTGTCTTTGCAACCAGCTGGGCATGGATATGCCAATGTATATTTCCAAGAGAAAAAGCCAATTTAACATGATTAATTTAAATCCTACTACTAAATCTAGCACATTTTTATTATTAGTTATTTAAATTTATGAGTAGATGCAGTGTCAACATACCATGAAATGAAGGAATTACCAATTTCTAGCATGAATTACTTGATAAAAGGGACTGTGTTAAATGCAGAGTTGTTGAATAAATCAGCAATGCTACAGTGGTTAATTACAAAGTTACTTAAAGGAAGAAAACCTGCAGTATTTTACAGTGTATTAAACTTGCAATTGCTTCCTAGAGTGGCTAACACAATATTAACAAATACAATGCATTTCACAGTGGACTGAAAGAAATGCTTTAATGTCTTTAAAAGCCATAGTTTAAGGCAAATTCTGTATTGACCAGCAATCAAGACTACAAAATATCCAAACAGCAATTAGCTTTCTCTCAGTACTTTTCATCAGTGGATTGCAAGTGCAGCATAAAAGGGGAGTCTATAATTATGCTTATTTTACTGATGAGGTGAAAGATGCACGGGGAGAAG
Source organism: Drymodes brunneopygia (assembly GCA_013400955.1). Classification (NCBI taxonomy): domain Eukaryota; kingdom Metazoa; phylum Chordata; class Aves; order Passeriformes; family Petroicidae; genus Drymodes; species Drymodes brunneopygia. The sequence continues at coordinate 910,693 of VZTZ01019725.1, forward strand.
TAATGCAGCCAGTGATATCTGACAGACTAATTGCAGCCTGAGTGGTATCACTCTGCCCCACTAATCTCAGGCAATCCTTATGGCCAGTCTCACAGCAATTTTGACATTGTTTTCCACATTTCTCCTTTTTTTTTTTCAAGTGTAATCTAAAGACACTATATCAGATACATTAAATTTTAATGACAGCCACAGGCAGCTGCAATTTCCCTCAGTAAAATAAATGATTAATTAGTAAAACACAGTATGCAATATATGTCCAAAGTGACTTAGTCCTATTGCTAATTGTAGCAATTAGCTAAAGCTCCATAGCCTGCACAGTGTTTTGCAGAGCTCCAAAAAAACCATAGACTGAATAATTTATATTCCAAATTACACAAACATATAGACAACGTATCTTAATTTTCTAGATTAGCAACCACTAAGGTCAGTTCTGATAGCCCCATAAAAATATCTCAATGTAGAACTATGCAGCTGATAAACTGAAATATTTCATAAAGAACACATGGAAATTATGACCTGGTTTCTACAAGCCTAAAGATTTTCTTTTTATTATGACACTCAGTAAAATTAATCAACAAGTTCAACAACTAAAGTTTGAAGAAAACCCTATTATCACTGACTGAATGGATTCCTTCCCAAAACAACTATATTTTCCCATTGTGTTTATTTCAGCATAAAGACCTTCTCTTGCTAGGCAGAAAGCCAAAACCATACGAGTTTTGCTCATATGTCTCTGCCTGAAATGTTCCACCAAAGATTTTAGAAAAGACAAAGCCCTCAAATGTCCCCTTGATTAGCCAGCCTTCAATATTGCCTAAGCCAGCTATAACTCAAGCCATAAAAAAGCTAACAGATGGAAATAATTTCATTCTCATCTGCAAGGGTACAGGAAAGCCAACATATTGCTTGGTTGAGAGGCATTATATATTCATTATTGCTAATAGCAGTGAGTGAGAAAGAAGCTACAGCCTAGTTTTCAGAAGCTCATTGACTGAACATAACCCCTCAGTTGCCAGAAATGTTATAGAACATAGAAATACAGAACATCAATTGTCCTATACTTTCCCCCCAAAAATGGGGGAGAAAAAATGACAGAGATTTAAGCTGAAGAATCATTCAGAGCAGAGAGGCCTATCTGAAGTCAGAACGTAAAGAATTCACATCTTAGGAGCAGATGAAGCTCCGAATTCCATCCATCCAAACTCTATTTCTTTGTCTTCTCTTTCTCAAATGAGAGGAGTTACTACTGACAAAAAGGTCAGTACCATAAAGACTTTGAGAAAATAAAAAACCAAAAACCAAACAGTCAAAATAAACACCCAAGAGCTGGAAAGAAAAGGGAGACCATGAAATCATGGGCAGCCTGCAAAACAGCTTGTATTGTCTGCTCTGCTGAAGCAGCTTTTATCGAGCTGCCCATGCTGGGTAACACTCTGGTAATACTTTTTCATGAGATTATGCATCTCACAGGTTTTGGTGACACAATTTATCACAGATTTGTCTGTTAGAAATGGAACATCCATGAGAAAAAGCTGCAGAAGAGATCAAGAGAGATATTCCAGAGCTCTTGGAAAATCAACAAGTTTCCTCACATGCCAGGGCCCTCCAGACTATCCAGCTTTGTTCAGTGAGGTTTCCCAGAGCACTGGGGAACAATCTGCCTTATGAGCCTTGCATGGCCAAACCCATAAAGAATTATTAGTAGACATTTCCAAGGCTTTTTCACTGAAAGTGAAATGGTAATTAATTCTCTTAATTGAACAATCATTCATTAGCCTTTTACTAAATAACATTCTCAGTCTTGAAAGTTACTGCTATGCCTTCAATTTCCCTTTCCAAGATAAGACTAATAACAAGCCTGTAAGTCTGCAGCACAGTACAGCACACATTGTATGCAGTTTTTCCATTTAGATTCTTCAATTACAAGAAACTGCAACAAAAAAACCCCATATTTTACTAGCTAGTATTACATTTTGGCAGATCATAATTAAATTATTCCTTAGAAGCAGCACTCAGTGCTTAAGAAGAAGGATTACACTGAATAACAGGGCTAATATTTTAACTCAATTAGCATGTTATTTTTCAATAAAGAGGTGTACACTACTGTAATTCCTCCTTCTATGGGTAATATCAGCTATAAAACAGAAATACTGGAACTTTTTTCTTTTGCTAACCCATGTAATTTTCCCCCTGAAGTTTGTATGCTTTGTATATTCTTAAAGTGGATGAAAACATGTGACATATTATTATTTTTATAAATATATAATCTTATTTTACACTCCTGCAAACATAAAATACTTCAATTCTATACAAGACTCCCAGAGACTATGTTTGACTATATCTAAAAATGCCTGAGCATTTCATGGTAAGGAAGGAATTTTTCTTTCATGTCTTTTGTTCTGTACCGTTCTGAGTTTGATTTATAGTATTGGTTGGGGCAGAAGTGATTTTTTGAATGAAAAAATTACATCTAGTTGCAATGGAAGTAAGGGATCTTCTCCATGGAAACTGTCTGCTAAATATGCTCAGATGACTTACTTATCAGATTGTTCAATACAACATTTCAATTTTATGGGATTATATTTTCCTGTAATCTTTCACTAATTATTTAAAAGTGACATAAACATATAAATGTCTGAATTTCTGACGATAATCAAGTTGTGTCATTTCAATATAAATTTCTAACATATTTCAAGGTCATGTCCTTGGTTGTTCAAAGTAGCTACTCAGATTCTTTTGAGGTAAATTACAGCACATATGGACATCCAAATGTAGACTTATGAAAAGGCCATTTTGGTTTCAAATGCCAAGACAAAAAGAAAACTACAGAGACACACTGTGTTACAGTCAGCTGGGGAGATGAAAATTATATAGTACAAGGAACAAATAAGTAAAAGACTGAATGATTAAGATGAAAAAATAAAATCAATGAGTTAGATAAAGAGGTATTAGTAACTGGACATGGAATTCCGGTGAGTCACATGAAACACCTTATGTTCCTTTTGTGGAGATCACTTGGTGAATGTTTTTAAAAATGAACTACTGAAAGGTACAGCATATTTCCAAAAAGAAAATAACAGTAGATTCTTGCACAAGTTTAATGGAACTGTGTAAGTTAAAACTAAAATTCTTACACTTACCATCATGGTAAGAAAGACCTTTTCTGAGCATTATAGAATTATTCACACTAGACACAACAGAGAATGCTGCCAACGTTACCACGTGAATGTTAGAACTGCCACACCATATAATATCATAATTCTTATTTATTTCCAGATACAATGAGGTTACAAATCCTTTAAATTCATGCTGTATCCTCACATTATATAAAAGTCAACTAATGAAGAAAATAATGATTTCAGTTCTGGATTCAGCAATCCAGAAGTGCATTAAGGATCCATATAGCACAAATCAAGCTTCCAGTGAACTGAAGGAAACTGGAAGGCCTGAGGCTTACCACCAGCAAAAACATGTTGTTTATGAGGACTAATTGCAAACTACCATGGCTAATTCTTTGACAAACCTTTTCAAACAGAATAACATTTGGGTGAATTTAGATACAGATGACCAAGAAGCGAGCAGTAAACCCCCCCCAATATATTTTTGGTCTTTATTATATGACAAAGCTTCAACAGGAGAAAATCTGTTTCCATCTTCAGGAAAAAAATTACAATTATGTAGCCACATATTGGAATGGTTACCTAGAGATGATGTGGAGACCCCAGTAATGCAGCAAAAGGTTAAGTGGACAAGGACCTGAGCAACCTGTTCTGAGTTGGCCTTGCTTTGAGTAGAGAAGGTGGACCTCCAGAGAGTCCTCTGAACCTAAATTATTCAGTATTTCTATGAACTGTATAGATAAAAACAAACAAACAAAGAAATCTTTCTTGTAGATCAAAAAGGTAATGCAAATTGCAATTCGCTAACATGAAGATGTAAGTTTGTAGCATATATCTGAGTAAAGATTCCACAGCTGGAAAGTATTAAAGAAAAATAAAAAATTATTTCTCTAAAACTCTAAAAAGAAACAGACACAAAATAAAAATTTTCAAAGCAACACCATCAGTCCATAGGAGAAGCAGGAGAATACAGAAGGACAGGACAAGCTAGGACTCTTGAAATTGTTAGTAAATGGCCTAAAAAATCAGATTTCAGCCATCATTTACAAACTCAAGCTGACAACCTTTTAGTATTGTTACTTAAAAGATTATTTGTTTTCCTCTGTATCTCTCCTCTAAATGAATTGCATGCGACTTCATATTGGGTAACAAATGTAGTAAGAAAACTGAAAAGCTCTAAAATACTGGAAGAAAACAATACAATGTATTTTGACTTGAAGCAGTTGGCCTCCCATGTCCCCTTTCTGATAAAAGCTCAAAAGAAGCTTTACACTCTGGACACCAAGATGGCAGGGTCATTTAAATTCTACTATAGTATAAACTTTCAGCCCTTCACCATGTTAAGGCATGACTATTTATACTTCTGCATCAATTCCATATAGTCAAGACATATTAAAAGACATCAAGTCCATAAACTTTACTGACCCTTTCCTGCTGCTTAGCTCATTAATGCTGAAAGATATTAATCTAACAAATAAGTGGGTGATTACCTCTTGAAGAACCCTCTTCATTTTCAGAAGCAATGTCTTGACAGCAGTGCAGTCCTGGAGCATCAATCTGAAGGGCAGAGCCTCAATGCCCCCACCTTCTTCCAGCCCAGTGAAAGGCCACTCCACAGAGGGGCTGCCGGCCAGCTGGCTGACACGGGGGTGCCTGGCTTCTCCTTGCTCCACCTCCTTTGACAGCTTCAGGGATAGATTCCTTGGGAGAGAAAACAGAAAGGTCAACACTCAAATATGAAAAAGAACTAATAATTTTGGGGAGGGGAGGGGAACTCCTTTGAGCTTATACATTCGCTTTTTGAGCCTGCTAGCATGGACAGCCTTCAAAATGTACATATAGTCTTATGGTGTTACCAATAAAATACTGTCCTGGGTTGACTATANATATTCTACAGGAATTAAAACCATGAAGCTGGTGCCCTTCAAAAGAAAGCCATTTTCTTAAAACAAAATATCCTATGGGCAAAACTTCTACAAGTCTATTTTATTGCAGTTCAGCTTCACAAAAAAATGATTCTGTCATGCACTTTCAGAAGCTAAATCAAATCACAATCTTCCATGCGCCTTGACTTAGAACTCAGAAAGAAAAGAAAACTGAAAATAAAAAACCACTCCCTCCTGGGCTGGCCCAGTGGCATAAGATGAACCTGATATTGTATAAAATAGAATATGGAATTTAATTAATCTGCACTCACTCTTAGGTTTAGTTACTACTAAAGCTATATAAGCAGAATATGAAACAAAACAACAGTAAGTTGTGGCTGAGAATCCATTAAAGACACAGAAAGAATCAGAAATATTTTGATGGACTTTAAAGATGATAATGAAAAACCATTATTTTCCTGCATACACACTATCTTCCTTTAATATCAGAGCAAGTTATCTAACAGTTTTTTCCCATGAGGGAGAAAGTCATACTAAATTAGCTCAGTACAATTAAAGATGCGAGCATGAGTGGTGAAGAAAATGAAAATTATTATTCATGTAAAGTAATGTTACAATTTTCTGTTCAATTTGAATTTTTATGCAACACAAAACTGATTCTGCCGTAGTTTGGAAGGACAAAGAACATTTTCCCACATAAAATTTTCCTTAGCTTTGATTTATAGGATCCACAGACAAAACCAGATTAAGGTGATTTCTTAAGACAAGCAATTCCCACTGCCATACTAAAAAAACTGGAAATTAGGATGTTGTAAGTATCATTTATGGATGGTTTATTTTTATATTTTGCAGGCCATGCAATATGCAGTAAAGACAACATGTTAGACCAAGCAATCTGCCACAGAGATCACACACATGGACAGATCCTCATGATGGCCAACGGAACTGAAATTTCAGGCTCTTCAAGACTTATAAAACAAGAAAAATTAGTCTGTTTTAATTTTAAAATGCATTAGAACATATTTGAGTAGAATATTTTGCATCCTTTAAAATAAAAATCTGAGGTGGATGGTGAAGTTGCTTTTGACTGAAGGATGTTCAACCACTACTGTTTATTAGCCTTTAAACAAGAGTCAAGTATAAATCATGCAAAGAAAAACAAGTTATGAAACTGAACTATCATAACATAGTCCACCTTTAAAAGTTTATAAAAGAAGCCATATTCAAACTATAGGAATCTACACTTGCATAAGATTTATGTATCCAGAAAAGCACATTATTTAAATGAAGATGAAAGAATAAGGTCCACTTTTTTTCCCCATCCAGTGCCTGCAGACTAGAAGATGGATTATTCCTTAGAATATTCTGCACATTCACTTTGTAAGTCTCACTGATGTTTCTTCCTCATACTCCTCTACAGGCATCCTATGAGGGTCCCACCCTGGCCCTGAGAAAGGACTAATTTAAGATGTATTTTCTCCCAGAAGGAGTCTTTTACTGCACATTATCAGGGAGAAGAACCTGCTATCACCATGCCATGCCTTGCCCCTCAGTGACAAGGAAATAAGCAGTATTCTTGGAAAACTGTTCTCCTCTATGTGTTTACATATAAGATATAGATGTACTGGAAATACAGCAATTCTGTATTACAGATAAAGAAAATATTTTCAGTTACTTCAGTGGGCTTTACATTGATATCACACCGCTCAACACACAAAATTACCATCTTTTCAAACACAGAATCTTGTACTAAAGTATGAAAAGCACCATAATAACATATTACCACTCACAGTCTTTAGAGTTTAAAATCTGACTCAGTTGCTCTTTGAAAATGGTGACTCAGAGTTAGTTGGTATACAGAGAGCATTTCAAATTACACAGTCCTGATAGTTCAGAGGTATTTTAACTGATCTGTGAGAAAAACTCTGCACTCTCTGGTACAACTCATTCTACTTGCTGCAGAAAAAGGAAGCTCATTTGAAATTCACTCCAGAAATGGTATTTCATCGAGTTCATTATTAACAACATATGGCTGGTCTGCTACATTATTATTACAGTAATCTACTGCAATTCATTTCAAAGCAGCAGTAGAGATTTAGAAACCCAAAACGTTGTTCCTAAATTAGAAGTTTCATTTTATTAGTAAAACATCTCGGCCTCTGGGTTCACTGACTGGTTATACAGGAGCTCCCTACAGAGTGCCAGACTCCTCCACTTTGCTAAGAGGCGTTCATTGTAATAAAAACATTTCACAGGCAAATGTTATCTGTGACAAACTTCTTAAGGCATTGGAAAAAAAGCCTCAAATGGCCTATTTTAATGACTAAAGACAGTGTATTGTGTAAGTGACAATATTAACTACATAATATTATCAACATACAGTATTTCAGGAAGGCAATTTGGCCACTTTTAAATACATGACTGTGGCCTAGGCTCTAAATTTGCCTGCCATATGCTCAGGCTAAGTTCCTGCTTTAATAAAACAATACCTGAAAATCTTCTGAGCACTGGAAGTCTCAAAATGGTTCTACAATGGCTTGACCCAACCCCATTATCACTCTTGCAGATGATTCCCTGGCATGGTTTGGTTGTCACTACAGACAGACTGGATGGAACTGCTCCATTCTGGAGGATGTCAGTGGTGCAGATGTGCACTGAAGTACCATCCCTATAGATGTCACCTCAAATCCCCGAGCACGGCTATGATGACAACAGAGAAATGATGCAATGTTTGTAAAATTACTGCCACCATAAGGTCAGAAAATCCACAAAAAAATTGTTGCAAGTCTGTAAATGTTAAATAAGGTGAAAACCTGTGCAGCTCGATGGTACTTCGGGCCTGCTGGCTCATTTCTTTTGTATCTGGACATATCCACTGAGCACCACTAATCTATTCACTCATTTCTAATTGATACAAAGAATCAGAAGCTAAAATATCCACAGTCAATAAACTGGTAGTGCCATTAAGGCAGATTCCTATTTCAAAAGCGGTCTTTATTGAAATACTATGCTACCATTAAAATAATCAATCAGTGGCTTTTGGCATTTAATAGCCTCCATCAATCCAGTGCAACCACGTGTTAACCAAGTAAGAGACACAGTTGTGCAGCTCCTTTTCCCTAAGAAGGTAGAACAAAATCAATTTTCTTATGCTAAAGAATTCTGAAAAGACTTTACCAAAAAAAAAAAACAAAAAAGAAAAAAGAAAAAAAGGGAAGAAAAGAAAAAAGTAGGAAAAATGGAAAAAAAAAGAAAAAGGACCCAAAGACATGGATTTTCAGTTGAGCTTGTTTAAGTTATTCTTCCCTTCTTACTGATCCTCAGATCAATTATTAGAAGAGCTTATGGTAATTTGAACTTCACTTACATAAAGATCCCCAGATTATGTGGACTTTAATCTCCTTAGTTTTCACCAGCAGTGATCAAGATGTTGCTAAAGCAGAATTAGCCTAAACTAATACAATTGGTTCCCCTGAGCCTGCTTCTCTTGCTATCAGCTTAACAGAAGAGAACCCACGTAACATTGTTGGCATCAGGAAAGCTCTGAAAGCAGAGCTAAAGACCCCAGACTCTATGAGAAGAGCTGAACACACCTTCTTTCTTCCCTGAGGGCTTATCTCCTAAAGCAGGGTCTTAGAAAAAGCCTTAAATCATTAATTTTCAGTTTTTAAGTGTGCAGCTGTGTGTGTATATATTCATAAATAAAGATACCATGTATATACACACATCTATTTTCATAGCTATATATATGTATAGAAGTATTGTAAAAGTCATACACATATTCATATATAAACACATAAAAATTTGGTCTTTGTAAATTTTACAGAAAAACAAGTCATTCTTATTTGTCCATATCTTGGCCCATCCTTTTACATTAGAAGAAAAATATTTTTAGTTTCATACAGAGGTTATATTCTGAAATCCTATTTCATACTAATCCAGAAAGCCTTCAATCCACATTTCTTTCTCCCATCCAGAATTTTCTTTTTGCTCACCAACTGTAAAGAGGTTTTCCTCCTTTAGAAAATTATCTAATTACTATTTTGATAAAGATCCCTCAAAACTGGACCACATAGGAGCAACTGCTTCTGATTTTTAGAGGAAAAGCTGCCTACCTCAAATACTTCCAAAATTCAGCTCAAAGCACTCTGTGGCTCTCCTAAAATTAAGTACATTACCCATGAAATCCTACTATCATCCTAGACTGAATCTTAACCCCTGAGTGATCTCCTACTAATCTCATCTAGTAAAGAGACATGTTCTATCCCAAATAATTTACAACTGAAATACAGGGACATATTTTAGAAAAAAGAAAGGTCCCTCACCATATTTGGCAGAGTTAAGGGAAAGACTTTTAAAAGTATATTCTTAAATATTACAGTGGTCATATAAAATAATGCCCTGCTAAGTGCCTAAATGCTCTCAAGATCTAGTCAAGGAGGATAAAACTTGGCAAACTCCTCACTCAGTTCTGAAAACATAGGCTTTGCAATACTAAGAAAGATGACTCAAACACTTGGCTAATTACCTGTATTAGCATTCTACAGCACCAAAATTTCTACCTCTCTATGTCACATACAATTTCTCAAATTGCTTCTAACAGAGAATGCTTCAGAAGTTGTAGGGATAGGATTTCAGAATCTTGTACATCCCTGTGTCATAAAGGTACAGGTTGTTTGACATTTTTCAGCTTTTAGAGCTGTGTATCCTTTATTGGTACCCTGCTGCTATGATTTTTCAAGGTCAGCCTAGTAGAGAAATGATGTCCAGTATCTGTCACTTTCAAACTCTCCACCCACACACAAGTGTGCACACAAACTCTAACGGCCAGTGCTGCTGTAAGTTAAGAGACTGACAATCTTTTCCATTAAAACTGCTTTTCTTTCCAAGGTTTATATCGGTCATAAAGACATTCTTTGGGCTAGAACAGGGTGATCAAGAAATACAGAATCAAATTTTTTAAAAAAAATTTTTAAAATTTATAAAAGCCCTCCATCTTTCAGCTGCTGGTAAAATACAGCTGTTAAGGGCACGTCAAGCATTTCTTTCCTTTCTCTAAACTCCACAAGAGCTAAGAGCTCTGTTTATATCCCCTGATACACAACACTTGAGCCCTTTTTTTCCTCCTGGAATCTATTAGGAAAATTTAAGTGTGATAAAATAAGATAACGTAATGAATAATCAGATAATGTTCAAAAAATACCTACTTGGAAAAGACCAGTGGAGCTTTTTCACTTTCAAATAGTAACAGTGCAGTAGTAAATAAAGTATTAAAGACAAACCAGCTAAAGAAAATCAGGTTGGTTTGGCACTAAGACTTTGGTACCTTCAGTCTTTTTAAATTCCCCCCAGCCCAAAGAAACAGCAGAGGACCATTCTTGAAACTATTTTACAACTATTAATTAAAACTTTGTCTCTGTTCAGGATATAACAAAAGAAAGCCTGCCTGTTCCAGTCCATGGCAGGGGAGTTGGAACTAGATGAACTTTAAGCTCCCTTCTAATCCTGTGATTCTTGTATTTGGACAAAGGATGTACCTCCCTGCAGACACTGCAGTGTTTGTAAAGACTACACGCTTCTGACTGGAGATGCTGCCTTAGAACAAACTAAAGCTAAAGACACTTGGTGATCTCTCCAAATCTCACTCCAAATGCACTCCACAGAACTGATCAACTCAGCTCACCTGGCACTAGAACCAAAACATTTTGATCTGATTTATTAACGACAGGCACTTAAATATGCCCAGAAAATTTGATACTATTGGGGAAAATGAGAAAAAAAGAGGGGGAAATCCGTTTTGCCACTGTCACCTTCTAGACCAGAACAACATTTCTCTTCACTTTTGCTCTAAATGCTTCAGTCTTTCCCTTAGAAAATGCACACATGCAACATAAAACCCTCAAGCTTTTACTGAGTTAAAAAGAAAACCCTGTAAAATCTCAATGGATATTAAAAATGACTGCCTTCCAAGAAGCACAAGTAGTGCACTCCTTTCATTCAGTTACCAAACTAGGTTTCATTACTTAAAAACAAATTGTCAAATCCTTCCTACTACGGGTAGTATTTTTTTCTATCAAAACTTTATGAAATCATGATCAAAATTAGATATATTTTAAATGACAGAAGAAAAAAAAGAGGCAAATAATATTCTGTGCTCAGTAAGAAGGTACTGAACTGTTAGTATAGGCTTTAGTGGGAGGATAGGTATGTTAAAGGAAAGGTTAAATCCACTAAAAGACAAAAGGAAAACAGGAATATTTGCTTAGTGACAAGCAGAATTCACAGACACAGGTTAAGACAGCAAAGATGGACTTCCAATGAGGCCAGAAAATTAAGTGGAAAATTCATATACTTTATAAAGGAGACAAGCCACTCACTACAAGACGTGTCTGAATTGGTTTTTAAATACTTGGGAAGCACCTAATCATATTATTACTGCCTAACCCAAGGTATTATCTTTTGATGAGCTACTAAGCATTAAGAACACTTCTGTGGAGCAAGCAAGCAATTCATTATACCTTGTGTTGGCCAAGAGGTTCACCTGAGATGCATAACAGATTGAAAAAAAGGTCCAATTAATATTTACTAAAATACCTTCAGCATTCTGCTAACTTTCCCTACATCCCAAACCCTGCTTGTCTTCCCCCACATCCGGTGACTCAGGGAACTCTTCCTGGATTGGGTTCAAGCATAGAAATGTCTAGGTTTCTGACCATGCCAGGGCTTAAAACCAGATACAGACATCTAAATAATCATCCTACAGGTTCTCATGCTACAGCCACACACATTCCTTCATTAGCAAAAATGCACATGCCTACAGGATTAGGTGGCAAAGATTCAAAGAAAGAAGAACAAAGTGTCAGAGGAACTGGGCAGTTAAGGGATGCCCTGTACAACAATTAGGCAGTTAACACTGTGTGGGTGTTCAGAAAATTCCACCTAGTAACCCTAAAATTTAACACTAACTCTACATTTTCACATAGTGAAATATAAAGTCAGTAAAAGAATATAATCATCAAAATACTCAGAAATTACAAACACAGCTTTTTGAGTGATAGTACCTTTAAATACCCTTTGATGGAATCGACACAATGTACTTTTATTTTGGTAAAAATATATGATTAAACAAACCTATATCCCTTCTCCCTGTCCTCTAACAGTTTCAGAATAAGGAAGAGAAAACAGCTGCATCTAAATTCAGAGGATACCACCCACCTACAGCATGTAGAAAACTTTATAAATATGTCAGGAAGGAACTGCAACTTTGAAACCTACCCTATTTCATTATCACATACAACAGTTGGAACCTAATGTTAACAGTGAAAAAGCTTTTATGTTAAATACTCCTTTGTGATCAATAAATGAAAGCATATAATGGATTCAGGGACATAATTTATGAAGAAATCCAGACCATGTATGTAACTACATTTCCATTCTTGAAGATTCCAATCTAGGAGTGTTTTTTTTTTTTTAAGGTTATATTGTGTTCTTCAAAGTTTTTGGGAAACATGGAAGTGTGATCCACACAAAAGTAACAAAACAGTACAAGAATTGCAGCACCACTGCTAATTTATTGCTTCAGTGAAAACAGCTCACACTCCATCATCTTGAAATAAAAGTCTGAGAGCTTCAAAAGCACAATTTCCCAGGAACCACTCACCTTCCAACAGCTCAAAATCTCTCCTCCTCCCCTGAACAGTGCACAGATCCAGACATGAACTTACAGAAACTGCCCCCAGCAAAAACAGAGGCCAATAACTTAAGAAAAATTCCCAGCTACACAGAGGGATGAAAGCCTGTAAGTTGTGAAACCCCTCGTATTGTTTCCTTGGGAGTGTCCTTTCAAACAACCAGAGGGCTTGAACTAACTCAGAATGGTTTCACTTACAAGGCAGGTGTTGCAATGTCTGCATTTGGAACCTAATTAGTGAAATTAAACCCCTGCAACAGCACATGCTCAATTTTTTAAACAAAGGCATTAGAGACCAAACAAAATAAAGCAATAAACTAATTAATGTGTAAATTAACCTAATTGCTTTGTTCTCACATGACATTATCAATCAGTACGTGCCACAGCAGAAATATGTTATTTTATCATGTGGTGAAATTAGCCCACCTACAGGAGATTTCTTTGACTTTGCCAGTATGGTCTTCAGTGTTTTTACCTTTGATTGTAAATAACTCATTAAAAATAATCAGAATATTTAGTTTCATTTTAGTACAGCACTGCAGTAGTGCTTCCATACTGTTCTTTTACAGAAGAAAACATTTCTTGTCCCTTCTCTCCCCTATTACATGCCCTGCTATGAAAAAGTAAATCTAATGAATTCTCAGACTGAGGCCAAAGACAGATGAAAAAGACAATGGTTTTTGTTTCAGTTGACTACAAAGGACCAAAGCTCAGATGTCTGAATCATACTGAAATATCTCTAAACATTTATTTGTACACCAGCAGAGAGGAGGAAAAAAGCATGCTAAAACTTCAATACTAGCTCAGCTCTTCGTGCTTACAATATTTTTCTGTTAATGCAACATCGCTTGACAGGTAAGTGCCTACAAACTATGTCCCATCAAAAGCTTCATTCTCTCTGCAATGCCTCCTGTTTCTCTCCACTTTGAGGGCATTAGATCCCCTGACCTTTAACACTGGGTTTTGAGACTGTCATATTCAAATTCAATGTTCATTTCAGCTGTTTACTCTCTGGCTGCTACATTCTCTAGTTTGGGAACGCTGCTTGAATTATCTGAATATTTGGGGTTAGTGCAGTTTGCAGTGCCAGTTTGCAGTTTAAGGCTGAGAACATGAAGAGCAGTATTGTGCAAAACTACCCAATTTTACAAAAGATGCATCCCACTGAAAACATACAGCCCATGGTTTGAGTTTGATGACTGATCTCTGAATCCCTTTACACTGCACATTTACAAATTTTAAGTAGTAAATGATAGTTCTATTTGGAACATAATTTCTCTTAATTTAACATTATTGCAATAATTTGTGCCATTAATTTATTAAAGCTTGCAACAAATGTGATAATGAAAAAACACCCTTGCAAAAGTTGCTGTAAGGAAGTTATTAAAAATTCAGTATGATTATTAATTTATAATAGAATTTGTAGCATTCCTTCTGTGAAACACTAAATGTACATTACATAATAGCATAATTAATACTTTTACTGATTTTGCAAACTGTCAGGAGAGCAGCCCTAATAATGGTTGAAGAATATGCTAAAACTTGCTGTCCATACCTCCATCTAGACTGAGATTAAAACTGGACTTGCCAACTCATTTATTTTCAGGGCACTTCACAGTATCACTCCAGCTTTTGGAATAATTTCCAGTAAAAAAAAAAAATGCACAAAATGTCAGTTTCTGGCCCACGCTGTTGCCAGATACAGCCTGACATTTTGATCTAAGCTCACCCTACAGATTTTGGACACAGAAGACAAAGCACCCAAAAGGTATGCCTGTGCACATATGGACATTGTACAGTCTTTGAGGTTGAATACTTCCTGACTTATGAGTCTGAACCTTTTTTGGCAAGGTTGTTCTCCTGCCTTTGCTTTCAGGGACGAGAGATCCACCAGCCACTTGGATTGGTACACATATTACTGGCCAGGTTGTTGTCCTCTAAATCCGACACACAAAACCTGAGGAACATGCTGGGATATGAGTGTATTAATAGGGAATATGTTGAAAACTACACATTGGACATGGACAGACAAGAACAGAAGAGCCAAAACTCATGGTCAAGTGGTAACAGAAGGATGAAGAAGAAATTAGCCTGCTATTACCTGAATGTTGTGGTTTTCTCTCTGTTTATTTAACTTGGAATGTTGTGGTTTTCTCTCTTTTTATTTGAGTCACTTTTGCTTTTTCTGGGGGTGTTTGTTGGGTTTTTTGTTGTTGTTGGGTTGTTTTGGTGTTTTTTTAGAAAAAAAACACATCAGCTTTGAACACACAATGAAACATTTTGAGGACAACTGTCAAATCATTGATTGATTTGGGTTGTAAGGAACATTTAAAAGTCATCTAATCATATCCCCCTGAAATGAGCAGGAACATTTCAAATAGATCAGGTTGCTCAGAGCCCCTTCCAAACTGACCTTGAACGTTTCCATTCAGGGATGGGACATCTACCACCTCCCTGGGCCTCAGGAGTGCCTCACCACCCTCATTCTAAAAAATTTCTTCCTTCGACCTAACAATATACCTTGTCCTGTCACAACAGATCCTGCTAAAAAGTCTGTCCCACCTTTCTTACAGGAACCCTTGAGGCAAGGGAAGGCTGCTATAAGGTCTTCTTGGCCATTTCTCTTCTCTGGGCTGAACAACTCCTCCAGCTTTTCCTCACATCAGAGGTGCTCCAGTCCTCTGGCATCTTTGTATTCCTCCTCTGGACCTGCTCCAACAGGTCCATGTCCCTCCTGTGCTGGGGGCCCCACTGCTGGATGCAGCACTGCAGGTGGGGTCTCGGAGCAAATCAAGAGNGGGGTGTTTGTTGGGTTTTTTGTTGTTGTTGGGTTGTTTTGGTGTTTTTTTAGAAAAAAAAAACACATCAGCTTTGAACACACAATGAAACATTTTGAGGACAACTGTCGAATCATTGATTGATTTGGGTTGTAAGGAACATTTAAAAGTCATCTAATCATATCCCCCTGAAATGAGCAGGAACATTTCAAATAGATCAGGTTGCTCAGAGCCCCTTCCAAACTGACCTTGAACGTTTCCATTCAGGGATGGGACATCTACCACCTCCCTGGGCCTCAGGAGTGCCTCACCACCCTCATTCTAAAAAATTTCTTCCTTCGACCTACCATTATACCTTGTCCTGTCACAACAGATCCTGCTAAAAAGTCTGTCCCACCTTTCTTACAGGAACCCTTGAGGCAAGGGAAGGCTGCTATAAGGTCTTCTTGGCCATTTCTCTTCTCTGGGCTGAACAACTCCTCCAGCTTTTCCTCACATCAGAGGTGCTCCAGTCCTCTGGCATCTTTGTATTCCTCCTCTGGACCTGCTCCAACAGGTCCATGTCCCTCCTGTGCTGGGGGCCCCACTGCTGGATGCAGCACTGCAGGTGGGGTCTCGGAGCAAATCAAGAGTTTGTGGGGAGTTGAGAAAGATGAGTCAGATACCAAATTACCTCTTTAAAAAATCTTGATGTTAAAAAAAAATAAAAAGATAAACCACTAGCATTCACTTAAATACACAGTTCTTAGGCCCCAAAAATCATAATGTCATGCCGTTTAGTCTGCCTCAAGACATTTTTGGAGATTTTTACCACCTAACTAAAACTTCTTCTACTGGTTATAACAGCAAGTTGATGTAAAGTGTGATCAAAGCTTCAGACAGGAAAGAGGGCACTAAAGTCCTATGGAATGCAAGATGTGTGTTTTTAGTCACTTCTTTGAGTGGCCAGGAATTATTCATATTCCTCTGAGGCAATATCGAAGAGTGGGGATATCTGTCCTTGAAATTTTTTATTCCATCTCGCTTGGTTGGTCTGCTAGTATTCCAGAGCCTGTGTATCTGAATCTCCCACACTTAACACCTGGCAGAAACCTCCCAAAGCTGCTAAAGAGCTGTTTTCACAAAGGAAGGAGATTCTCTCCTCACACACTCCCCCAACAAGCCACCAGCTTTCCCCTGAACAGTTCCATGCAGGAAGCATAATTAACCAATGTCATCAAGCACAGTCAAGCTACTGACAACAGGGTGATTGACCATCAGTAGGATGAGGGTTTCAACAGAACGCCAAGCCTATTCCATGAGCTTTTCTCCATCCCAACAGAACTATTGTCCCTCTTTTGCTGCAATACATTTTCAGCTTGGTCAGGGTCATACAGCCAAATACAAAGTTTGCCAGTGAAATCTGGCAGCACAGAATTAAATAAATAAATTTTCCCTTAGAGACATTTTTATTAGTTCTAGAAGCAGCATTTTGAAATTTCAATGTCATTTTTCAGACTAAATGAACCCTGATGGGCTGAAGGCGGCATTTCTTTTACACAACATCATCTATCAAGTTTTTTTGTTTCATTTTCAAGAACAAATGCAGTGTTGGAAAAAGACAAAGAAACAGAAATGCCTAGATCAGAACACAGATTAAGCAAAAATCTCTTCTAAATTACTTTCTAAGTCCCGTAATATTACTAATTGCTTTTAGAAAACAGAAAATACAGTAAGAAATAATCAACCTAATGCAGATTGTTCTCTCCTGAATAAAGGCTGTCACAAGAATAACTAAGAGATGAGTAAAGCAAGTAATTTAAATGCAGGCAAAAGCTATAAGGCAGATGACTAACATTCTTATCTGTGTGCCAGAAAACAGACACAAACAATCCAAGCCTACTGGACCTCTGACTGGCATTTGTAAAACTCTCAGTGGAAAGTAGGAGATCTTTACTCTTCCTCTTCAGGATAAGCTGGTAGAGTTTTTGACATGCAGAACTTGCATGGTACAAGCCATGTGCTCTTGCCACAGCAACAATAAAGAGGAGAGAAAATGTGAAAATGCAAAGCTGATGGAACAGGAATATTAACTTCATTTTTTAGAACAAATGAAGTGAGGACAATGAAAGAAATAATTGCAATTCTCACGCCTTTAAGTGAAAGAGTAGACTTTGCATTTTCCAAACTGTGATCAGCTCACTACCAACAGGGAGGAACCCTGTGGATCCTACAAGGACAATTAAGTTACACAAGAATAAACGATCATCCCTTCAGAACATGAACCAGAGAAGTCACTTGCGCATTTACTGCAGACACTGCAGTATCAATAGAACAGTTGAGGCAGCCACTGAAACAAAAGTTGTAAGGAAGAAAGTTTTAGATGGTGTATCTTTATTAGCATCTACCATTCTTTGTTTTCATCCTGCTTGGCTGACTGAGTGAGACAACTGATAATGTTATTTGTGTAGACAACATTTTTTCCCCTCAGCATCATCTAAAACAACAGGCTGAGCATTCTATACTTAATTACTTCATTTCCAATTGTTTGTGTGCTACAACTTTTTTAGAAAAAAAATCTGGCATTTTAATTGGCTTTAAATTCCACTACATCAAGACACAGTGGGTAACTACAGTTGAAAATGGCAAGGAATAACAAAAGTGATAAAATAGCAATTCCACACCCTGACTGATATATTTACACCTGTCTCTTTATAGCTGTATCTTCATCTCAGAAAACAGTGAAAGCTGGGGAGGTTTGGAAAATACATACGTGCTCATTACTCACAAATTTCCTGGAATTCAAGCAACTAAACAAAACCACAAGTGCTTTTGTTTATAGCCCTTTATATAGTATATAAGATTATCAATAGAAACAGGTGCTAAATGAGTATTAGAGATCTGTGGTAGCTGGACGTTTTGTTGTTTTGTGAATATCTGGTACATGATCCATCTTTTATTCTTGATATTGACAGCAAAAACAATGAAATCCCTGGATAAGTGCACCGCTTATTTCAGACATGTAAGTTAGAAGACATAAACCTATTTGCTACTGAAATACAAATTTCTCTTTCTAAACTAGGAAAAATCTCTTCAAGTTTTTGAACAGTGGAGTGTCTAGTTTAAAAGCAGAAATTTAGAAGCATCAATTACAAATAACACCTGGGGCTACTGCTCTTATATGAGAAATATTTGGAATCTTAATAACATAACATAGGCAAGAATTCTACTTTATATCACCACTTAAGTTAGCACATTTTATCATCACACTAAACTACTCGTTAAATATGAAAAGAAAGTACTGAGCCTCTCATTAGCACTTCTGGCTACAGAGGCAGTAATTTCATGGCAGTCCTACATCCAAATGCTGGTAATAACACATGAAGTATTTCCTGAGAAGTTTTTAGAGAGGAAGAAAAATAATGTAGAGTGAACATTTTAGGAGGTACTGTTGAAGGACAACCTCTTCCCAGCCTGGGGGACACTATTTCACCTGTGCTCCTGCAGTCTATCTCTGTGCATGTTCCAACTAAGAAGGAGATCAAAAGCAATTTCATATTCTGCTGAGGCATTTCAGAGCTTATCACACTATTTGTGCAACTTCTGCTGTGGTCTCTCCTGACTCTCTCCACTGAATTTCTCTTCACAAATTTCAACATCTAACTGGAAAAAAAAAATCCATTTTCAGTTACCTTGCCATCAGTATTTGAGTGAAAAAGCAGAGTTAAAAAGGGGAACTTTGGAAAAAGTCTCCTGCTAAAAAAACTGAAGAGTAGGGGCAGCTCTTTCCCTAGGGACTGTAGGGCCCATCGCCACCAGAACAGGTCAGCTTGGTCAAGTGTTGCTCAATCATTTTACCCGTGTGTTAAAGGCACAATGGGCACGGCAGTGCCAAACCCAACACCACAGAACATCACAACCAGAAGCATATTTTGCCTCCCTCAGTTTCAAGAGTGTAGAAATGAGGATGAAGATTTAGATATGTAAAACAAGGAGCTCCATGCAGCAGAATGCTGGTCTCTACCTGATGTGACAAAGGCTACTGCTGATGAAGGGAAATCCTAGATGAAAAAACAACTTACACTTCTGTGAAGATGTGAACCTTATCCAAACTATCTCAACGGATTTACTTGGATTTACTGCACAAGGTAATTAATGCTGTTCCCTGACTGATCCAAGGTTCCTGGCATAGGTGTACAAACTGCAGTTAGGCAGGAGAGAGCAGAAGGAACCTCTCAGCCACAGCATTGCTGCAGGGGCTCAGGTGAAAACAGGCAGAACAAGAGAAAAGGGACATATAATCAAAAATACTCCCTTTCTCAAGGACTTGTGTGTGAAAACAGAGGGTATAGAAGAAAAATTATCACCCCATTTTGTGCTGCTAATCCCCCAAACTATCCTTCTAAACATATTCCAGTAATGCCTGACAGATGGCAAAGAGTGATTTCAGTGGTTCCAGGTGAAGGCACCTGGCTAAAAGCTTTATTATTCATTTGTTTCCTTGATTCCACTAAAGACATTCTAGAAACATTTTCCTTGCTAGTGTTTTCTAACATTTCTTTATACTTCCCCCATTGCATTTGTGTTCAAGAGACACCTTGCAAATGGGCAAAGTCTTCTGCATTGAAACTCATCCAGGCAATACAATCATAAGAAAATATAAACATTGTTTGAAGGTCTAAGTGACATTTTTTCCTGCTCCTTAGGGAGAGCTGCTTGGAAGTAAAAAAGGACAACAAAGGAGTATTCTTTGCTGCCTGAATGCAAAAAAAAAAAAAAAAAAAGGAAATTCTACTTCTGTTCTGGATATTCTTTCCAAACTGTTATTGCTCTGCTTTGAAAATCCTTCCAAGCATCAAAGCCCAAGAGCCACACCATATTACCAATCCACTACTCATCACTGTTTCCTAGTAGAAGTAATGATTGGAAAGACAAATAAACAGCAAGACAGGCATTTCATAAGGAAGTGAAGTGTAGAAGCCGAAATAAAACCCTCACTGAAGCACTTACAAATAAATAAATACAATATGAACCAGTTCTAGAAGAAAAAAATCAATAACTGAGTACGAAGTTCACAGTAAGAGCAATTTGACTGTAACACAGAGAATGACAGCTCTGAAGAGTAACAGCAAGAATGTGTAAATATGTACAATATCTGGAGTACCCAGTGATGAGAGGCACCTGGAATAACACTCACATCTGTGCCTTACTCAATCACTCAGGACCACCTAAAATCCAGAAAGAGAGAATGACAATCCTATTTTACAAACTACAAGTCCTGGTCCTGCAGTCTTAAGCACACATAAGTGACAGGATGAAGGAGACTAAATATAAGTATTTTAAGCTCCACTTCATTTTAGCATCGCCTGTGATATTATACAGCTCCAAGCAGACTAAGAACTACAAGGTAAGCATACAGCTGCAGGCAAGTCCTGACTGACAGCCAAGAATCATCGCCACCCACACACAGATGAAAAACTCAGGCATAGATTATGTTTTTCATCAAAACTGACTTAAGCAGTGCTGTATTTGAACCCCAGCTGGCACCTAAGCACCACATTTAACCCCCCACCAGTGGGGCAGGGGAGATAATCAAAGAGTCCAAGTGAAAAAGCCCTGTGGGATGAGCTGAAGACAGTTTAATGGGTAAATCAAGAACTGTGCACGCAAGCAAAGCAAAACAAAGCAAGGAATGCATTCACTGCTTCCCGTGGGCAGGCAGGTGCTCAGCCATTCCCAGGAAAGCAGGGCTCCAGCATGGAATGGTGGCTAGCAAAAACAAACACCTTTACTCCAAATATCTCCGCTTCCTTCCCCCAGCTGTGTATGCTGAGCAGATGCCATGAGGTCTGGGATATCCCCTTGGTCAGTTGGGGTCACCTGTCCTGTTGTGTCCCCTCCCAGCTCCCTGGGCACCCTCACCCCCTCACCCTTTCCAGCACAAATCCAAAACACAGCCCCAAACCAGTTACTGAGAAAAAAATTAACTCCACCTCAGCCAAAACCAGCATAAGAACTTTGATATCAGATCCCAAAACAAAAACCAATGCATTTCAGTGAGAAACAAGTTAATCTGTAAAAACTGGTTAACAAGAACTGTGCCCATTTGTATTTAGGCATGAACAGAAATGAGGGAAGAGTTTAACTGGCATTTTTATACCTTTACATTAACAAAAAGAAAAAAAAAATAAATCCTGATGAGATCATGAAATTCAGCACTAATTTATCCAGATTTATAATTTTTATGAAACCATCACTCTCAGATTTGATTTCACTCTACATTCAAGAGAGGTTACAAAACAAATTAGCTTTAGTCTAGAAAAACAAAATTAAAAACAGACTTAAAATTCAGCACAACTGGTTCCTTCACTAATGCTCCTTTGCTGTAATTTTTTTCAAGTTACACCCATCCCATTAATCTTCTAAGTATACAGTAGTATTCTCAGCTCATACCTAGAAAAATTAAGTCATTTATTCTTTTATTTTATTTAAATACCCTTCTACATAGTAGAAATAAAATGACAGAATACAAGTTACACATCATTCTTGCACTTAGGGCAAAATGGGCAGAAGGAGCTGCTCAGCTGAAGAGAATCTTTTAAAATAGAAGTAATATGGGGAAAGAAGAGAATAAATAGATATATAACATAAAATACGCTGAGTTGAAA
Organism: Drymodes brunneopygia; assembly: GCA_013400955.1. Lineage (NCBI taxonomy): Eukaryota > Metazoa > Chordata > Aves > Passeriformes > Petroicidae > Drymodes > Drymodes brunneopygia. The sequence goes on from VZTZ01019725.1 coordinate 932,812, forward strand.
GGGACTCACAAGAGAGCCCAATGCCTAACCCTCCATAGGACTATCCCCAATAATAATCTTAGAAATTTCAAGTATTACCTAATTGCTGATGCAATTCTAATTGTATGATCAGTAAAATATTTTAATCAGATGAAGCTTTTAATAGAAGATTATCTGCCTTCACAGTGTTCCTTTGCAGACTTGACACTTACACCTATCTGTTTATATCCTTGTAGCAAAAGTGAACAAAAGCAATAGGTGAATCAAGTCTATACAATCTCATTCAGAATAAAATCCAATGATTTATTTCACTTAATGTGAAAATCCTTTCTAACCGTTAATGTTTTCATAAGAGTTCAGTCCCCACTGTCAGAAAAATTTAAAGCCCGGAGGGAACTTCTGAAGCATAAACAGGATTAAGATTTCTTGATGCTTTTTATATAACGCATTTCATACCCCAGGATGAAAAATCTTCGTGTATGAACGTTCCCATAAGCCTTTTCTATGCAGATGCTTTTCTATTTTATCCCAAAGCACAAATACAGTATAAATAGCAATGACAGAGTTTCAGCCTTCATAATGTTAGCTTATAAAATAAATATTAAAGACCGCATAAAGGGACACTTCCCATTATAATAATGTACAGCAGACAGCAAGCTTTGGTTCACTCCCTATGGAAAATGTGCCAAACATGCTCTTCTGTATAAAGTACATAGCTGAAAAATTTAAATTGTGAAACCTTTGTTCTCCTGCATTTAAATTGCCTTCTCAGTATTGTGTGCCAGAAGGGCTTGTTATGCCAACAGGAAAGCAGTCAGGGGGAAAAGGAAACAGCAGGAAGTCAGATGTGAATTTGCTGTTACTCTAAGATGTATAGAATACATTTCAAATACAAAAATCAGTAAGACAAAGACTGAGGTAAGCCACTGCTGCAGCTACCAGATGAGGTATCTCTGAAACTGAGGCAAGCCTGGCAAAGCTGCTGCAATTCTTCCAAAGTGAGGTTGATGGGGCAATGGCCAGGCTGACCTGCTGGCAAAACACAAGAAATGGCTTCCTCACAGTTATCTCCTTGCCAATGTTCCACGAACAGACACCTTTGTATCAACAATTTACAACAGAACTCATTCTGAGACACCTCAGTTCTCCCAAATCTACAAGGCTGGCTGCACTTAAAAGGCTGACATAAAAGGGTCATCCTTCAACAAAATCCATCTCTGAGTCAATTTTATCAGTCAGGTCAATATTACCTTTGTAGGCTTTCTTGGAGGACAGGTGAACCATTGTTAAATACAGAACACCTGAAATAGAAAAATTAAACACTAGACTTTCTTTTATTGCTCGGTTGTTCCAGCAACTGTTTAATTCTACTTGAATGAGCCCATTTTTCACTGTAAAAGCAAGTGTTCCAGTTTGTGTTGCAAACAAACAGTTGGAGTGAACTTTTTGGAGCCTTTTTTCCCTTGGAAATGTTAAAAAAAATTTTCAGCATTGAATCAGAATAAACATACATTGAAAAGTTCAAGGCAACCCATGAATGAAGTCTGCTATGTCCTGTCATCATCACTGCTCTGGTGATATGGAAACAGCAGTTTAAATGTCTGATTGAAGTTTCTATTTTGGACTAGAGTAAAATCATTACTGTAAAGCCAAAGTAAGGAACCCCCTTCAGAGTTTGAAACTCTTTTCATAGCTTTGTTTGCTGCTTTTTGCAGAAAGTGAGACTATGTTATTGTTTCCTTGACAAAACTGTTGGCATAATCTAAATTGAAGCTCTCTCTTTGATTGTACATTTTTACTGTACTCTCAAAAAATCTGAATTTTAGTCAATGGCATGGGCCACACTTTTATGGCATCTAAATTCTATCAGAAACATACTCAGCTGGACTAGAGTTTAGCTCCAGCAGTGTGAATTCTGCTGCCCTTGGTTTCATGACTCTCAAGAGTGTTCAAAATTAATATATTCTACCCCTTGATCCCTGACATGGCATCCCATGGCTTATCAGTACCAAGCCTGGTTTTATCCCCTTCCTCCTTCACATCGAGTTTCAACCTATTTCAGTGAGCCCTGTTAACTCTGACATGAAGATCCTTCTGCCCCTTTGAGACTGGTGTACCCACCCTGTCATTTGCTAGCAGGCTTGGTGTCATGCAGCCCAACCCAGGAGTAAAGAACCCAAAATTCTCCTGGTGACACCAGTCACCGAGCCTGTTACTGATTGGCGGGGTCTGCCTGTGAGAGCATTAGGTCAAAATGTTTCTAAAATCACAGTAGCATAGTATGCCCTGAGCAGCATGTTCTAAATGTAATGATCGCTTAGTAAACATAATTATTTGGGAGGGGGGCATGATAGAAAGGGGAGCTAAAACTTATGCTTGAATGGAAACAAAGGAACTGAAACTTATGGTTCAATGGAAACAAAGGGGATTGAAACTCGTGCTTGGATAGAAACGATATACAACAGAATAATACCGAGTTAGTGATTAACAAATGATCATATGGAAGTTATGTAAGTAAAAGGTATAAATACATTTCAATTTTGAAATCATGTCGAACTCCAGCTTTGGGTTTGTACCCCAGAGTTCCAGGGCCCTTTAATAAAGCACCTTCATATACTCATTCTGTGATTATGTGTTTCCACGCTAACACCTGCTCCTTCCAACATCCCTCTCTGCAGCTGGCAGGGCAGAGGCTTCATTGCTCAAGCTCCTGACCCCTTACCCAGTCACCCCAAGGCCCTGACCTCTCTTTTGATTGCCCTTGGACTTCTCACTGCAATTTCATCACGATGCATGATGCTCCAAGAATAAAAGTAATAAGGATCCATTTATATGACAGATCAGGAAGGGTAATTTTCTCAGATTTCTAACAATGGAAAAGTAAGAAATTGAACATCTATTCAAACACAGACAAAAATACAGCTAATACAACAATAAATCTAAGAGGAAAGAGACATGACTTTCTGTGACTGTAGGTGTTTCAACTAATTTTTCCTCTGCACGAGTTTATGTAAATGGAAGAGCACAGTGGATGTAATCTCTGCAGTCCAAAGGTTTTTTTTAATGGGTGAGAATTTGAAAAGTTTGATTCAGTGCAGGAAAATGTAATGAAAGAGAACCTGAAAATGTTCCAATGAGAAGTTTGGAGTTTGTGTGCTTTTAACAAACAAACCATAACAACAGTTTCAAAATTATTACATCTTCCTTTTTTTTTTCTGTCACGTAAATTCTGGTTTCTTTCTTCACAGGAGATATTAGACAGTGGTTTGAAAGAGAACATGGCAAAATGTAGCGGAACAATGCCCAGTGAGAGGCAGCAAATCAAGTTTGCATCCTATTTAACATTTTGAGGCTTCTGAAGAAGAAATTAACAAGATGAATTTGTGCCAGGGAAGAGGTTAATCCTTAGCCTTATCTTTCCAAGTTTAAAACCCATTTCTAGGCTTAGTTCCTTAGTTTTGGATTAATCACCTCTGCTTTAAAGTATTTTTCTGGTTTTATTTCTTTCACCTTTGGTTCTACCAAATCTACATTGTCTACTTTCATCGATATCCTTTCGATTTCGTCCTTCATTTTCTTTCCTCATCTCCACCCCACAAAACACAGCACTTTCTCTTACATTACCAATCTTTTGCCATCTGGTACCTTTCAGGAAAAAGATACCACCACCACCACCTCTGTGGCATTAGAAATTTGTTAACTTGTTACAGACTCACTATCAGGTCTCTGACATTTTCCTAGGCCTGACTGGATCTGTAACACTCTGATTTTGCAACCTTTAATTTCACCTTTTGCGGATATTCTTCTCAAACCTAAAGCTTTCACCTTTAAAGTCTACAGATACCTTTCAATTCAAATTTGAACTCTCTTCTTTCATCACTGCATCTGTTCCAGACTCTATCACAACCTCCTGCACTACATCTTCATATGCCCTGGTTGCATACCCACACCTTTTAATTTATTTTTCTTGCTTCAGCTTTTGCACGTGCTTTGCTACACTAAAATTCAAAACAAATCTACATTATTTAAATATAACTTGATGACTTTGTATGCCATTTACACCACTGCCTTTTCCTCCTAGTATACGTGTATGTAATTATGACTGTAGGGGTGAAAAGCTTCCCCTATGCCTGAAAAAGCCCCAGATGTGGCAGCAGAACAACTGCCCAACACCTTCATCCTACCTCCTAATTGCCTGCAGAGGCAACCTGCACAAGGAAACATTTCTTTCTACCAAATCCCCCTTACCAAAGACTTCTCTAAAGACCTTTATTTTCTGAGATGACAGCCTTGCAATTCAGTACTACAGAGCTGTACCACTCAGAAGGAAGCATCTCAAGCGATATAAGACTACTGCACACATTTTCTGGATGCATTCTGTAAGCTGGCAATAAATCAGTCCCATAAACTTCAAATTGACCAGGGACAGCAAGTACTACCAGGATCTTGTCACAGCACCATAAGAGGCCAAGGGAATGATGCCACATCATATAGTGTTTGACAAAGCAACTCTGCCGGGAAATACCTCCTGTCTTGAAAATTCTTGCACAGAGAAAAGGACAGCAGAAACTGTGGCAAAGAAAACCTGCAGCTCCTTTAAGATCCAAATGCTATGCTTCTTTCTGAAGACAGCTTTAATGTACCAGACCACTGGTCTGCAGTGCAATTAACATCTTGCTGTGCTGGATTCCACGGTTACTGTACCAGGTTCCTTAATTACTGACATGGCATGCTGCATTATCTTAACATTATGTTTTGTGCATTGGTTAAGAGGCACAGCTCAAAATGTGCATCCAGGAAACTCCTTCATTATGGATTATCAGCACAATCTGTCCCCTATCTGTCATCAGTCAAGAGACAGGGGTTTCAGACAGGCAGACTATTAGTTTTGTCTATGTAAATTGGCTTATCAAAGTCTAGGCCCTAGGATATAGGCCATATTTTTATTTTCTGTGAAGCATTCATCTCAGCTAATATGGTTGTGTACCCTTGTGAAGGTGGAGAATGCTTCCAAGAGCAAATTAAACATGGTACGAATTCCTATTCATTCAGCACACCTAGGTAACGTATGCAATTTTACAAAGTTTTAGAAATGGCTGTTTATTTCTTTATTTCATTTATTGTTAATACCAGTAATGACAGGAGGAGTTGCTTTCTTTTGTTTTCTATGAACAGGAGAAAAGCAGGTTCAAACCTTGATTGTCTACTTACCAACCTATTTATAGAAAACAGAAAAGGTTTACTAGCCATTAGCTCTGAGAATAGAATCCAGCTGCAGAAAATTCATTACACTACATCTCACAGGGGAAATGAATTAACCCAGGAAGGGTCTCATACTTATTATGGAGCTCAATTTTGATGTGACGTGCCTCACAGTGCAGGAACTGCTTTTTTTCTTTTTTCTTTTCTTTTTTTCTTTTGGCAGATCTCTCTGCCGGTTTCTTAAATGTGCCTTTCTACAATGAAAAGAAATTAAACAGCAAGAAGCATAAAGTGAGTTGTATCAGCAGTTTGTGAGAAAACAGCACTGGAAAGTTACTTGAGAATCAATATTACAGAAGCAGTTTCAGTTATTCAGCTGTTTCTCAGAAAGCAACAAAAATTTGAATTGCATTGCCTAACACTATTTTGGACTCATGTCTGTGTGACAACCAAAACCCTTTAAAAAGCAAGCTTAGTGCCCATCTAATTTAGAGTGATTTTTTTCCTAGTCTTAGTCAAACAATATGAATTAAACCAAATGGCTGAAGCATGGTTCACTTTTGTTCTAAAAAAAATCTTCATGCAAATGATGATATAAAGCCAAATGTTTCACAGTTAGAAATTTAGGGCTGTGTATCATTTTACTGGCACAGTAAAAGGCTACAGCCATATTAACATCTCTGCGTATAAAGTGTCAATTTGCCTTTTAATGTCCATTCTCTATTGAGAATCGTGAAAATCAGTCTTTTGCTGGCTTTTGAGCAACTGCTAACTTCCTTTGGCTCAAAAACTTTGATTTACTTCCTTTCTCCCCCACATGTGGGGCCAGCCACAAAATGTTCAGCAGAAGTTTAAGAGTGTAGCACTTGAAGGGCTATGGAGACTATTTATTTCTCCATCTCAGTGCTCACTTCTGTGCCTTCACACTTCATTTGTGTGCCATTACCAAAATACGATGAGGGTCAAAAGATGGTTTAGTAAAACTGAACAGAACAATAGCAAGTGTCTCAAATATCTGTGGCACAAAGAAGAGAAGAGCTCATGTTGCTCAAGTGCTTTGAAGCTTGGCTCTTCATATCAGGAGCCAACGCTCTCTTCTTTTGTTGTGCAGTTGAGAAGGGTGAGGACACCATGGAGCCCCCTACACCCCAAGGTCCACTCCTTGGCAGATAAATACTCACCAGAAGTCAATTTATACTCCTTCCCCCTTCATCAGCCAAGAGAGAATTCTGCTAGACCTTTGGTAAAGCTCTGTCTTTCTGCTCCCAGCCCAGCTTTATGGATGCAAGAGGTTTCACCTGATCTGAAGCTACAGGATGTACGGTGCAGCTTTTGAACCCGGTGCTTCAGGAAAGCCTTCAGAGCTACAGGGGAATATCCCAGCCCTCCACCACTTCCAACAGTAACTGAGCCCCTTGTGGAGCTGACAAGCCGTGGGGTAAATGACACTTGGATAGCAATGATCCTAAGAGGAATACCACTGGAAGAGACTGATACCACAGGCAGTAATGCAATAATCTACTGTGCAGAAGATACTCTGCTACAATTCCTGTGTGATCAACTAAAAAATGTAATGCCAAAATTATACAGTAATTTTCAGTTGCTATTAGTAAAATTATTGCTTTAGGAAAGTACCTAAGAAACAACCATTCAAAGAAATGATAAAAAATGATGGCTTTCCAAAGCTGGAATCACTCTGCTCCATCTGTCCTGGGGTGAATTAAAAGAGAACACATTTCACATTCCAAATTTGAAGTATTAACAGCCTGGAAAGCACCATATGGATTTTGGCATTCCCTAGTTAAAAAAAAAAAAAATTAAAATATCAACTATGAATCATTAAAAAGACAGACTGAGGGGGTTTTTCTTATTGTGAAAATGTAGGTCCACATGACTGAAAATGTTTAAAAATAACAGAAGTTGTCACATGCCATGATTACACTGAAACAATCTTCCAACATCCATGAAATTTTTCTGTTGCCTTTTGTTAAATTTCTGAAAGTACCAGAGTATTTTAACAGAAAAAGGCAATTGCAAAGTAAAATCTACTTGGTTTTGGTATTTGGCGTGTAAGTAACCTTGTCAATAAAAGATAATTAAATACATTTGTCCTCAGAATTCCACTTTTGTTGAACTTCAAAATAGAAAATGCACCAATATGGTAAAGACTGATTCCTAAGAGCTGAAACCCTCAAGAACAGAATCAAAACTTATATTTATAATTAAGGCAGTGTAATAAAAAAGAAGCAACAATTTACATTTGTGAATTAAATTCTCTAAGTAGCAAGAAAAATGCAAAACTTATTCCAGGCAGCACTATTCAAATGGATACTTCTACTTTTTGCTTCCCCTCCCTCCCAAAAAAAAAGAGCCTAAAGCTAGTAGCACACAAAATTTTTGTTCCTTAAAACAGTGAAATACAGTATACATGATTTGAATCAATTCCTGTAATATCTTGTAAAACATCTTATTATATGCTATAATCAGTTAAAGTACAGAATAGAAAGGGCACTTTGCTCCATTATCATTGTTTATTATTTATGGCAAAAGAAAATGAAATTTGGAAGAAAACCAGGATCAAACATGCCAAACACGACAAATATACATAACAAAGAGTGCAAATAAGAGCAAAATCCTCATTCTACAAGCAGTAACAACATTCATGATGAAAATGGTAAACTCTGGTGTCATTTGCATGTTTTTGTTTTGGCATTCTGCAGTAAATGACATTTCTTCAGACATAAACTGCCTTTTAAAAATAAAACAGAGGAGAATTTTAAATGCAAATTTTTTACATCTCAGCACAAAAACATCCTTCATTAGAGATGGTACTGGCATCAGAAATGGTAATTATACCATTGCTTGTTTCTGCAGCTTAAGGAGTTCGGAATTTTCTTGGGAGTTGTTTAGCACTTCACAGCACTGATGTCAGGCTGCCTAACATTTCATAAAAGGAGATTAGGCACTAGGTATAGTGTCTCATTTTAAGTATTATCACAGATTATCAGAGAATGGTTTGGGTTGGAAGGGACCTTAAACATCACCTAGTGCCAAATCCCTGCCATGGGCAATGACATCTTCCACTGGTTCAGGTTGCTCAGAGCCCCATTCAACCTGGCCTTGAACACCTCCAGGGATGAGGCATTCACAGCTTCTCTGGGCAGCCTGTTCCAGTGCCTCACCACCCTCACAGTAAAGATTTAATTTCTGATATCCAACCTAAACCTGCCCTGTGTCAGTTAAAGCGACTCCCCCTGGAATCCCTACACGCCCTTGTGAAATCCCTCTCTGGCTCTCTTGTAGGCTCCTGTTAGGTATTGAAAGGCTGCCCCAAGGTCTCCCTGGAGCCTTCTCTCCTCCCAGCTCACTCAACCTGTCTGCAGGGGAGACTTTAATAGGTATTAATATGAAACAATTTATAAATATAAAATTAAAAATATACACTGACTCGTTCATTCCTGTTCATTACAGCTGGAATTATTGGCATCCTGATGCCTTTTCAACACTTTGTGTTCTCTGTTGCTAGCTTTCTTTACCCTGAGATAGCACATCTGCCCAGAAAAATGAATACCAAAACAGTTGTTATTATTCATTTTGCTTCCAAACAATTCTGCTAATCTAGAGGAGTCATGTCCAAATATAGTTTTGAGAATGAAATATGGTATATGCTGCCTCTGTGAGCTAACTAGATCGGAAAAAATTAGCTGAACATAAGTGAGAGGAAAAAAAAAGCTTAAGTTAAAGTCTAGTTTTTTCCTTCTTAGAATGAAATCAAAAATACTTTAGAGCTAGATATTAAAATGGCAATATAACTCAAAAATATCTCATTTGTTGAATTCAAACTTGCAAACCTCATTTCTACTATAAATCACCAATATTATTACGTCTCAAAAAGGTGAACTTTAAAATGTAAGCTGATACATTATTTTTTCATCCTGTTCTTTTTCTTTTTCAAGGAAAAAAAAAAGGACAGGAGATAAGACAACCACTAGGTCTTGTAAATAAGCTGTCCATATTTGTCTAAATCGAATACTTTGTTCATAGACGTATCTTTCGTTTAGAAGTGACACAAAGAAAAACTGGGTTCTTTTCCTCATAATGGCTGTGGAATCGACATTTATTTAGCGATATGTATCAGAGAGATTAAGAAATTAGGAAAAATGCTTAGACTAATTCAAATTTGTGCTGTTATTGTATGTAGCATGCAACACATGGAATTTCAGGTAACACTGTCATAAAGACAGAAAAGACAAAGACAGGAAATACCATTTAGTAGGAATAGTCGCTCTTATTTCACTTTGTTGACTTCTACTTGCATTACTACAGCTCTTACCTGCTGGTTTTATTCACTTTAGAAATCTAAAACCCAAAGCATTACACACCCAAATAAAGTAAGGACAGTCAGCCAAAGAATTACAGGCAACAATCCACTGATATTATTACCTCATCACAGCCTTTAATCTGTGCATATGAATATCATTCACATATGTACTAAAAATACTTCAGGTATTTTTAGGTATTCTCCAGGAAATATACCTCAGGTATATTACAAAAAGTTCCATTACGGAGCTAAGAACACATAAAAGGTGAAAACTAAAGAGACAGCCATGTTTTAAATGTGCCCACTGTCACCTCAAAGACAGAACCAATTCTTTCCACCAAAATACAACTTCAAAGATATGAAATCCAGGTTTCACCTACATGCTATAGAACAGAAATTGGAGTTGGTCTGACATAATTTTTTAAAGGATTATTCTGTTGGTTAGTTAGCAACAGAAGAAACACGCGGGTCACAGAGCAGCAGTGGTTTCACCAGGCAGGACCGACCAAAAGCCCTGCCCTTCTTTATTTACCTATTTTTATAGGGTTCTAAGGACAGTCAAAGATTGGTGAAAGGGGTCAACACCCCTGAAGGTTTACAGGACAAAGACATGGTCAATCATCTTTCTCCACCCCAGGGAAAGGAATGAAAAACAATTCCACAAGTGCAAAACAATCCTGGTTGGTTAAGGAAAACAAGGACCATGTTTACAGAACAAGCATGGGAAACTACAGCTACAGTGTTACAACTTATGGGGCCCTGTAAAACCAGGGCGACATTATTCTGCTTGTGACTGAATATATCCTCAATGAGAACATCTCTACAGATCACTCAGGTTCAACTGTTCAGGCTTTGGTAATTTTTTCAGCTTTTTCATAAATAGAGTCTGAAGCACTTTTCCCTTGTTACCTGCCAATTCAAATTGCAGCTCTTCAGATGATCATTTGTACTAAAAGATTTCCCAAAGTGAATGAAATTTGATGCAAAGCGGGAAATCTTTCTTCAAATACAGATGTTCTTTATATTCTTGTTTCTCAGAACAGCAGATGCAGAAACAAAATAGCATAAATTATGATTGACCTCAGCAGGAATAATTTATGCTCCTGAGCCACTTTATGTGCATATCCAAGAGGGAGCTGTCTGACTGTATGAATTTCTACACATCTTTCAGCTAATTTACAGATCCGGTGTAAAACTCAAGGACATCATAAATATTTGTGGCATCCTCTAAAGAACTTCAGGTTCATAAACCAATTAATCCATTACAAGGATCCACAAAATTATCCCCTTCATTTCCAACAGAAACAATCTTCATTTTATTGAAGAACAACATAGGAGAGGACAGATCAAGGAGTTTTTTCATGGTATGAAATGTGTGTCTCTTTGCAGCAGGAGAAAAGCCATGTGATGACCTTTTCTAAGAAATACCAAAGAATTTGTAACCACTACAGTCAAATACTGGAAGCAGAGGGTGGGCATGGATTACTAGTGACCCACTGCAATTATCAGAAAGTTAGTATCTACTTAGAGGTCTCCATATGTGAATGGTACTAGAGCTTACAATTCCAACTTCTCACCTTCCAGAAACTCATTTATTTTAAACAATCATTAATATGCCCTTCTTAACAATTACCAATGTGTCATTTTATGTGCAATAGGGGACATCTTGAAAAACAGGGTCAGACCTCACATGGCTTAATTAGCTAAACTCCATTAATTTTCATTTGAAGAGGCTGGTCTGCAGTACTAGAAAATTTGGGCATTTACTTCAAAACACAGCATGATGATAAACAACCATTTTTGATACAGGTATGCTGCCACAAAAAAACTTGCCCACAGATGGCAAATTGCATTTGCTGCCATCTCCTTGCAGAGAGTCTCATAATCTGCCAATTAGAGGAATATTCTTGAAAGGAGCCAAAGTCAGCGCTAAATGATAACAAAGAGAATTTTAATGCCCACGGTGAGTACGTTCCCTAGTTTTAGAGTCTCAGCCTCTCTCCCCCTTATATTTTTAAATTATTTATGGTCTATTTATTTTACTTAGGAATTTACAAAGAAAAACTGCAATGATAAGAATATAGCAAGTAATACATAACTAAAAAGAAAATAAACACATTTATTTTCTTTTGCAGTGTCGACAAGTATTATTCGTAATTGTTTCAGGTTAAAACATTTCAGAAAATAAATATTTTAAACATCCCCATTTAAACCACTGAAAAAATCCCAGAAACTGTTTAAATTTTTTTGAGTCTGCTGCTGGCAATGTTCCTTCAAAACATGGAAATCAGTATTATTTCCATCCATTTTACCAATTCAGTTTTAGCAGTTTCACAGGCATTTCCTTACTCCTTCACGGGCTGCACTGTGGAGCAGAATCCATCAGTGTTGCAGAAAAAAGGAACAGTTAATTTCGAACAGAATTTTATCAGATGAGACAAGTGGGAAAGTATCATACAAACAACACCTCTATCACCATATTAGATTAGTAGGGTAATGGAATGACAGTTTACATTCATTCGGTAGTCGCAATATAATTACACAGCACACTCGAAAGATCCCACAAAGGGCCACATTACTGAAGCCAAGGTTATTATAAGAAATAGCAGCATGTGGTTGTGGGAATGTAAGGTGAAACAAGTTAATAACTTCCTATTATCTACTGGTAAAACTGCTACCTCCGTATGTGAAAATAAATGACACAAGAGAAAAGCTAAATTAAACAACCAGTAATTTATGTGAGGTAGAAATGGAGTGCAGATGGTGATCCTAAGTTGCACATATCACAGTAACAGCAAAAATCACCTCCTTCTATTGGGAAAACATTCATTTCAATGGCTTCTTTAGTGAAAAGCATGCTAAGGTAGAAAGCACTTAAAAGCATTAGAGAAACATTAGGGTAACTGCTTTTACACATTAGCAGAAAAAGAAATCCATGAGCTGCTAAGCCTCTCTATTCCACAGTCTGATAATAAGAATCTTGGAGAACATTTAGATGTCCTGGACTCAGATGCCTCATCTGCCTCAGGGACTTTTGACCTGCATGTTTCTACTCTTCCTCATGATACAACCAGAAAACTACAGGGAGTTTTTCAGAAAGTGTTGAATGCTCCACTGATTTGCTGACCAACTGAAACAGAAGAGCTCCAACAAAACTGGTGGAAATACCCTCAGAGTATCAGCTTAATTCAGGAGCTCTACTTGGTTCTAGGGCTTCATGTCCTCTATGCCAGAAAGACTGAAATGGAGGCTTCCCAAATATAGTCCAGTTTTCAAGACACTGACCTACTGGATAAAGCAGAAATCTGTGATTCACCTGTTCCAAAATTTCCTGTCATGCCAGTTAGATCCTTCTTTTCCAGCAGAAAAACAGTGTTCAAGTGGAGAAATACCATAAGAATCAAATCACTGAGAAACTGGTAGAAATACCACAGTCAGGTTGAAAGAGGTTTATGCAAGAGAGTTGATAAAACTGGAAACTGTTCCTTAATGTGTTTTCAGTGGCTTTTTGAAAGAACACTGTTAGCATCCTCCTAACATCTGGTTCCACAGGTGAAGAAGTCAGGGCAAAGCCTATTCTGTGAATCCCAAAGGAGCTGAAAAAAGGAGCCAGATGTCAAAATTAACCAACTTAGAGCATGCCTAGAGGCATAAACATGGGAACCATGATTTAGATAAAGATTTTGTGAATAGTGGAATGTGTGGAAGTTTTTATTTACATTTTTAAAGCTATTCAGCCACCTACATTTTCCTAGTCACTGTCTCTAGTAGATTTCTTTCTATATGCTTTCTTTCTGACTCTGGTATTGCAAAAAACATTATTTAGTTCTCCAGGTGTTTTTTTAATTCTGTAGAAGAGTCATAGTTCTCTTCTGAATTCTGCAAGACTTAATAGAAAATTATGCATCCAAACGTAGGAGAAGTTAAACATTCTTTAAAACTTGAAAAATATCAGTAAAAATTATCAGTAGATTTCTAACAGACTTTGCAATGTTTTTACTAAATTACAGTTGCCACTCCTCCTACCAAAAGAAGCCAGGTGTGGTAGCCACACAGGTAAGAGCCACCAAAAGGAGTGGACTGCAGTTATCCCAGACCCAGAATACAGACACACACATACACCCACTGAAAACTCTTTAGGGGATGTGCCCTATCTTTATCTTGTATGCTCATGTCATGCCGGGTCCTAATCTCTGATAAGGAGTTCTCCGTGTGACCTCTTACGGTACAAGGACAACAAAAATTGTCCTCAGACAGACCAAAAGAATTGTAAATCACAATTTAGAAGTAAGAGCAGCAGCAGAGATCTTGCATCTTCTTTCCAGGAGCATAGAAAGAGTCAAAAAGTCAAACCTTAAATCCAATAACTTACATCCCATGCAAAAAAAATGGGCTTCCCTTTCATAATATTACATGATATTATAGATAGCAGCACTGAGACAAATGGTCTGTCAGCATATAAAGAACACTGGAAATCAGTGGCAAAAGTTAAGAAAAACCATACACATCTCCATTTAAACAACCACCAGGTATTTTCATTCTCTGTAACATTTAAGAACATGATATACACAGAATAATTAACGGCCTCAGAGAGATCTGGATTAGAACAAGGCACATAATCTTTGCCTTCTACTTCCACTAATGGCCCGAACACTCCATGAGAATAGCCAGACAAATTGAACATTTTTATCTCTGTCTGAAAATTATCACTGATTTAATGACAAACACAGTCTTTTCCAACAGCTTTCACTTCACCAAAAGGAAAAAAAAGGTTATCTGCTAAAAATCAAGAGAGTTCTATATTCTTTTCAAGAAAACAGCCCAGATTGCTACTGCACAAGTAGGTTTGTTCTGTGTCTGCTCTAACTTAGCTGCTTTTGTCAAGATTTACACACCTCTTCATATGAACTTGATTTTTTCTTTATTAACTTGCCCTAATGCCAAGTAACTATGGAACAGTGTCTACAAATTAATCTAGCACTAAGACAACTGTGTTAAAACCCCATCACCTATAGTGTGGAAGTTTTCTGTGATGCTGCTGGGAGCATCTGCCAGGAAAGCTGCTCCAGATTTTCCCTTCCAAGCTGAATTTTATATGCCAAGCTTTTTGAACCTTGAAGCTGACATCTACCAAATGAGCTGTCAAGTTCCAAAAGAGATTTTCAAAGACATTCAGAAAATACCATGCTTGTAAAAGAGTTGTTTCCAGCATTCAGAAAACCCTTAGCAACAACTAATTCATTCCATTGCAAATGTATTCCATCTCACTTTTGATTTAATTGCCAAGTGCTTCTCTCTCTTATCTTATTCAGGCTTTTGGTACCTTTAGATACCAAGTTATTTTTCTCAAAGATAAAACTGTATGTCTTCCCCAGCCATCTACTAATAGCATGTGGCTTTAAAAATACTTCTGCAATAATAACAGTCATGAATAACAAGTGATATCCTGATTTTAGCTTCCACCATTGATTTCTGTGTTTTCCTGGACACATACGAACTATGAAGTGAATATTAATTTTATTCCCTGTCTACTCTTCTGTTTCTATGTTTTTGACTCCTGGAAATAGTAACAGAGAAATTAAACCTGCAATAGCATTTCCTCTCAAATACACAGTACGACCCTATATATAATATTGGGACTCAAAAATGCAGGTTCATCTTGAAGAACTTAAATTCTAAATGGGTTGAGGGAAATCACTTACTGAGTTTCTCTATACCACAATATTCACTTAAAAAATAAAGATCAGCTATTTAATAGTGTCCAGAGAACCACAAACTGAGCTAAGTTCTTCTGCAGCTCTCTGCAAGGTGTTGAGTCTACTCGGGTTGAGTGTGATCCACTTTTGCTACTGGTGTTTTTCCACTGTCTCCTTTCAAGGCTTGAATAAGTAACTTTATACTGCCAAATGCATTTACAGAGCTAATGTAATATATATTTAAGAGGTGCTGCAGAGTGGCCTCAAATACCTAAAACTCTGCTCTAATATCACTCGCTTTACAATGTGGAAATACCACACCAAAAAAAAAAAAAAAAAAAGAAAGAAATAAAATGCAAAGGAAAAATTTATAGAATCATAAACTCGCGAACTATATTCCATTCTTTCTCCCTTAAAAGTTGCATCACATTCCTGTGATGATTGTGGTTTCTTTTTTCCTGGACTAATGATGCTTTAGCACTCTGTTCTTAAAGCTCACATTGCTGGGGTACAGACAATAACAATATTAACACAACTCAAATTTGTATTATCCACTGAAATGTCAGCATTATCTTTTTACAATCTTTCTTCACTTGCTCCCAGATTTTCATCAGCCTTTTTAAATAATAGATGGTGTAAGTCCTTTCAAAGGAAAATCCCAACAATCCATATGGTGGAGGGTGTTAGCTGAAGGCAAGTGTGGACTGGCTGACACAGAGTGCCTAGGATACATTCAGACCTATGTTCCACAGTCACACTTTTCAACAGCTGACAGGAATATAGGACTACACAATAAAAATGTTTTACTGGTAAAAATGATTACTAGTTGTGAACAAAACTACTCCATAGCACCTTGTGATTGGTGTCTTGACATTTCCCAAATCACTACTCTCCATAAACCCTGAATGATTCACAAAAATCAATGGCTACTGGCAGAACAATATTTTACAAAGGTGGCAGGCAACAGGCAGTGCAATGTTATCCTTTTTAACCTGTGTGGCAGTACAGATGATATTATTGCAGTATTTTTAGGCATACATGGCTCTTAATACATATAAATGTGGCTAGCAACATACAGGTAAATAAAGAATAGTTGCTGAACCAATGAGATTAAGGATTCAATGCATGTAACAGCAAGGAAAATAAGGTTGAAAGTAGAGGGAATAAAGACTGAAATACATGAACACATCACTGTTATCTTATGTAGTCTAGTTCCCACAGGAAAAATTCACAAAAAATAAGTTTTTGCATACACAGGGAATATTTGCTTACATATGAAAAAATTAGTTATCTACACTTTTTCAGGTAATGATAGCCCAAGATGAAATCTAATATCCATCAAAAATAGTGATGACTGCTTCAATCATCATTTCTGGTACGAAAATATTTACCCCCTGTTCATTGAGATCAGTAACTACACCCTCTTAAACCATATGTTCACAGTAATAAAAATCAAATGGCTTATTTGCTGGAAATACAAGACAGAAGATGCAGGAATTAACTGTAGCTTTAAAAAAAAAAAAAGAAATACAGAATATTGAAGAATAGCAGTAAGACATTAAAATAATAACTTCATAACTAATGGAAGAGAAATTGGTAAGAGGAAGGATAGGACAAAGTTAAAAGACTTATTGACAGTATCAACTCAAAATTGAATAACAAAGTATAACTCATATGGGCCATAATTTTCCAGGATTCTGCATCCAACTTGGGGTGTTATCCATTGCAGTCAGATGCCTGGTCCCCTTATTGCCTCTAAAAATATGAATCACTGATCATATAGAGGAAAAAAAAAAATCCAAATTTGAATGGAAGCATACCAGAAATAAGGATCTAAACAGTTCTTGCTACTTCCCTTATCTTCAGAGCATCTGTCAGCACAGTAAATAAGTTCTAGCTGGTAGCAGAGTTTTGAAAAATAGGAAGATGAAAGACTTGTGCCTCAAAATTTAATTATTGACACATGAGGGAATGAATTTATGCTGTGAAGCCCTTACCCTTGGATCTGGTCAGAAAATAGAGTTACTGAGAGCTGTCAAGGATATTCTAAATGGCACTGACATAGAGAGGCAACTCAAACCAGGTCATCTGGAGTCAGAACTATATTCATGGAGTAATTCAGTCAGGGCAGCAAATACAGAAATAGAGAAGTTGCAGAAGCACTTTTGGTATGAGGCTTTCTCCACATCATCTCCTTTGTTTACTTTTTATTTTCCACAAGACACACATTTTCTTTGGATTTAATCACCTATGAAAAGATGACCTTGTAGGCTTTTAATATCCTTAAGCTCCAAACATGCCTTCTTCTCAAAAAAGTTTGAAAATTTCATAGCTGTTTCATTGATACTAACAGAGGAATCAAGCCATCAAGCCATTTTGCCATCAGACTCCAGAAGGTGATTTCTCTAGCCTTTGTTTGGGATAGGCAGGAAACAGGATGAAGGGAGGCATGAGTGAAACAGAATGAAAATATTGCATTAGGGCACATTTGCTAAACCCAGAGGGTATAAGCCAGACAAGAATTAATAACTGAGGCTGTGCTAGTCACAGTATTAAAAAAAACACCACTCTGGACTTTCTGTTTTCTCTTGTAGTTTAGACAAACGAAGGACAGAAATACAGAATTTTGCCAATGAATGGTGAAAAAGTGTTGGGTAGGCTGGGAAGGGGAATCTGCAGTGCCAGAATCACTACAATAGAATTCAAGAATACTTTTACTCTCTATCCTTTTCATTTCAATAAACAGAGGAGCTGATCACTTATAATATTCAAGATTCCCAAGCAGAGGCTGTAAGAAACCACAGGGGAAATTTAGAAGCTATTTGAAGTAAACCATTTTCCTATGTTCTATAATTTAAGGCAATTAGACTCTTATCCTAAATTTCATTAATGCTTGCTTCTAAAACATGAATCATTGCTTCTAAAACATGAAATACACAAGTTACATCTGAAATCAGGATTTTTAATTCCACTAGTTTCAGAAATTATGACCCTTGATGATGTTGCTACCTATCTATGACCTCCACCACCACTCTCTGCTCCAAACAGTGCACTGTTAATTTTCTTGCCTTTCTCAGGCCCTCTAGAGTGTACATTTTACCCCACTTCCAGTTTAAAGTTTCATGATGGTTGAAGTAAACTCCTACCTGTCTCACATACAACTTCCTTACATAAAGAAAAAGTGAGATCCACTTTGATTAGAGTAGCAGCATTAAAGTTGGTTATAAGTATACCTCACTTTAATATTCTTAGTAAAAGAGTACTTGAATGAAATTCTTGTGTTCATTTTAAGGAAGAGGTCAGACATGAGGACCTGCTGATCCCACCTAGCTAAGAGAATCTATGAATTATTTACTATCTTTACTATATGATCAGAATTCATATTTTGCACAAGTTCTACCGTTGGCCTTGGCTTATTTATGCCAAATACATAAGGGAAACTCAAGGTATCAGGGGTTTATACTGCCATGGACAGTAACAAAATGAACCAAAAATCTGTAAACTGCAAGACAAACAGGTCAGATGCCAGGTTTCTGATCAGGAATTAAATTCTGCTGTAACTTGAGGTCATAACCTGTAACTTAAAATCTCATCAATATTCAATTCTCTTGTGTATGCACATGGATGGTGTGTGAGAAATCTCCAAAAAGGCTTCATCTAGTCAAGATTTTTTTCTATTTCTTTTTTTCTAAAAGAGGAGAGACAAGATAGTATTAAAATAAAATAGAACAGCTGCCTCATGACCTACAAGATCTAACCAAGATTTTTGACTGAAAATTATGTGTATTGATTTATTTATACAATTAAATCCCCACCATGCTTCATAAAACTAACTTACTTCTAGATAAGATGCAGAGATATAAACAGGAAGTGTGCCCTCCTACTGATATTTAGTTAGACAGACAGTTTTATGAGAACTAAAATAGTAAGGGAAGTTCATTCTTCTCACAATTTTCTTTGCTCTAAGACATATTTATTAAGATATTTTGATTGAATCCCAGTACATTCAGTGCTTGCAGCCGTCGCTGACATCTGCAAAGAGCTACAGATCTTTTTAACAGGAAATACTTCATTTCTAGCAGATCTTATTTGCAATTTTGGCAAATTCCCCTCAAGCCAATGACTCACATTTGTATTTGGTCTCACTCTAGTGCATTGGGAATTTTACATTCTCCTCTGTATTCGAGGCCTGTCTTTCACTATTTAGATAAAAGAAAGCAAACTGACAGCACAACAACATAAGTACAGCTTTAATTTCTTGCAGTGCAACTAAAGCCCCAAGGGTTTACTCCTCAGCAAAAAGAACTGGAAGCTGCAAATTAATCTGGCTGAAAGTTCCTAATATTACAAGTAGTAGGGGATCATTAAGCTCTCAGCAGCATAGGGTTATAAATGGCCTTTTGTAAACTGAGAAAACCAAATATGAACCTAGAAGACCTTGTATGACTGCTGGAATACAAAACACTGTGTGCCTGCCAGGAATTCCCCTCACAGGTATGGGTCTCAGACACCTGTAAATCCATGGCAAGACACAGGTGTGCAACCATTCCAGAGAGAACTGGGGCTTCCTGGCATTATGGATACACACAATCACAGTTCCACTCCAGCATAACCTATGAACTACCAATTTAACAATGACCAGCAACCTGACCCCAAAAACCACGTTCTGTATCAAATTTTTGAGAAGAGTACTGTAGGTATCAATATTGGATTCCAACACCAATGTGAAGGGAAGCTGACTGGTCAGAAAGCAGAAACGGATCAATTCGTCTCATGATAGCTTTTAAGTGAAAACTAGTTTGCCAAAAGTAACTTCAATGAGGTAATCATTCTCACTTTATTAATATACAACAATTTATTTCCTCCATCCTTGCATTTATAAAAGAGCTTGTAAAAAAGAGCTTAAGTCCTAATTAAAGGACTAAAGTACCAATATCATTATGTACACTGCTAAAATTAAAAATGGAGAAATAAATTTTACTGCTTCATTGCACCTCAGTTGATATAAAAACAACCCACAAAACTATCTCACCTCAAGAGCTACCATGTTTAGCAAACATAGAAGAATTACTTTGCAAACTTTTCTTTTTGCAAAGAAAATCAATGCCATTTTATGATTGTTAGGCTGATTTAGTCCCACTCTATATTCAAATACTATCTATATTTCTTTATTTACATAATCCATTACAGCATTGACTTTTCCTCATTTCAAACAGCATACTGCCTATATAAACATTCTACCATTCCTGACTATTTCAAGCATGTCTACTATTATTTCATAAATAGTGGGTGATGTATCATCTCTAGTTTAGTCAAAGCATCATGTTTAATATGGTATGTCAGAATAAGTTCTGTTTTGCATGCCATTACTTTCAAATATGTTCCCCATCTCTTTAAATAGTCAGTCATAATGGGTTTTCTTGCTTGTGTCTTTTTTATTTATTTTTACTTTTTTATCTGTGTGGGTAAGTTCAATATTCCAAGAGAATTATATCCTCCCACCTTTACAGTGGTACTGAAGT
Source organism: Drymodes brunneopygia (assembly GCA_013400955.1). Lineage (NCBI taxonomy): Eukaryota > Metazoa > Chordata > Aves > Passeriformes > Petroicidae > Drymodes > Drymodes brunneopygia. Next base: position 953,532 of record VZTZ01019725.1, read on the forward strand.
CATACTCCTTCTCTTGTGCTTCATCATCCAGACATCATCTTTTTGTTCAACATTAACCTGTGAACCACCATGCCCAAAAAAAAGCCTCTAAGTAACATAAGAAGTAAGGCACTATTTTCCTTTATTTTGCTGAAGCCTAATGCATCTTACATCTCACAATTCTTATTTCTCTCATATGATCTAGTTCAGATGAATGAACAGTGAAAAGACCTTCCAACTAATTTAATTGAACTTTTGCCCTTCACATAAATGTAACAAATAATTCACTTACAGAATAACTTTGTCTAAGTCTACCAGTTGACAAAGACAAATATTGCCATTTTTTAGCAAACTGCAAATTCTTTAAATCTAAATTTAACAATAGATAACTGAGGACTCAGGGCAAAAGCCAAAGGGAGATCTGAAGTCACATTTACCAACTAATCCTTCCCAAGAGATAGTACATCTAAATTTTTTGTCAAATATTCTCTCAGTGATGTTGTTTAAATTTTTTCCAGATTTAAATGTCTTTGAACATTAATGTTTAATCAAATTTGCTTCTTAATGGAATGTGGACAGTAATGTGCATCTGTGTAATAACACTGAATAGTACAAACTGTGCATTGAACATATTAATTAATAATTACTTAATTAAGTAATAATTACTGCTACTACTGGTGGTGTGTCAACTAAAAGACTGCTATGGCTGATCTCAGCACACATGAAGACAATCCCTGCCTCGAGAAATTACAGAATCTCCTGTAATAATGAATAAACAATAACAACAATTACTGAAGCCTTAGGAAAAAAAAATATGTTGGCAACTTCATCCTTTTTTTGTACCTTCATTTTCTTTATACTTTAACAAAAGAAAAAAACAGATGAAGGGATTTTCTGGCAGTGGGCTCTCTGGTGGATTAAGGAACAGCAGCTCTTCTGTGGGAATAATTCTCCTAAGATTTTCCTGGCTGACTGATAGCCTGGTACTATGACTCGGTTGCAGGAACATGGAGGAAATCCAGGAAAGAGATTCATAAAAAGGATAAAAACACATTTCTGTGATATCACTAACAGTATACTATAGAGGAAATTCATATCTACTTGGCATTTGTAATTCAGTTTTAAAATCTGTTTTAAATATGTACATGAACTCAAGTGTATATATATTAAATCAGTTTCTCTGAATACAAGCCAAAAATTGCATTTAAAATTTTTTATAAAGTGTTTAGAAGTCTGGCTCTACTGAATACAATAAGATTTTGACATTATTTCTACTGAATTAAAGATTCACCTGACAGCTATTTTATAAATTTCATAGTACTTCCCTCTCTTTAAGACTTTAATCATAATTTTCAAGGATTTTCTTTCTCTTTACAAAAAATTCTGCACAACTTGTGCTGAATTCTATGGGAAAGAGTAATGGGAGAGTGGAAAAAATCCCCAGCAAGCAGGGTTTTTTATTGTTTCCCATCTTGTACATCAATCCACCTTCACCACACACACATAACCCCTTCCTTTTCCTACTGAAAACTCCCTTTCCGAGTGGTAGAGGTGAAGAAGGTGAACATGGCCAGGATTTCTGGACTATTGACCAAAACAAATCAATCTATGTGGACTTCCAACACATTCAGAGCACAGAAGACCTATGATGCCCTTCTATGCCAGTCAACAGAATTTAGTGGCAAACAAGGTGCACTTTTGGAAATGGAGTTTTGGCAGCTGCAGTCTTTGAGTAAAACTGTGAATCTTCCACATCCAATGCAGAAGTGAAATAAGAGCAAGTGAAGTTCTAGTATGAAAAACAATGGTTCGGTACAACTAGGTTTTTAATTTTATAAACTAATTTCAACAATTATCTCCTTATAGTAAGAAATTCAGTAAGCTTATTTATTATCTGAAATATAAGTACTAAGTAGAAACAAAAATCCCCAAAATATTCAACATTTTTCTTTTGCAAAGAAAATATGAAATCTTAAATGCCATCAACCTGTCAAACCCATGTTCACGTGAAGTCTATTAATCAGCAGCTCCACTGCTAATAAAGTCTTACAAGATCTTACAAACTAGTCTGTCTGAGAAAAACTATAGTGGGAGAAAAGACATAGCAAAGAAAGAAACTGAGTAGTAATATATTTGAAATTTTTTAAAAATTAAAAATCAAAAATTTTGAGAAGAAAACTCTATCTTGACTAGGGCTGATATGTTGTCACAGAATGCTGAATTCATCAAAAGAAGCCTAACCCTTTTATTGCTATAAAGAATGTTACATTCAATATTTCATTTGCTGCAGCAGCTGAAACATCACGTGATGTGATTTAAAGTCACTCACAAATTTAATATTATCCCAAAGGAATTGATTACCACTGGATCTAGTTTCAGTCCAGAGCTATTAATAGGCTTCACAAATTAATCCAATATAGATGTTTGTGTTATGTAGTGTTGTTCTCTTTACAGGATAATACAGAATAAAATGTTCAAGCAGTACACTTTATTAATAAAGCAGAAATATTGAGTCATCCAGAAACAGGGAACAGAGGAAGTTTTTACTTTGTTGAGTCAAGGAGTTATTAACAGACATTGCAACTTCAGGAGACAACATCTGATCACAAAAAAAAGGGTATTTGCATCTCCAGTGAGACACACCAGTGTTTCCTCCAGCAACTTGAAATTATCTAGAAATACATCAAGAGATTCATCCTAGCAGGTCCCTCCCAGGTCAGTGAGTAATGATTTCCCAGAATCAAAGTCAAAGGAAAGTCCAGTAAATGAAATAAGTTGTGCAAAATTTAAAATTTCTCCATTTCTCTAAGAGTTGTCCACAACTTCCCCAAACAAACAAACAAAAAAAAAGATGTAATAAGCAGGGGAGCTGCTGCAGCCCTAACAGCACCACAGGAATATGTAATGATTTCCTCCATCGCTGCTGCAGGTAACCACTAATAACTGAGCAGGCTAATGCAAGAAGAGAAAGGGGATTGCTCCAGAGCCAGGGACTCAAGGAAAAATTCCTGCAGGCAGTAGAATGCTCAGAAAGGGACAGTGCAACCAATTAAGTGTCCAGAGACAGATAAGCTTACATACATACACATTCCAAGGTGGAACAAGAAATCTAGGCATTTTTAACACACAGAGGAGCCAAAAACTTGGCTCTTTGCTGCAGACTGTAAAGCTACTGCAAGGAAAACATTATTTGCCTACTCAATTTACCTCCTCTGCCTTCATTAAAAAGAAAAAATTAAAGAGCAAAGAAACTGCTCTAATTTTACATGACTGCAAAACAGATTCAATCAAATGGAAAAAGATCTACAGCTCTGAGCAAGTTTTATTGGAAATCCATTGAAAAAAAAAAAATACCTAGTCCTTACAGTTTAAAAAAATATGCAATTTTCAATTGAAAGGAAATCTTGTTACTAAAATAGCATTTTATTTTTTAAAACACCGAGAGAAACCATTAAAAGTTTGAAAAAGAAGGAAAATGTTTAGAGGATATCCAGCTTATACATAGTTCCACATCTGCCAATAAAGGCTTTAATTCCAAATTGGAAGAAAATAGTTTCAAACTGCCAAGTTACCAAAGCATAATAATGCAATTGCATTATACTCAGTCTTTCTGAACTGTTTACTCAAACGCTACAAGTTGACTATGAAGAACACTGAATATTGTAGAAAACAATGAGATTTACGTAACTTCAGTATTTAAATTGGAGCTCTTAAAGCAAAAATATAAATTTGAGATCACTGTACAAATCTAGCTACACAGCAGCTCATCATACGGAAGTTACAAAATTGTATTAGTTACAGGAAAACTTCACTTCTGAGCTCTCAGTCTAAGTACATGCAATGAAGGCAAATTTCAATTTATACTAACTTTTAATGCGGAACAGAACCAGAAAAAGAACTTAACAACCTACCAGGTTACTGGTTAAAATTGAGAGTGCTCAGTCTCAATTAAATGTTAGTCTCTTCTCATCTGTTTTCTCGTCAGTGCTGTCCACCCTGCTGCTCCTGCTTTTAACACTAAACAGCACGAAGTAACAGCAAGTGATGTCATTTTTGTCACAAAGAAGGCAAAATGCTAATATTCTGGATTTAAATGGGGACAGAGATACAAGGAGAAGGGATTTCCCCATCTTCATAACTTAACAAAGGCTTCTACTGGAAAACAGGTCTAAGTGTTAGGTCAGTCAGTGCCCTGAAACTTCTCCAGATGCAGAGGCCAAATCTGAATACCACTCACACACACACAAACAATTCCTTCCAGGTTTAACAGACAAACCCATTTAGTGATGTGAAGGTCCATCATGTTGCTGACACAGACTTTAACATTGTGTGACTGGCAATATAAAGTTACAGAGCCTATCTACTCTGTGGTTCTCAGACTCTTTCTTCAACCTAATTAAGAAATGCCATCCATTAAGAACTTGAAAAGTTTATTTTCACTGATAACTGGATTTGCTATATATTTTCTCTAGGTGAAACTTAAAACAGTAAGAAATCAGCCACCAATTCAGCATTAAATTAGTACTGCTGACCTGCATACAGAAGAGTTAACATTTGTATTCTTCAAAAGTGCAGAATGCCATGCCTGAGCGCACTAGTCTCCTGGGCAGAAATGAAACATTTCACAAACACAACTATGAAAAATGAAAGCTTAGCTTTAAAGGGGTGTGAAGCTGTAGAAATAACCACTGAAAGTTCCTTGTTAGAACTGCACCAACAGTAAGGTGGTTATTTGCCAGAATATGTTGAAGCTTACTGTCTTTCTACATGTTGTTAAAACTATCTTTGTCAGAAAGTGCAATCCCATAGGCACATAAAAATTTTTGTATAAAGTCAGACTTAATTTATAAAAGATCTGATGGTGCCAACTAGCAGGTCTTTCCCCATGTTCTCAGAGTCTGTCCCTGTGGCCCCACTGCTCTGTTTGCTGAAACCACAATTTGGTATCTGATTTCCCTCTGCAGCAACAGAAACTCTTCACCACGGCACTAAGGCAAATGCTTTTAGGGAACATGCAAATCTCTCAAGTAAGCAGAGAGATGCAAATGAACACAATCCCCTGTTGCACAAATGCAATGTTCCAAATTCATCAGGGGTAACCCTGAGGGCACTGCTTGGCTTCAAAGAAAATGCACAGGAGGAGCTATAGGAGGAGTCCGTCCAGTTGCCCGTGCTTCAGTCAAAGCATGCCAGTATAATTGGTGATCCTAAAGCATTTCAGATTTTGTTTAAGCTACAGTTACAAAATTATGTTATTCTAAACTTAATCAATGTTCTTTAAATTGAAGAAAAATAATCCCCAAGGCTATTATTAAAGAAGAAACTCTGTTTTTTTATCTTGCTTTACCTTCTTGTTTTCCAGTTTTGACTTACCACATTTCCTACTAAAAATTTTCTCAAATGAGAAACTAAAGCAACTGAACTGTATTTGCATAAATACAACTTTACTGGGGTGCATGAATCTTAACTTGATAGCTCTCCTACGATTGATGCAACTGTTATCAGCAATGGGGAGAGAAAAAGGGGAAGAAAATTTGTGAGAGAAAGAACAATGTCTGTAAACTTGACTGGCATAAATGCTCTTCTCACTTTTCTTGGTGTAAAGACTTGTTTTCATCTAAACTACAGAGTATTTCAGAGAACTGAATGTGATCTGACAGCTAATCTTAAATTGTGTCACTATATACAGAAGGGGAACAAAAAAAAGTCCACAGACACTGTATTATCTATCATACTTTGAGGAAGTTGTATAGGGCTGGAGCAACTTTCCCACAAAGACAGGCTGAGAGAGCTGAGGATATTCAGGGAAGAGAAGGCTCCAAGAAGACCTAATTGCAGCCTTCAGTAGTTAAAGGGAGCCTAAAAGAAAGCCAGAGAGGGACTTTCTAGAAGGGCAGATAGTGACAGGACAAGGGGGGATGACTTCAAACTGAAAGAGAGTAGGTTTAGGTTAGGTATTAGGAAGAAAATCATCACTGTGGGGATGTGTGGGACACTGGAACAGACTGTCCAGAGAAGCTGTGGCTGTCCCATCCCTGGAGGTGTTCAAGGACAGGTTGGATGGGGCCCCCTGGTTTAGTGGAAGGTGTCCCTGCCCACAGCAGCAGGGCTGGAACTGGATGACCTTTAAGGTCCCTTCGAACCCAAACCATTGGTTAAAAATCTAATATATAATACAAGCATTCACTAAAAATACTGCTCGATATATTCTGCCGTCTTTCTTGAGATCCCTTCCTAATGAATTGGAATTTCTGGTGCAATGGGGAATCATCAGGCCCCTTTCTCATGCTCAGAGTACATTTACAGACAGCAATCTCACTGTCACACAAAGAGATCATTGAGGAAGATGCCACACAAAGGCCTCTAAGCACTGTGCCCTATGGCATGCTGGAGTCCCTTCCCCCTGAACCACCTGGGGCATGAATGAATGCATAAACCATAAAGTTCCACTGAATATGTCCTGTCTTCAACTGCACAGGCTTCTGTTTTCAGAATCAAGACAAAAGCCCTCCAAGGAGCATGGAGCACAATGACAGACATTGCTCCTCTTGAATTCTGTGCTCATAAACATGAATAGTTCAAGAGCAAAGGTAAAGTGGTTGAGACACAAAGTCTCCTCTGGCTTAGGACAGCCTTGTATGTATTTTGGTGCCCAAAAATAGAGCAATCCGAGGTGAAAATCTAACAATAATTCTAACTCCTTGCCCACCATAAAAATAGCGAAAGACAGGATTTTAAAATGCTATTCCTTCTTTAGAAGTTTGCCTTTTTATGGATCAAAATTCCACAAAGTTTCAGTAAGATTGTACAAACAAACTTTAAAAACTTGCAAAACAGACGTTCTATTTCTAAAAGTACTCAAGCAGGGTAGTAAACAGAATTTATACACACCTAGAAGCTTGGGTTCTTTGTAACCTCCCATTTGGCCAGAACACACATTCTAGCTTAGTATACACCCTAATCATACACACACAAAACTTTCTTACCTGAAGAATTACAATCAGCTGTCACTCAGTCATGTGTCCACTCTACACTGTGGTCAGTGAAATCTAACAGCTCAAGTTTTTGAAGCACAAACATTTATTGTCTTTTGTCCTTCCAGGCACTTCAGAAAACATTTCCTCTAGCAAATGTAAAGTACATTTTATCCTTTTATTTCAACATCTGATTTTAGTAGTATTTTCTAAAATTAGAGGGACTTTAACACGAACTTTTTGGAAAAGATTTCTACATCAATGCTTTCTGCAATTGGTTTTGCAATAACAACAACTCTTTTGGAGAAAATGCTAGTAATATAGAAGATGCAAAGCTGGCTGATACTAATAACAAGGAGTTTGCATGTAATATTTGCATGTAATGTGTCTAAAGCTAGACTGTGAAGACTAGGAAGAAATCTACAAATTAAACACCATTTTCACTAGTATCACATAACAAGTAACTTTACTACCATAATCAGTCTTTCTTACCTAGGTTACTTGCCCATCAAAACATTTTCTTGTGGTTACTAGTTCTGAACACTCCTGTTCCACAGATGTGTTTCAATTAATCCCAGTCCTGCTAAGATCTGTCACAACTTAACAAATTCTCTTGTTCCTAAAAGACCTGATAGACAGCATTATGAAACAGCATTACTCTAACTTTTTTTAGAAAAGTTACAGCACAAAATACAGGGCAGCTTTTGCACTGAACAAATTCTTTCAGTCTCCACTATAAGGTAAGACATTTTGCCTGTTGCCAGCTTAATAGTTTCCCTGCAGAAGACCTTCAGATCTGCTAGATTACTTTCTTTTAAACGTTTTTTTTTTTCAGATTGTTCACAGTGATACATTTAATCTGCAACCACAGATGGAAATAAATCATAAAAATAGACCAAATGCATTCTGTAGCTGACAAGTGAACTGCATCCTAACTGGTGACCATACAGGTTTGCTCTGAGATGCACAGGTTACAGACCAGAGGCCAGTTGCAGTCAGTCCTGGACCACTCCAGCATTTGTGCTTAGATCCTCTTCAACCCCTCAGGGCTTTCTCTGGTTTAGGTTGTGCTTTGGAGGACAAGAGAAGCAGTAACTGCTCATGTATTTTTTCATTATTTCTTCTTTAACAAACTCAGTCTTAACATTACACTCTTCTCAGGCTTCCCTTTATACAAAAGACTGTTTCGGCTTATCCCTCTACTCACTAACCTAAATGAATCTTAGAGATGCTCTTATACTTCAGCCCACTCTAGGATTAGAAAATGAGGGCAATTAATGGCTCCTGTTCTGGATCTATTCTTACACCTTGCTTATATCCAAACCAAAAAATAAACATTGTGAGGGGACATGATGAAAAATCATCTGAAAGTCAAGATTTTAGAATTCAGAGCTCAGTATTTCAGTATGCCCAGCAACAGAAGGGTCTAACAAGGTGACTACAAAATCTGTTTTTCATTATCACTTTGTAACTATAACCTTGGCACTTACACACACAGATTATGAGACACCATAACTCTAAACAGGAAACAAAACAAAAACAAAACAAAAAAAACCAGAAAAACACACTAGTGAACCTGATCTAAGGTAGTCAAAGTTTATTCACATAAACAGTGATCCAATATAACCTGTCAGCATCTAAAAAGCACAATAATTCTTGTCACATCAGGTTATTAATCTGCCAGTCAGATCTGTCTTATTTTTCAGCAGCAATGGCAACAACTGGATTATAAATATATTTATTTTCCTTTGATAGCTCTACCTATGCACTTGCACATTGACAAAAATGTAAAGAACAAAAAGTATTCAGCTATATGTGCAAACAAATAGGTGACATGTTTTTCTTAGGAACAATGGGCACTAACTTGCCCTGCCAGAGAGAAACAATCATTTATTCTCATGAAGAGTCAGTCAAATCTCACAGGAAATATACTGTGCTAGATTGTGATCTTCAGCATGCAATCATGGGAAGCACTTCAAAGCAGGAAAAGGAATAAAAGCCATGACAAAAGGAGTAAGATCAACTTGATGAAATAGCATATATTTTGATTCTGGGGTATGATTTTCATGCAATTAAGACTGTGATTTTAAAAATACTTGACAAAGCCATTCTTTGGGGCTATTCAGATAACTCATGTAACATGTACTCTCTTCATAAACATTAAACCAGAAGAAAAACAAGCTAAATATGTCAAGTAAATTATGCAGAGTGATCCAGTCACTTGTGGCAAGATACAAAAGACACTTAAAGGTTGTGACACTGAACAAGGCAACAGATGCTGAGAACCCAGCTCCTTCGAGCAGAAAGCACAGCCCTAACTTGAGTACCTAAAGTTACTGTAAAAGTGGGTAGAGAAGTTGCCTAAAAGTAGAACAGAAACACTTAAACAATCCACAAGAAACATTCACAGGAGAAGACCTTCTGAAATCTTTTCCATTTACGATGACTAAATCAGATGTCAGAGACATCCCAAGCTGGAAAATTATAACCTGCATTGTCCAACACGTAAGAGATCACGACTGTCACACTGACACACAAATTTTGGTTATTGTGTTTAGGAATCTAAGTCATGAGAACATGCTCCACCCTTATTTCACCAAATGAGTGCAAGCCAGAGGGAGGAAGCAAGAATGGAGCTGTTTTCCTACCCTCAAGCTTACACCATGCACCAACACAGAGTGGGCATGGACAAGACAGAAAGCAGCTTTGCACAAAAGGACTTCAGGCTCCTGGTGGGCAAGTGAGGAGTGGTCAGAGCATGTCTTCTTCATTTCCTTGTGCCTCTAATGATTTCTACTGTCTGAGTACATAAAAGCAGATAAAAATTAAGGGCTAACCACTCAATAGTTCAGAGTTGGTACTGGATTGCTAACAGTGAATATTAACTCAAGCATTTTGATTGGCCTGCTGCTTAATAGGAACACAGACACCACATGTAACCACGATAAGAATCCTAGACAATTGCTAAAATATGACAGTTACAGTAAGATCAGATTGTCAAAGATTAATTGACACACCACTGAAATACTGCTAGGTTGCAAAAATATTCCTGTTCTCTCTCTTACAAGAATAATAGAAATATGATAAAGCAAAGACATAAAAACCTAACTGAATAAAACTTCCTAGTTTGTAGTTCTTAAATTTGCAATTACCTGAATCCTTTCTAAAATAAAGTAAGTAGTAAAATATATAAGGTAATACCTAATTTGTTTAAAAGGTTTAAAATTCTAAGCGTGAAAACAATTAAATTCTTATCTTAGGAAAAAACTAACTGCCAGATAAATACTGGATGTGTTTAAGAGAGATACAGTGCAATATTATTATCTCCAATATGAAAAATTGAATTATTTATCTAGTGTTGTTTGTTTCATAACCATGATAAAATACTAATTTAAAATAAAATAAAATGCTTAGGCTTTTGCAGAAATTACCTTAATATATCATCCCAAAGAAGAGATAAATAATCAAGCTACAGCATTTTGGAAAAAAATTCAAAATGAATCTGTAGTTCCCAAACAGTAGCACAAAATGAACAGTATGAACTGAAAAATGTATGTGACAAGTCTTAGACCTGAAATATTTGGAGATATAAATTTTATTTTAACATGGCCAGGTTTTGTTGGCAAATCTTGCAACAAGTTGACTAATGCTCCAGCTGGTATCAATGACAGAGCCCTCACTGATTCCAAGCAACTGCTCCCATTCAGAGAAGGAAAATGCTTTTCCAGCCCAGGGGAATATCTTAAATTCTTTCACAAACATACACAAAAATAGAAAGAAACAAACAGAAAAGAACACCGTAACTCGCTTTGCTTTTCTCTGCATACTTCATGCAGTCATTTCTCCCAAATCTCCATCCAAGTGAGTTTAATGACAAGAAGACTCAGCAAAGCCAGTAAATATTCAGTGAAATTCACGGAAGGCAAAATTATACTGTGTTAACACAGCCAAATATAGCAGAAGAACAACTCTGAAACACACCACATAAACACCACAAATCAAAAAAATCCCTTGTCATTCTCCAACAGGCACTGGAAACCCTACCAAGCTCACAAAAGCATTCAAAAGACACAAACCTGGATTCTTCCTAGCACCTGTAAATCCTGTGATTTATTAACTCAGCTCCTTCCACCATGACTTTTGATCACAGAAAAGGAAACCAGAGATTGCAGCCATTAGAATCTTGGAAAGCAATCATGCTGTTGTTATCATGATAATTTACTTATGCTCATCTGAGAATGGTAAAATACTGACAAATTAAATAAATCATGATATAAGGGATGGAGCAGGGGGAGGGGAAGAGGCAGAAAAGCAAATCAACATGTCACCAAAGCCAGCAGAGTCTACAAAGTGATTTATTTCAGTTTTACCTGGCAAGGACTGCCTTCTTTTAACACCCTTAGTTTTTCAACTTGATTACTCAAAGGCCTTCTCCACCACTAACTGCTGTCAACTGAGACTCAATAATTTAGCACTGGTTTGTCACATGGCTCTGACAAGTAATTTTTGATCTTCATCATCCCATCACAGTATGCTGTGAGATAAGCCCACAATAATATGCTAAGAAGTTAAGAAATGACAAACACTTCCTTCTGTCTCAAGTCCAAAGGAAACCCATCATGATCTTACACAAGATGTAATCTATTGATATGGAAAACAGAATATAGCTACAGAGTCAGCTCATAGTGATGACAAAAACAGGGGCATTTCCTCCAGCACAGGGCTGCACACCACATTGAGGTACAACTCCATTCTGGGATCAAAAATAATTTTAATTGCTCTGTTTCCTGACCTATGGCTGGCAAAGCCAAAATGTGAGACCGAACCATTAAAGGAAAAATATCTAGAAAAATCTTGAAAGATGCACTCTCAGAAAAGCCGTGTAACTGAGAGGTAGGAAATACATTGTGACAGGTGCGCGGAATAAGAGGAGCTATTACTTTTTTTTCCCCCCTCATTATTTTTATATATATTAAAGTCTTCTGCATAACCAATGACAAAGCATTTAGAGCTTTCCCACCTTATTACCTAGTTGCTAGATCTCTTTAACCCTCTACTTAAAACACCACACATTTCAGAATAAATTCATCTCTATTATTAAAATTTTAGTGCTTTTTTATATACTATTTCCAAAATGCTTATTTCCATAGCTGATAAACCCCAGGATATTAAAAAAGGACCTCTGTTTCATGAAGCTAAATTTTATGCTGTTGTGGCTTTGCAAGATAACAATCTGTTCAAGACTTACAAGGGGCAATGACAAACCTTTTCATTAAATTATTGTGGCAGATTAGGATTTCCGCTTGAGTATTTCTATTTCATAGTCCACATTCGGTGCCTCTATCTAATTATTCAAACAACTGATGCATATTGTGCAACAGAGATGTACACCTCCACGATCATTAGCTACATGTATACACCCTAGCACACAGTGAGCTCAAAATTAATTTTAAAAAAATTGATAAAGGATATACTATTTTATGTGTGATGGCAGAATCATAGTAAACCACATTAAACTGGTATTCAAATGGATGTATTAAAAACAGTTCAACACGCAGAACTGCCTGACTGGATGCTTATGGTGCTTCTGTAGAGCTAATCCTGCCAAGGAAGAAAATTATTATTCATTTCATCTGAGCAGCTAAGCATAAGGTAATATAATGAGGAAGCTCAGCTAGCAGACTACTTAACTTTTCTTCCTTGAAGCACTGAAACCCCTATTAAATTTCTGTACTGAGACTTAAGGGAAAAATCTAAGCACCTTATGATAAACTGGTGCTTGCTGGGGAAAGCGCTGTAAAATCATCACCTGCAATAGCACAGCAGAGGAAGGCTTTAACAAACAGATGAAAGAAACCTGCAATGAGAACGATCACATTTCACAGAGATCTGCATGCAAAGGCAAAGGTCAAATACAATTTTCTCCTGTGGCCTCCATGCAACAAGAACAATTGGTTTTTAGGATATTGTTTTCTTGTAGGGCACAATAAGACTGACCTAAGCCCTCATCTAAAGTATGCAAATTTTGTAGCAAAGGCTGTCGTCTTCAATGAGCCTTTCTGGACAACATTAATTCAACACTATTTTATAAGGCACTGCTCACAGACAAAAGCAGTTGGTGGATGGTGCAAACTCACAGGAAAAAAATGGAAAACACAGGTTTGCTGACAGAAAAACTAATTCATAATGAGTCATCTTTGGCTACGATTACTTAATTATTAATTTTTGTTTTCAACTTTCATAAATTCTTTCCTAGGGATCTAATCCTGGTCAGGAGAGGTCCTCCATGAATTAGACTGATATCATCTCTCTGACTTGTGTGTATTGACACTATCATGGGATTTGAAACTGTATTCTATCAATATTGAAACATTTTCCCCTTAAAGAATTCCCTGGGCGTGTGTTTGCTGTAATCCTGGACTAACTCAACCAGCTCTCCAGAATCCCAGAGATCCACCTGGTCCACCCGCTTTTGACTGGATACCTGCAAAATGAAGCAGTTCTGTTCAACAGCCGGAAAAGCATGGCGTGAGCAAAGTATGAGTTTTGTACAGTCACCACCAAACTGAGGGGAAGTAAGGAGAGCTGAGGTGATCCCAAAGCATCACAGCTTCTTCAGCTGAACCTCAAAAAATGTAGCTACTTACTCCCATCTTTCCAAAATCGTAAAGCTCTGTCACAAGATGAATTTCTAGTCAAGACTCATGTTCGTGTTTTCTGCCCCAGAATTTGGCAGGAGCATCAACAAAAAGAAAAGATAGCCTCACCACTTTTTGCTTCTCCAATTGTCATCCTGCCCTAGCAAGCAAGGTAACAGCACAGAGCAGCTTTACAGTTTTCAAATAATCAGTTTCACCAATGTTTCTGAGTAACATATGACACAGACAGAGGACTCATCCCTCCACCCTAAACATCAGCTAAGCATCTAGTGACATGACAAAGAATTTCTTCTCTGGAACAGCAGAAATACAAAAAAGGTGGAGAAAAGAGTGAAGTTAATACCACAAGTCTGCCTCTACCAGGCAAATCCTCAATGGCTGTGCCAAGTTCCCGTTTATTGCAGCAGACTAAACTCTGCAGGCCGAATTTAGCCACTGTGTGCACTTCAGGATTTAAAAAAAAAACACAAAAGTTAAATATCAACCTGACTTGATAAAGGAATTATTATTTCTAAGCAGGACAAGAATGTGTAAACACATTATCTGCTACACAATGGTATCCAGTTCTGCATTTATCTTGTTCCTTCTGGATTGAGCAGGCAGACTTCCATGCTTCAGGCTCATAGAAACTGCCTGGTGGACTGTAGAAGGTATTTCCACTGTCCTGGAAAATTACATAAATCAAATGCTCAGTGATTGTCATTTTCCAGCTAAATACTGTTATAAATAACTGTTTATATGGACTTAACATTTTTTTTCCTACCTGTCAGCTACTGATAAAGATTCACTCCCTAAATCACAGTAATTTCCTTTTAGCTGTCAGAAAGGAGACTTAATATGGTGAAAAAGAAATACATGAAAACAAGTGTGATTTACTTTTTAGAACAGTTATATAATTTTGTGTAGCTGTTTCAGAAGTATTGTGCTTTCATTTTTTAGTTCATGTCCAAACAATGACACCGATTTATTGTAATATATGTACGATAAGCTCTTTGCAAAGATACAAATGATACAAATAAACTTCATAAAGTTTCTTCTCCCCACTCAGCACAACAAATTAGTTTGGAAATAATGTCCATTATCAGGATTTTTTCCGATTTTTTTGAAGTAGAATCACAAAATCAGTCTCTTATAATTTTATTGGAATTAGCATTCAAAGCTGAATATCCTTTCTCATTTTTAATATCACAGATATCAACCTAATGCATTTCACTCTGACACCTGAAAACAAAAATTCTGTCAGAGCCACAAGAATTCCTGAATTCATATCTAATATCACAATAATATTAACTGTACAGACTAGTGTGTAAATGGCAAATTTGGGGGGTAAAAATTAGACAGACAACATAAGATTTGAATGTAAGGAATTAAGTCCTGCTCAGTAATCTACAGTTCTACTTCTACATTCTCCCATGACATCATGCAGGATGGCAAGAACTGGAAGTATAGAGCCTGGTATTTTTTTCAGCTCCCTAAATATTATAATTTTTAAATTAAAGATACTTTTTGAAGTAAAACTGAAAAACTAATTATGGTATGAATCAAATATTGCAAACAGCTAGAGGAAACCCTCTTAACTGTGGTTACCAAACAAAAATATACAAAAATATTGTGTTGATCAAGAGTTTTCAACAGAGGGAATGATATATTTCTACATGTAAACAATACCTTTCAGTTGTGATCACCCTTTGGCAGCATTGAAATGGCATATGTAATTGCTAAAGTCAACAGATTTTCTTCAAGAGCTTTGCTGCTTATGTTTTCTATCCAATTTTACAGAGATTAGTTTCACAAAACCAGAATTCTTATATTGCAATATCCCCAAGGGTATGCAGACATCAGTTCGCATAATGATATTTTAGAAGACAGAAGCATAGCTGTAAGAGTCTTACAAAGAAATAGAGCTCATCCTTTTAAAAATGCACACAAAAGAACACAAAAAAAATTAATCCAGAATGTATTAATCTTCATTTCCTCTCTTTTTTGAGGGTCGAAAAAAGAAATTTTTAAGCACAAATGTTACTTTCAATTTTTCAACAAACAAAATGGTCTGCTGTGGAGAATGAAAATATTCGTCTTTCCAAAACACAAGTTTTTGTGTGTGGCTTCATATGCAGAAATTAAAATAGTTCAATACTACTATGGCAGGCACAAACACTAGTGTTGCCCTGTGCTGCTCCAGGTGGGAATTTTGAAGTGTCTATTTTATATTTTAAAGTGGCTATTTTAAGTTTTAAAGTGGCTATTTTGTATTAACTTCTTTTCAAATTTCCCAAACCTCACACATGTCATATGAAACACCGTCACCGCCGGGTTTTCACACCAGCATTTGGAAATGACACACAACTGGTTTTGCCATAAACCTTCACTGTCAATAATACATCATACCTGGTGCAAGTTTATAAACCAGCTTTTCTTGCGATGCCTTCCTTCACTTCAGACAAGCTCTCCCTTCTTACAGCCCGGAGGTGATGGATGGCAGAGGGCAGCCAGGCAGACTCTGGGTTTATGAGGACATTTTCACTACTGACTTCCCAGGTGAACCATTTCAGTTGTGAAAGAAGAACATTAAATGAACTGACTGACAGATCCCAACAGGCAGAGCTAAGGGCAACATATGTCTTTCCAACCTTTACTTGCTCAAAGTGCTTTTTGTCCTTCCAGCATCCCTCAGCTTTACAGGATAGAGAGTTCTCAGAGAACTTCTTCCTTTGACAAATTTTCTTCCTTCCTGTTGGCTGTGTGATGCTGAGAAAGATTCACTGACCTGACTTCTGGACAGGTTTTAATCACAAAGGAATCACCAGTCATCACTTCAACCAAGCAGATATCACTGACCATATCTGAAGAGGTAATCTTTTAGTGTTGAATTTATGGGAGTTTTTTATTGATGGCACCAATACAAACTTGAGCTAGGCAATGAAAATAAAAATCAAACATTACGACAGGTCTTCTTTTTCATTGTCCTGTAAATGCAATCAGATTTAGTGTTTAGGCATTCGTGGTAACGAGTATGATTCCCAGTGGGCTTCTTTGACTTCACAGACCTGAATAGTAAGTGAACAGAATATGTGTGGATATAATGCACATTTACCAAAGACTTGCTTGGCACTCTGAGGAACAGTGTTTTCAATTCTGTTCTAGACTCTCTAAGCAAAGGCTACTGTTCCTAGTTACTTCTTTCTAGGGGTTCCAACAAATATTTTTCTAAGCAGATTTAAACCAGACTTTCCTCTGATAACAAAGGACACAAGGAAAAGAGCCCAAAGTGGACAGATGTTAATAATACTGTTTGTTGCTTTTGGTCTACAAATTTTCTGGATATTTACTAGACTCCTGAGAATTACAAGAAAGAAATGTGCCTTGTTACTTTTCCATACTAAAATCAGTGAAGCATCTCACATCTAATCAGTTGCATTTCAGAACAATAACCAGTTTTTCCTTATTCTGCAGTGTTTCCTCTTTACTACTTCCCTCCTAATGCTAGAAAATATTTTCATATTTCTGAATTTGATGCTGTAGCTGTTTTCTGCATTTTGATATTTCAGCACAGGGTCCATATAAAGAAGCAAAGAATCTATATAATTTTCTATCATTTCAATTAAATGTTATCTAGAAAAAAAACTAAAACTCATTCTCACAATAGCATAAAGGTTTCTCATGCCATTATAGGACTATAGAAATAACGAAAATATTCCTTTATACCAGTACTTTGGTCAGATTTTTTTTCCAGTAGTTCAAAGGTAACCCGATGTCTGGAGCAATCCCTTTGAAATGGCTGACACTGTTTTTGCATTTCCTGCCCTTCAAATGATTCCATGTGAATCCATACCATGGACCTTGGGAAAGGTAATTTTGAGACGTTCTCTTAAGGAACATGAAATTGCCACACTCTTACAGCATTCTGTGATTGCTAATGCTATGAAGAGGCTTACATCCCTCTCCAAGTTTAAATATCCAAAGGTTGATTAAAATAAAATAAAATCTACCATAATGCCAGATCGGTAAAAGGAAAGCAAGAAGAAAAAGAAAAACAGGTTTAAAACTATAAACTTTAAAAAGCCAGATAGTCCTCAAGTTCACTGTATCCATCTGTCATTATTCAGGCATAGGTACAGTGGGCTAATTAAATGTTAATGAAATATAAATAATCTGCTGGTCTCAGAGCATTAGCTAAGGAGCAGTAACTGCACAACAGCTGCTGTAGCTCACTGAAAGTGCTCATGTCAGCACCTCAAACAGCATCTAAAATCTGGCTTCTAAACATCTGAATGAAAAAATAATGACTTCTTCATGTAACTCATTTCAGAAGACCTGCAATTATTTTTTACTTAAGACAGAGGTGAAGGATCCATGTGATAGCAAAAAAGAGCTGAACAGTTTCACAGAACAATACAATTAAATGTGAGATTTTTCATCTGCTGTTTTGTTAAAATATTTTTAAGTAAAGCAGTAAAGCACAGTGTTTTTAGAAGCAGAGCTGTATTGAGATGATAATGACATTGACAAAAGAAACTCATGCCAGAGAAGTTGTTAGAGACATAAAGCCTTGGCTCCTCCTCTATACCACGATGGTCAAAGATAAGAGCATAAGATTTAAGAACACTCCTCTTTTAAAGGCTGATTTTTTTAATGAACAAACTTCCACCTAGCCAGAAAGACAGCCTTCATCTTATTGGGGTCTAGCTGGAGACCACGAGGGAGAAAGAAAGGACTGGGATGGCCAGCAAAAATGTCACACACCCAACATGCAGGAAGCTCAGCTGGAGCTTGAGGTAGATCACAGGATATGCTGAGAATGAAGCACATCACAGCTTATCCAACACAAGCAATTTAAACATCAACCCCAAAAAACTCATGTTTAAGGTGTATCCTTAAAATGGAAATCTCTCTCAGGAGTGCTGGGGGCATTCCCTGAGCTCAGGCTGCAGTCCTACAGCCTCCTCCTGCAAGCCAGAGACTCGGCACTGGGAAACTCATCTGTCTGGGGGATCTCGTATGGGCACCAGTTCAAATGGTCCAAGACAGGTGCCTGTGCTCCCTATCTCCTCGTACACAAAGAGATGCCATTTACAAGGAGGAGATTCCAGACATCTTATCTGAAGCCCTAAGATGTCATAACTTAGGGAGAATCCTTAATTCTCAAAAATCTCCAAATCACAATAAGACAAAGACTTTTCCTCTTAATGCTGGGTCAACCATTTGACTTCACCTTAAATCAGAAGAAGGCAGTGTTCCCAAGTTCACTGATTACTTCTCCCCATTTTTAAACCCACCTGTGCAAAAGCAGAAGTGTAAAGAACATTTTGTCTCTTGTTGGAATGAGACATATTTGGTAAAATCACCTTTGGTGTAAGAGTTAAGAGTTTACAATTGCCATCTATCCCAGGTACCTGCTGTAGCCTGGTCTCCATGGAAAGCAAAGCAATGCAATGATTGGAACCATTGCTAGGACAGATGCCAGCTTTTACTCTTCAGTCATGATGGCCAAGGGACTGTCCTTTCTTCCACCCCACTGCCTAGACACAGGCTAGCTCAGGCTCCTCCTGCCAAGGCCAAATTAGCACTGTCACCAAACTCCTTGGAAACAAGCAGATCCATCATCGCCTGCATGTTTACAAGGACAGACACAAAATCACATATAAATCACTCGACAAAAAATTCAGCATGCAATATTAATGCAGGCATTCCTACGTGCACACAAACGCACAGCAGCAGGCATTACAAAAACACACCTAAAAACTACGAAAGTTTATTGACTCATGGTTTCTAGGGACCTTCTAAGCAATCTGTAAATACAGGGCTGTTGACTGAAACTCTTCATATTGATGCTGTATCAAGAAAAAGGTTTTCCACTCCATACCAAAAACCATTCACCCCAAAGATGCACAACTTTACTGCAAAGATGTAATATTTTCCTGTAATAGGTATAGCAAGAACATTCTTGAAAATACAAGGCAGCGGTACAGAAGCTCTCTCTGCTAAGTGCCTTCGAAGTCCATCTGACACAAACTGTGACTGAAGCTATAAGGGAAATCTTTCACTCCACTGTCGAATAATTTGGCATCTCTTCACCCAGAAAGAAATTTGCAGGAAGTGAGTTGAGAATCTTGATAATCAGCATGCCAGTCACATTCACTCCTTGCAAATAACGCACAGGAAAATTAAACAAACTACATTGTTACAAAGAGACAGTGTCAAAATCAATGAAAAACTTTAGATTCTTTGGTGTTCTGAAATCAGGGGACCTCTTGTTATAATCTAAACAGAAGCAATAATTCAATTTGCTAGAGACATAGCACACCAACCCCTTTATAGTGGGTGGGCACATGCATGAACACTGGCATTTGTTACACAGGAAATCTGCACTTCTGTGTTCAGATTAAAAAAACTGAACGCTGGTTTTGAACCAGAAGTCAAGAATTTTCCAGCAACCTGTGGCACTTGGTAAATACAACCTTTTTTCATCTCCTTGACAGAGATTATTACATACAGACATCATCATATTATTACATGCATCATTAGTGTTTATTACAACAGGTCAGGCATTTGTCCGGCATATATAAATTCACACTGCCTGTGCTGGTGTTGAAATTGCAACCTCTACCTAGAGCTGCAAAAGCATTTTTTTCCAAATGAATCCAGAAACTTAACTAACTAGCAAACCACTTGGCTCTGTGCTGAACAGCAACTGCCTCCAGGCTGAAACCTATGGGCTAAACAACTTCAAAGCAACTCATACCAGAGATTCAGGATGGGAGGCAAGGAATGTCACATCTAACAAAAACTGCAGGGAAAATGAAGTAATCACCATGGAACTAACAAAAACTAATTTTGGCCAAGGCATGAGGGTTTATCCCCAAAAGCACCATGGGATCTTTCATGACCACAAACGGTCAGAATCCTGTTTCTGCACTTAATTAAAAATCAGGCACATCATGACTTTGAGCCCTGAAGATCTGAGTTTGCAACCAAGTTGTAGAATAACACCTGATAAATCACCAGCATCAATCTCCTTTCCCTTTAGGAATGTCTTACCCAAGTATGCATCCAATCAGATTTAAAACCAAACAGCATAGTATCTTTAGTTATTATGGCAAAAAGTAAATCTTGCTTATATTGTGCTTTATGCTACAACTTACGCAGTCCTTAAAAACGTTATTAGGTGATACACTCATTCCAGATTTCAAAATATGTTATTATGAAAAAGATGAAACACAATGGAAAATTACTGTCATCTTCAAAGTTTTCCTACTTAACTTAGGGAAACAAAGAGATTTCAAGCTTTTCTCCTTTTTTTAACATTTAGATCATATCTTTCATCTTTTGAGCATGTCATTATGCTCTTTTAATCATTTATATTTTGCTTCTTTTAAAGCTCTTGTCCATATCCAGGAAGGCAATTAAGGACTGGTTTTTGTGTGCAACTGCAAATAGACAGGTTTAATGAATCTCTCACTTACACCACGAAGACATATTCAAGAATGCATTAGCCTTTGCACTGAGCAATATCTACGGACCATTAAAAAAAGTACTCATCACAGTTATTTTTGTGGAGAAAATGCAAGAAGAGAGGTAATCTCAGTGTTTTATTTTCATTCTGTCTGAATTCTCAGAAAACCCCAAAAGCTTTCCAAACCTCTCCTACCAAAGGATACAATAAGAAAAATCATCACAGACATGACAGGCCTGAAGCTTCTATTATTTCCCCTAGATATGGTGAAAATATATGTCATTCAGGGAACCAAAAACCAGAAACTGACTCAATTTTTAACCTCTCGACCTGCAATCTGACTACAGACTCTGAATCTCCTCTGTGCAACTAAGTGAATGCAGCATATTGGTCTAAAATATTAGTAATTTGATTAAAAAATAAGCAATCATGAAAACAGGATCCTCTCTATTGTAGTTGTGTGGGAGTTTTTTTCCTCCCTCTCTCTCTGAAATACAGGAAGATTCTTCAACAGGCCATCACTGGAGAGTCAATCTTGGATGCATGCCATGAAGATCCAGTGGCTGTTCTGAAAGGATGGTATCAGCCAAATTCCCAGGAGAGGCAGATTCCTAAATCTTAATTTGTTGTCTCATCATTAATAAAGACAAAATACTTTCTGCATGTTCACTGTATACTCCAGAAGCAGGGCCTTCAAAAACAGCACTGGAGTAGACTAGAACCCCCTTTTTGCAGGATTTCAGTATCACATTAATACGTACAAGACAGCTGAAGGACATTAACTGCTGAACTGGCATTTCAAACCCCATCTACACTTAGCACATAATTCCTGTGCCATTCTTGGCACAGAGATTTGCATGTGAACACCAAATAGTTTAAAGCAATACATACAAATAAACTTGAGGATACAGTTTAGAAGTGTCAATATTTTCTGTAGAACCTCAGCTGGTCTAGCCACTGATCATTAATTCACGCAGAAAAAACAAATTTAGCAAGTCAACACTCTCATTCTCCAACACACGTATTTTTAAACAATTCTCTATAAACAAAAGTTTTCCCTTTCTTTCCCCATGTTGTGGTTTGCTTGGTTGGTTTTTTGCATTCTTCATTGTATTCCATGGGTGTATTTTTGATATAGAGGCAAGAAAATATGTAACTATGTTGCTGATATAGCCACTGCCATGAATGACATGCGGATAGGAACAAGAAAAACCACAGCCAGCAACTGCTGTTTCACCATGCAAAGTGCTGAATAAAACACAACACAGTATCCTGTGAAGAGATAGGACATAGGGATTGAAAAACCTACACTAAGCAGATTGCACTCCAGATTTGCCCCTCCAGTTGTTGACTGACTACACATAATTTGCAAAAGTTCAAAGTTAATCAGTTCAAATGAATAATAATCATGAAAGCAGTGCTGAACTCTGGGCCTTCTCCAGCTTTTGAGGTAATATTTGTTACTCCTTCCTTTTGTCAGGCTCATGTAACTGAAGAATGTGCTTAGAAAAACATGACAGAGGACTTCAATATCCTTTTCTTTTCCAGCATAAAGGATTGCAGCTTTCTTCCGTACTATTAAGAACTACATGGCAACACGAAAGAGAGAACCATAAGAAAACTGTTTCAATTCCAGCCTACTGTGAGATTAATAAACCATGGAGATCTGACATGACTGCAGATGCAGAGCATTAATTCCTTCTGGCAAAGCCTACAAAAACATATTCCATAAAGCACAGACAAAATACTTCATTTTATATTGGGGAAAGGGTTGGCACCAATGTTTGACTCCAAAAGTACCTGTTCTCTCCTGAAATGCTACCCTACCTGTACAGTGTAGGGTTTTTGTATTTTAAAATAATTAAAACAGAAATGATTACTGAAAAAAGAACAACCCAGTGTACTAGGATTTTCAGGATATCAAGACCACTCCCCCAGGCCTGCCCATGTGCCTGCTGTGTCACCACATCCTGCTGTGCTGTCCCCACCATCTCCCACATCACCACAATGAGCTACTGCAACTGCTCTCATCTTGTCCACAGCATCCACCCTTCAACATTTGCTAGACATTTAGCTTCCATGCACCATACGGACGGGTGCTGCCCGGTATAATTAATTTCCTAGGCTTCTCTGGGAAACCATCCTGTCACTTGGCAAAGAATGCAGCTCTCCATCTGACTCCCAG
The DNA here is from genome assembly GCA_013400955.1 of Drymodes brunneopygia. NCBI lineage: Eukaryota > Metazoa > Chordata > Aves > Passeriformes > Petroicidae > Drymodes > Drymodes brunneopygia. The sequence continues at coordinate 976,782 of VZTZ01019725.1, forward strand.
CATGACTCAAGGTTACAGTGCAGGGAACAGAGTTCATGCTTTCGTACAGAATAATTTGAAATATGAAAGCAAGAATGTTGATCCTCAAGGTAAATACCGTTGGTGGTGTTTTTTCTAAGTTGGGAAAAGATACAACTGTAAATCAGGATTGATTTGCCATTACAAATTGTAAAAACCAGTGCATAAGTATCAATCCAATGGTAAAAATTCTACTGTCATGTTTTTAGCAACCAGGGTTCTCAGTGCAAACATAAGAACAGCTGGTGCAATTTCACAGCACCAGCCTCCTTCAGGCACCCACCAGGGCAGAAGGTGCTGCTGGCCCAAGGGGGATTCTACCAGAACAAAAGCACAGGTTCTATGTGTGTGTTTCACTTCCACCCTTCACCTCACTCCAACATGCACCATAACGCCTTTTATGTCCAGTGAAATAAAGATGACATGTATGAGCTAAGTCTTCCTCATTCCCTTCTGGGAATGAATTAATTTCACAGATTCTTAAATTTCAGCAGTATGACCTGGCCAGATGGGGAGGAGCTGAGAGGCAGGGCTGGGACAGTGAAGCTGGGCAAAGGCAGAACTCCAGTAACTGTGTAAAGTTTCTTGGCACCTGAGACTGCCAGGCTTTTAAACCTGGAGTTTAAATGTACAGAGTTGGTGAGTGGCAGCAATGGTTTTGGTGACTCTGAACATGAGTAGGCAGAAGTGTGAGCAAGGAGTTTACACAAACTACATCTGTCATGGGTAATGAGATCTGTAGCAAAACTGTGGTTCAGCATGGTCATAAGGGGAAAAACATAGCTTGCATCTACAACTGGCTGAATCTTCAAGAGAGAGGGCTGCAGGCAGGAACTGGGGCCAAAGTAATCATCAGAAACAGAAAAAACTAGTCAATGGGAAATCAAGCTGATTCTCATCTTCATCTTGAAATAAAGATCCAGCTATGCATTTGCAGTGAGAACACAACTTGTAATTGGCCATGTCAGAGATGGATATTGAGGGCTCAGTGATATATTTTATGATAAAGTTTGGGATTTTTCATTCATTTTAGTTTGACCATAGCAAGTATTATCAATGGCATGTGGCAATTTGCACTATACTCCATTAAAGTAATATAAAATTGTCTGGCAATCTCATATTTTTTGATTTACAGAACTTTGCACTACTATTGAAATACTGAGGCAATGTGAGAATGCAGCATAATATATGATAAAAATTTAAGAGCAATAAAATGTTTCAGTAACAAAATGAAACTTCTTGCCCAATCACAGATTTGACAGCAAAAAAAGTAATGGTTTATTTATCTTGTCTGATGTTAATCTTTGTTGATATTCCCTAAGGTCATATATATCCATGCAAGCCTATGTTTTTATATGAAACTATAATATTGCACAGGAGATGATCTTTTACATTATATTCATAAGTAGGAAAAAATAGAGGCCCATTTCAAATTCTCAATCACTCAAGTGAATCTTCAACAGCTTACAAGGCATTGTATATATCCAAACAAAGGCAGAATTTACACTAAGAAGTTTTATCTGTGCAGGCCTGGCAAAAGGCAGAGGCCATTCTTCACATGATGTGGATACAACTTCTAAATTCACGATAGAAAAATTTGAAAAACTTTAATCTTGCATTAGATGTTAGCTGCAAATCAGAACAGAACATATACAGTTTTCCAGGGATTCCATCTGCTTACACTGTCACCACATTGGCTTTGAACATCCTAAGCATACTCTGCCCTGCTCAGAATGAAAACAAAGGGTTCTTGAGAAAGGACAAGATTTTTCTCTGGAACTATGTTAGATTATACAGCTGAGCATTTCTAATTACCAAACCCTACAGCAAATGCACAAAATCCTCATGTAAGCAGGTAAGCAAGCTAAAGGCATTGCATTGTAAGAACCAACTTTCAGTGGCGGGACAGAGGGCATAAAAAACATCTGAAAGCAGTTTTTTCAACACATTTTTATACGTGCCATACACCATCTAAAAATCTTGTGCAAAACTAATGAAGTTGTTATATTTTGCTACATTTGGCAAATGACTTCTCTGCTCCTCAGATCTTCCACAGTACTAACAACACTAAAATCTTTCAAAGGAATGTTTTAACATTACTCTTTTCTTGCATGCTGATATAATTCAAGTAAGATTCTTTTTCTTCAATGTGTTTATAATAAAATGCTTGCAACAGTGAGAAAATTGAGATTTAAAGCAATATTGTTGAGCTTCAAACAGCATGAGTTCACTGGAACAAGGAGAAAAAATACCTTAACCTAATCAATTTGCTTCAGCGAGCACCTCATGAATTCTGGATTAAAAAACAAACAAACAAAAACAAACAAACCCAAACCCCACATTCATTGGCAATCACAATGAGTTTATTAAATCAAATAAACAACCTATACAATCTTCCTGTATTTTTCTTTTTCCCAACCACATTTCATTTCTATAAATAGTACTAGACATTTCTATTTCCTTGTGAAGTGATATTTTAGGAAATTCTACTTGTTCAATTACTGCCAAGAACACTGAGAGCTTTGACTAGGTTGTCATAAATGAACCTATAGAGAAGAAAAATTAATAAGAGTGATGGGTCTACCCTCCACAAAGCAAAGAGAATGTAACAGCTACGGCTCCTGTAACCAGTGGTATTTTAGAAGTGGAAATATTTTTTTTAAAAAAAGCATACTTAATACTGCCAAAATAGTTTTGACTGATAAAAACTTGATCTTTTATTATCTGCCCAATAGGATTCCATAGAAAAGTCTTTGGAGGAAATGTGGAACAATTATCCCTAACATTAAGGGTACAGATCAGCTTCCATATCCTCTGAGCTCAGTAGGAATAAACACTCCCTTAGGTTCTGTTTCTAGGCTATGCTAAATACAGATTATGAGATTTCAGAATAAAATTTGAATTTTATTCTGGAAAAAAGTCAGCCTTGAACCACCTGAGAAAGACTGCATTATTTGGGTTACAAGTATCATTGTAATTTTTAGAGAAAAAGATGGCATTATGTTCCCTGTTGCATCCCTTAGAAAGACAGTCCATACATCACGCTTTTGTAAGTGTGCTCACAACCAGTGAGTTTCCAAGAAAATCTCACAACAAAGTCTGATAAATATTAAAAGGAAGATATCGAGCTTTTAAAACCTTAGAAATATTTGGCACAGCTTTAAATGCTTATCTAAAAGCCGAGTTAATACAAAGGCAATGGCTGACACTTTTTGAACAGAGCTGCTCTTTCCTACAACAGTGTTCTATTAATTTTAGAAATTCATTAGTACCAGAAACTACAAGTCAGCATTAATTAAAGTTCTCTATACAATCTATTTCTGGTGTAGATGAAGCTCTAGTGTTAGACCTCTAACAATGCCTCCAGTCCCTGAGATCCCACAGTGTGCTGCTATTCTTCTGCTTAACTAGATTTGCTCATCCCTGCATTGTAACAAACAGAGATTAGATCTGGTCTGCACTTAGACCACTACATTTAATTAAACACAAATGGTTCGTACTCAGACCTCAGGTATGCATGGGTAACTCCTGTTCAGCTGAGACACTGATTTCAACTCCCATTGATCAATTTTCTTTAATTTGAAGAACAAAACAATGACCAAAGTTCAAGTCCTTATGAGGCAGAGGTGAAGGAATACAACATGCAGTGAATGCGAACACTGTTTCAGAGAAGGTCTTGATCCAGAGTGGCAAAAAGACACTTTAGGACTTTGATGTAATAGAATTTTTTTAAAGTGAAGAATTTTCTGTCATAGAAGAGGTACCTCTAAATCGTCAGTATTAGTATATTTTTTGAATAGAAAAGACAAACATTTCCACTATAGGAGCAAAATACACATGCAACTGGTAAAGTTTCCACTGTAGGGACCTGTAGCCATACACTAAGATTTTGGTATGACTTCACTCCTCTCAGTTCTCTTTCAAAGAGTATCATGGTAAATCAGCTAAGGCACACTGTTATGGACAGCTCTGGTATCAGCAGTTCCTGCAGGACTGTCGTGGTTTAACCCCAGGTGTCACATAAGCACCACACAGCTGCTCACTGGCTGCCCCGCTAGCAACAACAGTGACAGAATCAGAACAGCCAAAGGTACAAAACTCGTGGGTTCACATAAAGACACTTCAGTGAGTAAAGAGAAAGCTGCACATGCAAGCAAAGCAAAGCAAGAAATTAATTCACTGCTTCCCATGGGCAGGCAGATGCTCAGCCATTCCCAGGAGAGCAGGGCTCTATCATAGATAAGTCACTTGGGAAGGAAAATGCCATCACAATCCAAACATCCCTCCTTCCTCCTTCTTCCCCCAGCCGTACACACTGAGCAGATGCCAGATGGTCTGACATACTCTCTTGGTCAGTTGGGGTCACCTGTCATGGCTGTGTCCCCTCCCAGCTCCTTGTGGAGGGGACACAGACCCCTCAGTCTCCTCAATGCTAAGGAAGTAAGGGAAGCAGAAAAGGCCTTGACGTCTAATTTTTCTTTTTAAAAATGATCTCATCTTCTGTTTTCAACCTGCAGACTAAAAATCCTAATGAGCTGAGACCTATTTTAATGAGTATTGAGATTTGTTCATAGTTAAGATTTATTTTAATGGTTGTTCCTAATGAGTTGGTATTTGTTTTAATGATTGTCACAGAAGAATTAGTTTCACATAGCAAGTATAAAGAAAATATGTGAAGAGCAGTGGACTCTACTGGATATTCTGTTTTGTCATTCAAGGACAGTGATTGTGACTGGGATGGGCTTTTACAGGAATCCCACTTGTGCCAAGATCTACTGTAGCATACTAAATTTTCTCCAGGCATTCACTCCTCTCCTCTCCCTCAGTTGTCTGGTTTAGGTTTCTGCTTCTAAGTGATGCTGAAGCAAGCAGACAGGTGCTCATCCCAGCCCCACCCAATTTCAAAGTGGGTCTGGGATGGGGGACATGCTGCAAAAAGGCAGGCATGAACCTTATTTTTTATGATCCATAGCTGAGAGTAACTATGGCCTAAGTCAATGCTGCTTGGACTCAGAACACTGCTGACAGTTTTCAATTTCCAGTTCAAGCAAATTGTGCAACCAGGTAGACATCTTTCCCTAAATGCTCAGGTAAGATGCTTTAAGACTCCAGGTTAAACCTCCCTGACTGCTGGAAGGTTTTAGTGCAGTGCCAATCACTGAGAACAATGTTTGGAGCCTGCAGAAGGTGATGCTTTGCTTGGGAAAGCTTCTGTGCAAGGTGTAGAGCTACCACCTGATTCACCTGGACTATGAGAATAACTTTTTCACTTTTTCAGAACGTGATTTGGAATCTTTATCCATCAGAAGTGTATAAGATCTAGATTAAGCATCGCCATCTGGAAAAAGTAAGATCTTAAGTACCTAATAACTAATACTTAGTTAGAACTCCATTACCCTGAAAGATTTGAGTCTTCCCTAGTGAAATCACTATGGGTAGCAAATGGATTTCTAAGTATGATTAATATCAAAAGTGAATTTTAAATGTACATGTAATGAAGGACAGAAAAGGTAAGACATCACCAAATTTCTTTTTAATGGTTAAAACGGTACAAGAGATTTTATCGCTCAAAAATGTTCACCTCAAAAGAAAGAAATAGTTTAAATTATTCAAAATGAAAAGAGTCCACTCTTTACAAGGACACAACCTTCATCTGTTTGAATTACAGCTTTATCCTTTCTATTTTCCCATAGCTGAAAATTTCTGACTAGTTCTGTTGAAAATAAGAAGGCTTTTATCTTTAACTTCTGTGTTTCAGTACTTATTTTCCTAAAGTTTTTTAAATATTGCCATGCAAATGTACTTCTATTTACATTTCACAGACCTATATCATCCCAGCTACTTTGCTGAACGAAAGAACACTGGATAAAACAGCACAAGCTTGCCACAAAGACTTAGGCACAGGCTTAAATTTCAATCGACCAGTCATTTGCTTAAATTTGAATAACTATGCAGATCTTCATAGTACTGTAGCTGAATTTTTACCATATATTAACTTCATTATGACAGTTTCAGGCTTCAGATAAAAGTGCATTTATGGTAAGTTACTTGAGTTCTGCAAAACTCAATACATCAGAACCTATGACTTTCAGACACAGAAGTAATAAAAAAAGAAATCTCAAATCTTCTCCTATACCTCTCTCCTGTCAGTGGGGGTTTTGAGCATGGAATCACGCACATGAATCCAACTGGCTCTCATTAACTTTGTTGACTTCATAATGTTCTAATACACACAGCCCCTGTATTTTAGAAAGAAAAAAAAAACCAACAAAACAACCTCTGCTATTTCCACAAAGAGAGTAAAAATCAATAGCTACTTGATTTCTAAAGGTACTATTCATAGATGCTGAAGGCCCCCATTTTACAGGCACACATGCATATAAGGCAATGTTTTCTACTAGTTTTTTGGAGAGCAGCAGCACTACTCCTGGCCAGTACAAATTACTGGGCAAAAGCATACAGCAAAATGCCCTAAATGGCATTTTATCATTAAATATATAAACCTTTTAATGTCAGGAAATTAAATTCTACATAGCAAATCTCAACTGTTAACTGCTTTACCACTGTATGTGCATTAATATATGAAAAGGGGGATCGTAATTAGTCTTTTGAAGACAGTAATGCAGCTGCCACATTTGTATTTATCTAGCTATATAACTCATGGTTTAAAGTTCCTACTTTTAAATACTTTAATTTGTCACTATCTGGAGGAAGTAGCAAACTGAGGATAGGTATGATTTTCTTCAGTCAAAGTTCCCTAATAAATTTTGGCTGATCAAAAAGTTTTCCTTCATTTCTGCTTTGGCAGATGGATAGAAACAAAATTTTTAAAACCACAGCCTTTGACCAATACACGATGTGATGTGCTCACATAGCCACCAATATGCATCCGAAGTGACAGACCTTTAAAACAAACATGAATTTTTCATAGGTGTGCTTGAATGAACAAGTTTATCCCTGTATCATCAATATACAATGGGATTCATAACCCCAAGAAACCTGAGGAGTAGACAGTAGAACAGCAAACCTGTTTTCTGCTCATTAGCATTCACAGGATACACAGGGCTGAAGTGCATGTATTCAGCAGCACTCCTGACCACATTATACACTGCATTGTTAGAAAACAATGTCCTAATGTAAGCATGTACAGATTCAAGATTAGATGCCTCACAAAACACAACAGCTCTATCAAAATGATGAAATGCTAATGTCTCTTGTAAAAAAACATGATGATTGAACAAAGATTAACATTTATTCTTCTGTTCACCACCACCAATGAAGAACACTTACATGATACATTACTCAGTATAACAGATATAAACTATCAAGTTCTTTCCTACCGAAACTACAAAGTTAAAATAAAAACAAAAAAATCTAAACTGTACTTGACAATACCATTTCCTACACTGATCAACTCTATCAACCAAAAAAGAAATTGTTAAAAATAATCTGTGATTATTTCCAGGTAGCTAGTTGACAGTATGCCACTATTATGCCAACACTGATATGCAGACATACTCCAATCACTTTAGGGAGCATTTTGTTCAAGGTGAAATGCTCAATGTTTTTGTAAAACTTACAAGCAAAGAAGAAAGTATTAGGTTAACTTGTTTCTGGAATACAAGGAAGGTTGATCACCTATTTTAGGTTTCTTGTCATGGCACTGTATTGAACCACTGACACCTACAGGCATAATTGCATATATTTATTCAAGAAATATCTATGCAGCTTCGCTGTTATGAGACAAGACTCCTCTGAGGATAAGCAATGAAAGTACCTTGGACAGCCTGATTTATTGGCAAGGTACACATGAATCCAATGCAGATAGCACAGGCATCCCATTTCATGTGAAGTATTTCTCCCCATTAACCCCAAAACAATTGCAGCTAACAAGTTGATAAAATTCTTTCTGCAAAACCAGGGGTTCCCTAAGCCTGTATCATTATTCTAGTTTTACCCTGACATAAAGGAAAAGCAGGCAACACAAATGACCCTTATGAATCTCATGTGTGGTCTTTTCTACAGAATCCACAGGTACAATTAAAAAAAAAAAAGAAAATATTTGAAACCATAGTTGATGAAACCATTTATCCCAAATGACCCCCAAAGATACATTACCTATATATCTTCCCTATAGAGTTGAAATTCTTACTGCCTCCAAAAGCTACTCCTCTGAAGATGATCACAGGGTACTGTGACATATCATGAAGTAAACTCATTTATAATTGCTGCTCTCACATCTGACTATTTACTACTGACTGTATTTTATTATATGTAATAAGGAAGCTATATTTGGAAAACATTCTAAAAAATATTCAGGGCCTAGGGAAAATTAGTTTGAAATTAAGGAACACTGCTTTCTTCACCTAACTTTATGCGAATTGCAGCATAGGAAAGTAACTCTATCCCTCAAGAACATGTATGAAAATCATAAATAGCTATTTTTAAGACAACATTTTAAAGAATTAATTAATTATCTGGTCCAATAACAATGACTCTACCAGACTTTCCACAGAATTATGCTTTCTCCATAGCCAGTGCTAGCAAAAACAGGGCACAGAAATAAAGTTTCTGAAGGATACATTTTGCCCTTTGCTAACTCTGCAAACGTTATTTAAAAAACAGGTAAATGTGGCAAATCAGGCCAATGCCACCTATAAGATTAAGGGATGCAAGGTCGCTCTTACTTGATCAAAAAGAAACTTACCATTTTATGAAATATTGACTGCCCCAGATCACCAGTGTACCTGTAACACTGCCTTGAGTTACCCTTCTCCGGCCCAGGTGAGGGAAGCAATCTATAAAAATGTACTCATTACCCCTTCTTGTCTAAAGCCAGGCTTCTTGTCTGTCTTTTATTACTTTTCCTGACATGTTCTGAGGTCATCTTTGGAGCAGCCGTCAACAAGCAAAGAAGAACAGCCCCTGCTTTGTGTCAGTGCTACTGAAGTTATTGCCTGGCCGGAGGAGGCCCATCCATGCCCATTCCTCCTGGCCATGCACAGGCTGTGCCTGTTTTCTCTGCTCTTTTCCCTGCTTATCAGGAATATCACGAGCCCAGATGATGGGAAATACAGCTCAGACAAGGATTTCAAACAGGTAATGCTGAGCACTAAGCTCATTTCAGTCCTGATAACAATTTGTCTGCAGACAAAGCACAACAGATTTGTCTCAGTCCCCATTAAAAGCAATTTCATCAGCTTTTCAAAATGGTTTTGAAAGGGCTCAGGATGGCAATGGAGCAGCACATGAAAACTGTGGCAGCTACACATTTGAAGCCTATGCCCCCTGCAGTGGTGCCCAGTAGGGATTCCACAGAGGACTACTGACAGAGGTCAGCACAAAACCATCTGTGACACGACTTACTGGCCTCCTCCTTCATGGAGGAGGATGTCAAGGCCAATGAATATCTGGGAAGTGGAGAAAGCCACTGAGCTACCCAGTGTTATCTCACCCTAGTAGTTTTGCATTCACTTGTTCCTGACACAAATTTGAAGTTACAGGTTATTTAATGATCTAAACAAATGAATGTGGGTGAAAGTGAAGATCAGTTATGAAGAGATGTATTTTCTTTTCCCCAAAATGCAGAATCCAGAAAGGTTCATTTTAAAAATGAAATGTGGTTGCGAGATATAGAACACTTCCTTGCTTTTTAATGGTGACTTATAAGTAAACAAGACCTGCATACACAGGCACAACAAGGGTCCCAAACAAGCAAAAATGGGTCTAAATCTAGATATTTTCCCCTCACCTATGATGCCTGTCAGTTACTCAGGTCTCTCAATAAGGATACAGAAGGACTTCCTGCAACAATACAGTGTTTCTTTTCTTTTCATATACAGCTGTGAAAAATGCTGCACATCAATCTCATAATAAATACTGCATCCAAAAAGAGTTGAGACTTTCAAGTATATCCCCTCAGTGCCCCTAAACATGTTTTTCTCAAAATATAGTACTCCTGCTTCAGTATTAAAAATAAAAGAGCTGTATGGTACTTAGCATCACAGGGTAGGCAACCACCTCACAAATAAGCACAGAAAATTAGATGACAAATTTAGCTTAATTTACATAACTGCTGGATTGTAGTTCAACATCAGCACATTCCCACATCTGAAGTTTGAAAGATACACAGAAATAGCACAGTATTGTTTAATACATATTTAAATAATAGCTGATAACACACTTTTCAGACAGTTTATGTCTTTTAAAAGAAATCAAAGAACCTTCTCCATGTTAAATTCATTGCCATACCATGAAAATAAATGTACTCATTCACTTGAACTACCTTTTTTTTTTTTTTCTGTGAAGGACTGAGCATTCCTGATGATGAACGTTTTAAAGCTTCCTCAATAGATACACAATAGATAAACCTCTAATTTAGACCAAGTATAAAAGATGCTTTAAATATTTTTAACTTTAGGTCTAACTGCAAAGCTGATGCTATGATTAGTACCCGTCTGTTATTCTTTTATTTTAAAAAATATGAAACATTGAGGAAACAGTGACAATTATTAGAGTAAAAAAAAAAAAGGGTAACACGTGGCTTAGCAATAATATTAAATACAGCATTCATAAATGTGCAAAAGCACTTCAGCTTTAGTGAATTACAGACTTGATAATTTTCTCCACTTCTTCTCTAACTTGTGCCTTCATTATTTCCAGGTTACGAGAATAAATAGTAAAGTATGTGAGACAAAGTGCGACTCCATAGCACAAATGCCTTCATCTAAGCAAATTTATGAGATAGGATTAGATCTCTTATAAACAGACCCAGAAATAAAATAACTCATCCACATTTCTCTTTCATTCACTAATCCTCTGCAAAGTGCTTTTTGCTACACAACTCAAAAAACCTCTAAGTCCAAAAATTAGCGGCAGAAAAATGGGGGAAAGCAGGAAGAGAGAATATAAAACCACCAACATATTATATAGATATATTTAAAAGCCTTTGCTTTAAATATTTCTTATTATTTAGCCTTTTCCTTGAAATGCTTTCATAGCTCTTTGACTCAGAAGAACATAATTTCTCTTGTATACACACAGTGGCTTGCAATGCTGAAAAACCCTTCTTTAACTGTTCCCATAGTAACCAAAACCATTCTTTGTATTTAATTGTTGCCTTTTCAAATATAATCTGTTTTTGTAGCTAGAATCAGTGTATTCTTTTGCCATCTAAATTATGAATTCCCTGAAGTCTATCAGGCATTCATTATAAATTCAGGTTTGCTTTCAATAATTTGAAATTTAAAGCATTTACTACATTTTAGTATGTAATATTACAATAATAAAATAATACAAGAAGAAGAACACAGATATAGCACAAAGCTGGAAGCATCAAATATTGTTTTGAACAGGTGACTTTTTAGTAACTTTGACTTTAAATATGAGGAAAAACAAGCCTTGCTTGAGCTCATATCAAATTCCCTACCTGAACAGGGGATATGACTCGTTTTTAAACTATGGCTCAGCTTTGTGATTCATTCCTGTTGCATATCTGGACTGTATTCTAAGCCCTGTGAACGTATTCGTGGTTTTAGGCAACACCTTCGAAAAACAGAAGTAATTTCTGGGGGAATAAATGAAGAATGATGATTTGCCTATTTAAGTTTTCTTAAATAATCTGGTTTGTACTGGCACTGTATTTATTCTCTGAGTAGAGAACTTTCAGATAGTGATTGCTATTACTATTACACACCTTACTTGCACTGCTCCATTTCTAGTCCATCTGATATCAAACACTAGCTTTAACATAGATTTGTTCCCACAACACCAGCACAGGATTTAGAAAGCAATAGGTAATCTGACTTCTGAACACCTGTGCTTTCTCCCTGACCCGTAAATGTTATTTTCTATCTCCTCCATAAATTATCCCAAATAGAGTGCACTGTGCCTTGGACAAGAAAATGAGGAGGTTTTTATTTACCTGTTTTAGAGTGCTGAAGCACACTTCGTCAGAATTGACAACAAATAATCAATACAGCAGTGTTCTCCCAGATTGTATCTCTGAAAACATTTATCTGGAACATCTAAATCTTTCCACTCAAAAGAATCAATCATTTCTAATACAGGTCCGGAAAAGGAATAGAAAAACAAGATTACATCAGTGTAAGTTTTAAAACAGATTACAAAACTAAGGCCCAAAACACAGCCCTATTAACAGAGGGCTGTTGTAGGACAAAATAAGTTGGCATCACCTTAGCATTTAGTCCATCTGTCAAAAAGGAATTCTCTTTCTCCTGTTCTTTTAAACTGTGTGTATGTGACCTTTCAGATCAATGTAATCAGAACATCAAGAAAAGTATTTTAAAATAAATACTGCTTTTGACTCTTCGTTCTCATAATGTTTATTCCAGGTTGTTTTGCAGCTCTCACTTGAGGTCTCTGCCACTTTGCACCTACGGCTGCCAGGAGAGATGAGTCCTGTTCAACTTTATATCTTCCAAAGCAGCAATCTGGACACATATTAAAACTGTATGTAAATAAACCAATTTTACAGAAGGACATAATAACAAGGTAACTGGAAGTGAGGCTAGAATACTCCTGAAAAATCAGGATTAAAAAGTTTGCATAAAGGGTGGGGGATGGAGCGGTAGGTCAGTACCAAAATTAGAGGAACATTACCATATTTTGGAATGAATACCCTATAGGCTTTGTGCATAAACAAATGAACAAACAGACAGATGGATGAAGAGTTTTATCAAAAGCATGACTACAGAAAACATGGGGAGATTTGCCTCAAAGCAACCTCACTTTTCTCCCCACTTGTGCTTGCCTTGAGTTTTCCCAACAGTTCACTCCTAGTAACCTCCTATCTATATTTCCCTCCTCCTACTTGTATTGCTCATCACAGGAATCCTCTTGGGATGAGGGGAATGCACTGAACGTATAAACAGCTGATCTGGGAGGAAAAAGGGGTTGTAACCTATCATATTTGATGTATATCTACTTGCTTTTGAAAAGGCCACATCACACGGTGAAAGCATTGGCCTCTTTTTCATTCCCTGCTTCTATTTTTCGAAGACATCTATTAAAGCTCTAAGCAAGCTGATCTTGTGGGCTGCTGTGATGGAAGCTCTAAATCTAGATTATTACTAACATGAGGGGGATATATCTGCAATACATGCTGTTACGCATGTAATCAACGTAGCAGCAGCGAATATTTTTTGATGTGCAACAAAACCTACATACTACTCCTTTATGTCATGATGAAGACAGAATTAAAATACCAAAACCAAAAGAACTGGAGTGAAATCTTACCACATGAACAAAGAACTAGTAAATGGACTAGGAAGCACATGAAATACTTGGAGCTTCAACACAGGAAAAGAAAACCAAAAAATATTCTTCCCTCACAAACATCTTTTTAGATGGTGACTACTGCAGCTATTGCTGATAAAAAGCAGCTGGGCCAGTTGATGTGTCCAGTATAACAGAGCTTAATCCTGCTCCTGGAGCAGAGGAGGAAGAACTTATATTTGTACTCACTTCATAACTGTACAAATAGTTTTTGCAGCATTTGACTCTTTTAAATTCACTCTTATTTGGTACAATATTTTGTTTTTACAGCTTAACGTTACTGCAATATAATTGCAAATTTATGTCTAATCCAACTGCACTGACGCTGCGTGTGTCTTCGTGTGATGACGCAGTCTTTCCACTTTTATTTCTTTGGCTTCCCACCTCTCCATTTCCCATCTTGCCTTTCGTTGTTTGTTTTTTATGCTGTAGGTGTTTTATATATCCGATATGGCGGCCAATGCAGCCAGTGTATTGACTGGAAAAAACCAGGAGGGTGGAGAAGAGATAAAGAAACAGCAATAGCACCACTTCTCCTTTTTTAGCTATAGTCTTGCACCTCTGCTATCAGTAAATCCATGCAAGTAAAAATAACGTATTCAGAACTCACTGCAAACATAGATTTTGATAGGTTATTAAAATTACTGCTCCCAGGGCTATTCACAGATACATCGAAAAATGCTCATGGAAGAGAAAGAGGAATATTGCCTCTATTTCTTTGTTTCCCTCAGGAAAAAATAAATAAGAACAAAACAAACTGGAGCTAGAGGTGGGGATAAAGAGATTGTTCTTAAAATTATTTCTTTCCTTCTCTAATATCTCTTTTTTACTCTGCAAAACAGACCAAATCTTGCTCTTAGAAATACTAATATGTAGATTATGAGCACTTCTGGAGCATCCCTCTGCATTTAGTTGTGCTAAATAAAAAGAGAACTCCTCCTGAGAGTATGTGAAACATAGCATGCAGGCATATATATTTTTTCACATAATTCACTCCTCTCTAGGATACAGGTAATATCTCAACCTTAAGCACCATGAAGCATTCTATATATTTTTAAGCATTATGCTGATTGAATTTATATTTGCTGCAGTGGTATTCCTATTTTAGTTATGATAATAGGACTCACGAGTAGGATATTTTCTAACAAAGCTCACCCTAATATAGCCACTGCACAGGATGATGGTTTTCAGGAACGTTCTGCAAAATACCTGGTTTAGAAAACCCCTCAATAATACAACCACAACACGACCATTATTTTTCACTCATCAGATTCAAAAGAATGCCTGATAATACTTTCACTGGAATCGTACCATGAGCTGTGAAGCAGCACAGCACAGTAGTTCAATAGCTACACCATGCAATTATAAATGCAAATCCACCTAGTTTTTCTATGGCATCCCTCCTTTCACCACCTTCCAATGACAGTAAGAAATAAGAAATGCTGCTCTTTGTTATGCTTCAGAGATATTATTAAATTACTGCGAAAATGAAACTAATACATTTCTGCTATGTACTTGAACTGGTTTTTCTAGTTTTAATCTACAATACATTTGTCTAACCAAATAAAGTACTTTGCAATCCTAGCATTACATGTACAAGTGTATTTCCTTCATATTTTTTCATGAAGCTTTAATTGTTCACAAGTAATAACATAGTTGATTAATTTTTATATTTGATGCTGCAATTATGTTTTGAAATCTAATTTGTAAGAATTGAGGCTGTACTTTAATACAAACACCACAGGCTTCTAAATTAAAAAACAAATGATCCCCTGGTCCCTCCTCCCCCACCACCCCACCTTCCTCTCTTCAGCATTTAGATAATGCTACCCCAGATTGATGTTCCTGATGCACAAAGGTGCAGACCCAAACCTGCCTTAATTTCCTTGCAAGATGATAAATACAACCACTGGCTGTGTCTCAAACACAACTTTACTTACAATTTAGCAATAGCCTATGCTTATACAGACCAGAAAGTATAATTCTGTTTCTGGAGTGGTGCCTAAGACTGAGCACTTCTACTTAAGTTAAAGAAGTTTAACGATTGTGTTTGCCCAAATTTTACAGCAAAATAATTTCTGTTTACTTTCAAGATTTTGGACATACAAGAAAAGGGAATAACACAGGCAGAGCTAGCACTTCTCTCATTCTCCCCATTTGAGTGAAGTGGGCTTGCTCCCAAATCTTTGGTTCTTCACTTTAAAAGCATCTTCCTTTGGTGAAGCTTCACAGCAACTAAATTCTCATTAGGCAACACCAGGCATCAAGGGTAACAGGATCCAATACTGCCTTCCCAACTGATGCAGGATGCTAAAAGAACTCATTCTTGAAATACAGATTTAAAAACCACTATATGATCTAACTTTACACTCAGGCTACCCAAAAAACGTTTTTTTTTTCAAATGAATGAAAAGTCCAGACAGTAAGGCCATTATTTTGAGGATTCTTTGTGCTACCCCAAAAACAATTCAGCCTCTTGAATAAGCACCTGGTAAATAAAAACTGTAGATCTCCTTTATTACGTGAAATTCAGGGTGTAACAATGCTTGTTCTGAGTGCCTATGCTGGACATGAATTTCAGCTGGGTGAAAATGAAGCCTGTTTTCTTTTAAATCCGAAGTCAATGAGTGAGTCCTTTTCCACAGGCCCCACTGTAGCCCTGCCTCTGAAGGACATCATGCCTGAGTGGCTTTGCAGTCATCCCAGCAGATGATGGGTGTGCTTTTCAGGGCTTAGGCAGCTGCCACGTAAGATAAAGGAAAACTCCATAATTTTATTAGAATAACAAACACTGTAAGTGACTAACACTACAACTTAGAACAGCAGCTCTTCAGATGAAGATCTCCAGATAAAACAATTGATTTTCAATTGCCTAAGCCTGTCTCAAACATCTCTGCCTGCATTGACTATACCAACCATTCTCTTCAAGGTCGACTGAACCAGGTTAGATTTTATTTACTTCAACTACATCTCCTTTTAGAATTGTTCAAGACATTAGGGAGTTCTGATATATTAAAAAATATATTTTCTATTTCATCACACAGTAAGAATCTCAGCACAAAATTAAAATTCAAAACTGTGTCTCATGGTTCATTGTTCTAATTAAAATGTACATGCCAAGAATATTTTGCAATGAGGCCATCAGTTTAGGAGAGTTTTTGGTTGCCAAATGAGAGACTGCCACTTTGGAATTAAGCTGATATTGGTGGTCTGATTTGTAATTCTCAATTATGTAAATATAGATACCACAGCACACACAGGATAAAATTTGCACTCTGGAATCAAGTCTATCTTGAGCATCTGCCTATATATATATATATGTAAGAAAGACATATTTTCAAATAAGCTCTCTAAATAAATAGTGCAAAATTACTTATCTTGATGCATGTCTTTTGGGAAAATTTGTGGACTTGAAGGACAAGACAATCACATTATTAAAGCTTTCTCTATTACAGTGGTGCCCAGTTGAGAACATGATGATTCACAGAGAACAGAGAAAAGAGGGATACATGGGAATGCACAGATTTGAATTTAATTTACAAAATAAAAAAATTTCTCAGGTCTGATAAATAAATTAATAATCTTACTCCAAAGGACATTCTTTTTAGGGTGATAGCCAAAACTTGAATGACATTATGGAATCATAAAAGTATAGAATTTTATGGATATGAAACAAAATGCTCTTGCTTTAGGCAAAGCTGTTTTCTAAATGTCACTGTGATTTGGTGACAATGTTTTCCTCATGATGACTTCAGATCTAGTTAAGAAATAGTAGTTGTAGATCCACAACTGTTATGCTGTCCACTGCTTGCTGTTGAAGCAGGGGAAATTTGTATTCCAGATTACTATAACTGCACTGTCCTTTGTTTGTGCAGTTTAATGTTTTACATCAGGTTTGGCCACACTCTGCTGATGTATGTTACAGAAACTATATTTTGACTGCAAAATTTCTATCCAAATTTTCACCATTCGGTGCTCAGAAATACCATCAGCAAAGTTGTATAATCCCTACATATTTTTATTTCCTGAATTTTCTCTTATTAGTGAAGACTAGCAACACAATGATACAATGCACTCCTCTTATTTTGCAGTTACAATTATCTCAACTAGAAAATATTGTAGTTTTTGATCCTCCACACTTTGATTCTAAGTGACCTCATTAAGCACCTTGCTTAACATTCAATCCCTGTATCTTTTCATCAGGTTGAGTTCAGTCACATCAGCAACACTTTGAGAGAAATGATTGAAGCACTCATAGTTGATTGTGCCTAAGAAACCAAATCTCTTTTCACAGGAAGGAGGAAGCTTTCCAAAAAATGACTACACTTGCAACAGATCAAAGCTTTCTCAGTAGGGCTACAGATAAAATCTATGTAACACCTTTCCTCCATAGGACAACTGCCATGATTCCTCCTGCATTATTCACCACCACACAGGAAAAGGCAGGAGTTGAACTACAAAATACTGAAAATATTAAGTATAGTAACTGCAATTAGTTAATGGCTCTCAAAAAACAGCTTATTCAACACTTGCAACTCATGATCAAATTAAGCTGTACAGAACTGCTTAATCCCTTGGCTGAAAACAATCACCTAAGATATTTAAATTACATATGTAGATTGCTTTCCTGTCAGTCTCTCCTATAAATTGATGGTTGCAGTGACTGAGAAGGAACATGAGAACTGATGATGCTCCTGTTTTATAACCAGATATAAGGTTTATTCCATATTCACTTTGCACTGCAATTATATTTCCTTTGCACAACTGTTCCTTATAATTGATTTTACAAAATCATTCTCATTTTTGTAGTGGTTGGACACAGGGGAAAAAATAGAGATAACAGAATATGTTGTTGTTTTGTTTTTCCTCAAAGCAAGAAGACAGAAGTTACCAATTTGAGCAGCCTAGACAAAAGGCAATGTCAAGTAGGAGTTTGAACTAGTTAGCAGACAATTTTTTAAAAGTGTAAATACTGTATTTTTACTATTTTCTGAAAAGTTTCCCATTTCAAAGGAGACATGAGTACAGTAAAATAACTTCTTTTCCCGTATGCGCAAAAAGCAGTCAAGGATGTACAAGGAGACCCTGTGACAGATAACACAGAAAATAGAGATTTTTCAGTTCCCCTTGAAGTTGCTAAATAGAGCTTAAAGACTAACTAGCAAAACAGATAAAAGAATGTAAAAGTCGACCACTGACAGCATAAACATATTGCTTATGTTTATTCCATTTCAAAGTATCTACTTTAAATAAATGGATATAAATTCTACCTCTCCCACCTGTTATCACTAAATTGTAGTGGTGGAGAGCATACTGCAATCCAGCTGATGTCTCAGGTTTTTCAGCTGAGCTGGAACCACAGCTTTCAAAGTATTGTCATTCCAGAGCAACACTAGGCATCCCTGTTCTCTCTGTATTACCCAGAGTGACACAAGCTTCCACAGCCCATTGTCCCAATCATCCAGAAACTGAAAAAGTGCAACCATCTTTTATCCAGTTTTCCAAACAGGTGTGAAAAGCATTCCTTTTTCACACGATTGAAAGATGCCTTTTTGGAAGTACTATCAGAGCAGATATTAACTGTGATGTGGGCACTACCACCTGAACACCTGGCTGCTTTAGAGATCGCACTTCACGTCACCACTGAGGGGCTGTAAGGACTTAAATGATGCTTGAGACAGGAAAATATGATTTAAAGTCCATGGAAGGACTTTGCCATGAGATAAGCCGAGGATGGACTGGCAAGGTGGCTTGGCTCCAGGCCAGGGCAATGCATCCAGACAAGGGTTCCCACTGTGGCAAATTGTGGAGCAGCAACTGCTTGCGCACCAATTGCTGGTATCACCCCAACCCTTTGTTTACGCCCTAATTTGGGCAGAGGCATCCCTCAATAACAGGATCATAACAAGCACCAAAAAATCACAGAGGTAAAATAACAACACTGTTGCTTCGAGGGGAAAAAAAATCTTTCCCGAGATGTATGAAAAATGCAAAAAAAAAAAAAAAAAATTAAAGGGAAAAAAATTAAAATTAAAAGAGAATAATACATAATCAATTTGGTTTGAACTTCTTTTGAAAGGAATTAGGCAAGGCTGCAAGAGTCAAAAAGGATTACCAGTCTTCTGATGCAACAATTGTATTTTTTACTATTTGAAACTCTAGGAGAGGGAAAAAAAGCTCCTAAATTTTGGAATATGCTTACTGCAGCTAATAAATTTAAACTATATATGCACCAAAATCTTCCTCAATTCCAATCTGTATCGGTACAAAAGTCCTGGGCTAACATCTGCACTAAAAAATGCTATACAGAATGGCATTAAAGCTGTAACTCTCCCCCTCAGCACCCTGTTTCCATCAGCATGCACCCAGGTAGTCACTGTGATTTAAGAAGTTTTCTCAAGTATTTGAACTCACGTGTAAGAGTAGGTACAGTTGCAAGGTACAAGTGAAACAGCTCTGGCACAGACAGGATATTGAAAAGGCACTACATACGCTCATTCAGGCATTCACCAGAAAAAAACCTGACTTGATCTTAAGAGTCTGAAGAACTGTCAAATGATCTGTGACATTTAGAATCATGAAATAAATCACAGAGTACGTTTGAGTTGGAAGGGACCTTTAAAGGCCATCTCATCCAATCCTCCTGCAATAAGTAGGGACACCTTCAATTAGATCAGGTTGCTCAGAGCCCCAACCAACACTCCTTGAATGTTGACAGGGATGAGGAATCCACAGCTTCTCTGGACAACCTGTTCCAGTGTTTAACCACCTACATTATAAAATCCTTCTTCCTTAGATCCAATCTGAATTTACCCTCTTTCAGTTTAAAAACATTACCTCTTGTCCCATCGTTTTTCTTGTTTCTTCATCTGTAAATCTCTCCTAAAGCTCAGGAAAACATTTCTGACATGAAAAAGAGTTGGCAAATTACTGTGTCTGCTTCATGACATAACAAGATCTGTAGCTCTAAAAACACTTTAACAGCAAATAATATCTTTAGATAAAAACCAAAATCAGAAATGTGACAGCAACTGAAGTACTACTGCACAAACCACCTCTAAATTGACCAGCTCAGAGGACTGCATGTTGCCATCTCTATTCTGAACTGCAGGGCAGTCATATCCAAAGAAGATCAAGTTAAGTACACAACTATGAACTCAACTTTAAATCTGATAAAAAAATAGTGCACCTGAATTTCACCACAGTTTTCACACACCAGTAGCACATGAATGGTTTTCTATGTTTTCACGTGAACATCACACAGCAGCAGAACATGGTCTGCTCAGGGACATGTGTGTCTTTAGACACTTCTTTTTCCACACTGCCCCTTGTAGGCTGACCTTTCAGCTCAGAGTTTGCCTAGTGAAGCTGAAGCTAAGTTGATTTAAAGTAAAACATACAGTTCCCCGAGCCATGCTTCCTCTCTCCCTGCTTCCTCATAAGAATTTGAAATGGAAGTGAGGATTCCTCGTGCCATTCCTCTGTGCCAGTAGCTGATTTATTTATATTCGAATTCAGATAGAGCTAAAATTAGGACTCTGTAAGTAGAATTCACTGTTCAAAATGTTCCAATTGTTTTAGCATCTGGGCACCTTTGAGAACAACTGATGTATCACTATGGCAACACAAAGAGGCCTCCACAACTTCAACTATTAAGACAACAAGATGTTTTTAAGTCTTGTATTTCTACAAAACATAGCAAGGTTAATGCAACATCCTAGACAACGTGGACGGCTGAGAAGACAAAGTAAGGCAGAGCTCACATTTCTTGTTTTTTACCCTGACATCACACTAACCATGTATTTCTCTGCCTCAGTGTCTGTTGTGCAGTGGAAAGACAAAAACTAGTCTCTCTAGTCTCTAGACAAAAAAAGTCATGCTCTTCCTCTTGCCAAATCCATTCCTGGTGAATAACTGGGGTAGGGATTTTGCCCAGTGCACAAGCAACAAGTCAGCAATTACCTGGGTATCACTATGAAATTACTCCCTGATGAAATGGTTTGAGCTTCCAAGAAAAAACACAGGGGGGGAAAAAAGAAACCAGCCCTTTACTCCTGCAATCCTGGTAAGATCTAATCACACACTCTTAAAAGTCTCGTCAAGATTTGCTGCTACCACTTCTAGCACCATTTGCTGCTTACAAAAAAAAATACATTAAGAAAATACATTATTTAAAGCCACTAAACAGTTTCTTTCTAAAACAAAGTAACATCATTAATCAAATATTATACAGGTAGCATTAAAAGCTTTTTTTTTCTCTGCCCAGTCTTCACAGCATCTTGTGTCCTGAATGTCTTGGTTACAATTTTACTGTAGCATACAAGATAATTATTTTTAGCTATTTGTAACTGTTTATCATTTTAATATCATTAACATGCATTTCATCTGGTTTGGATTACACACTTTTTAATGCAGCTTTAGAAAGCATTATTATTCTAAACATACTCTGTCTCTGTAGGGCCTGAAGGCAGAAACCTCTCCCTACAGCACCTCAATGACTGGCCACTGCTCAGCCCTCTGTGATATGCAAAATTTTTGGA
Source organism: Drymodes brunneopygia (assembly GCA_013400955.1). Classification (NCBI taxonomy): domain Eukaryota; kingdom Metazoa; phylum Chordata; class Aves; order Passeriformes; family Petroicidae; genus Drymodes; species Drymodes brunneopygia. The sequence continues at coordinate 998,636 of VZTZ01019725.1, forward strand.
CATGAAAGTCAAAACCATAGAGGTACACAAAGATAAGCATAAAATCAAAGCATTGAGATTGTTTCCCACATGAAGGGAGTATAAATAACCACAATCCACACATGCAGGCCAGCTCATACATGGAGTCTGCATTCCTGTCAACAGAATTTGACAAGTGCCAACGGGATGTTTGAATTGGAGACAGATGACACTGGGATACTTAGACACAGGAATGAGGATCTGTTTTGCTTCCATTAACTGGATATGAAGAAAACTATCTACATGTAGAAAGCACAGGGTGAAAATGCAAGATCAGTATGCTGATGTTTCATTCATAATGTTGGAGATTTTCTTGAAGCTGCCTGCTTTTACCTCCCTACTATTACTTTGACGGTTTCTACAAAATTTACCGAATTCCAGTTGCGAACATTTTCCAGCAAGATGGTTCTGTTTAATTTCAAATATACTTGTCAGAAACGGTGGCTTAAAGATACTTATATACTGATACGGTTTCATACAGAGAAGTTCAGATACATTTAATCTGTTTAAGCACAAGTTGGATTCTCATTGACAGAATTCCAGAGCCACAGGTTATATTTTTAAAAACGAGTATTGGAAGAGCAGCAGAGGTTAGAGCATGTTTCTGAGACCTCTGAATGCTTAGGAAAAGTTATGTCTGTGTTCTTAGAAGATAACACTAATCAGGTCGTAAAAAATAATAAAAATAAAAACCCAAACACACCAAAAATCTAGGAGGTGGCTTCATTCAGCATATGCTAAACAGATAGCAGTTTCCTACTTTGAATTTATGAGAGATTATTAAATGCTCAATTTCATCATAGTAGATGAAAAAGCCAGTCAAACAACAGTGCAGGTTTCCCTTTCACTGAAGACAAGAAAAAATGTTCTATGCTGCTTTGAACTAATCAGAAAGATTATTCTGGATTTCAGCACAGTATTTTACAGCCTATTGCCTTTCCAATCCCTTGGTATTCAGAGAGCCACACAACTGAACCACTACAACAACAATTAGATGCTCACAGCATTTCAAACATAAAGCCATTGCAGTAATACCTAGACAACATACTGTGTTAAATTTTAAGTACAGGTAGTCTAGAGGAAACAAGTTTATCACCACATAGAAGAAGATACCACAGTCAGATACAGACTTAAGTCATAGATTTGCAGCAAGATCATAACCCATCTAATCTACTCTAATCCACTAGTGGTGTTCTGGATTTTTCAGGGAGTTTTGGGGATGTGAGGGGATGTTTTAATTTTCTTGCAGTAATAGGCATGCAAGCCAGGACTCCCCAGACAAGTACAAAGCTAAACTTGAACGTACCAAGAGAAGTAGAAAACTAAACATAAATGGTAAGTACAGCAACGATGTTATCCATTGTCATGTTTTCCTTCCCCACTTTAAAAGGCACAGACCCCAAGTTTGTGTTTTCTTACAATTGTGTTTTCTTTCTTTTCATGAAAACAGAATTGTTGTTATTCTCCAAGGACTCAATCATTAAGAAATAACCATCCCACCTGGTACTGTAAGGCAAGTGTTCCTGTGCATGCTGTGGTTATGATTCTCATCTAATGAACGATATCAAAATACAGTCTAATTAAAGAGACAGAATTTCCCTGGAAGAACACACTACCACACTTTTCAAGGTGCCATCAATATCTTATATCACAGAGGTAAAATGGTCACTGGAAAATACCGAAATATCTCAGATGAGCTGAGCATTTATGAATCAACTTCTTTATAAAAATCAACTACTTGCAAGAATGAAAGGAGTATTTAAACAAAAAGAATCACCTTATTCAACATGTTAAGAAGTCAGTTTCTCAGATTACAAATGCCCATTCCCTCTATATATGTCATTATCAAAAGTCTTGGGAAAAAATGTAGGCTAAGGAACGAAAGTAGCAGCTTAGCCTCAGGCCAGTTTCTACTTTCGGAAACACCTATGAAAGCCCTGATGAAAGAGAAAGGAGGGTGTACATGCATATCCACAAGAAGGAATCTAGCCTGGTGTTTAAATTGCACTTGTAAAAGATCATGTTATTTGAATAACTCACTGTTTGGACACATCAGGAATGATCATCTGTTCTTTTTTCCTTGTATCCACTGTCGTCTCTACAGGGGTAAGCACTACAGCAGCACATGACACTATTGATTGGTATGAGTCTTCCCGGCACACTGCAAAGATAAAAAGTATCAGTGGTAAACAGTGAACTCAGTTTGTACTTTAAAGGAAAAAAAAAAATCATCGATTCATAATGTGATAAACACAAATGCAAATAATTAATCAGACTTCACTGCGGCACATGCAATGAAAATGCCATTGTTTCTCCCATTTCCTAATGTGCTTACTTAGCACTTTTTTGCCATTGACTGATCATTCACTAAGTTTTACCTAGCACAAGATCTGCTGTCAGTCTGCTCTATCTCATTGGTGTGTCTGAGTCCTAAAAAGACTCATATTCCATAAACGACATCAGAAAATGATTCACTTCTTAGTTCTTTTTCATCACAGACTGAAAGTAAGGGTGAAAATAATGGGTGGTTTCCAGGCAAACTTCCCACCTTCAAAAACTTCAGACTTTGTAAGAAAATAGATTCGAGAAAATGTAATTAATGATTTATTTTTCACCTTTAACTGTTATGACTCACCTTACTCCAAAAAGGCCAGATCTAAATGGTCTAGAAGTGATATCTGATATATTGACTCATGCTTTCTTTTAATAAAAAATTATATCTGTGTTAATGTGCTGAATGTTACAACTTAGACACTATTTAGAGTTAAAAGAATGAACGCACATTTCAGCTGAGCACCTGGCTCAATTAGCACTAATAAATGAATATCCAAAAGTTTCTGACTTCTGAATGGACAATTATATATGTTACAAGTCGTACATGTTCCTGAAATCTAAATTTTAAGTGTCACCAGTAATTGAGATTTTAGCAGTAACCTCCCCTACTGATTTTTAAACTAAAAATTTCCTTTACAGCCAAGGTATACCTTTCTGAAACAAATAAAAGATGGATTTAAGAGTTAGTTTCATTGACTAAAGCATGACAGCTTCTTATATTACATTTGGTATTATAATGTATTATATATAAGCAAAAAGAAATGTGGTGCCTGTCTTTAAACAGAAAGACACACAGTATTTTATAATATACAGAACTATTTCAGAGTGCACACATGCACACAGATCTGATAACATAGCCTGTAAAATCAGAAAGACTGTGGCAAATTCTCAGCAATTCAAAACCAGAAAGAACATTTCACCAGTACATACATTTATGCATGATTGGTACAGCTGGGAACGTTGAACTGTGACATTTATTTATTATTATTCCATTCTCCACAATCATGTGCCTCCTTATTGACCACAGACAACATACCTTTGGCATAGCCTATGCTCCCCTTACAAAAGAAGCAAAAAGGGAGTAAAACTTCACCCATATTGACCTGACTGAGTCAAGAACACCTAATTGTGCCATTTTACTCCAAGGGCATAAATTACCTTCACCCTGAACACAGCTCACACCAACAGGGCACACTGGTGTTCCAGAAACACCCTGAAACACTAACAGGAACAGGTCAGGTTGGAGCTGGATATTTCTACAAAGGTCTTTTTTTTGCTTTCTGAGCAGTTCTGAGCCATTCAGCAAGCAGCACAAATGACTGGAGCACAGGCAGCTCTGTCAGGAAGGGAACCTTTTGGGGAGTGCCTGTAATTACATTTAATTTGTGTGATGTTCTCCAGCATTCTTTATGCTTGTATTTTAAATATTAATGTTCACACTGTGCTCAGTGACTAAAGCACCTAAGATGACCAGTACTGAAGCCTTACCTTCCATTTTTCTTTGGAACCAGCATTATTCAATACTTTGTCACTATCATAGACACACATCTCCAAAAGACAGTCATACACAAAAGAGAATTTATTATATTGACCACAGGCATGCAAGGAGGATTTATGTTATAGCTCGATGCACAACAGATTAAGATGAAACTAAAGAAAAATACATTGAACTAAAGAGACAACATAAGAAAAATGGAATTTTAGGTGATTTTACATCCTACTGTATTATGTATAATCAGCAGACCATCTACTAGCATGATTCTGCTTGGTAGACACCAAGTCATTTACAAATCAGTATTTTCTCATTACAACGAGTGACTGAATATGAGCAAATAAGAACATTTATGTCTCTTTGTCTCTTTATTTACAGTCAAAGAAATACAAAAAGATAGGCTTGTCATAGTGCACCACTGATATTCAATACCTGAATTTTAACCAGAAACACTGATAAAACAGGAAGCATAAAGGATGAAGCAAATACGTATTTTTCTTCAGAAGACCTGTCGTACTACTAGAATATCAAGTTACTGCTTTAGAACTCATAAAAGGTCTGGTGACAAGCATCACAGGGGAGGGTTTGTCCTAGATCAGACACTGTCCCTCAGAGCAGTTAGAAAGAAAGATAAAAGAGGGAATCACGAGTAACAACGAAGACACTGCAAGTCTCCCACTCTTTACAGAAATTTCACGAACGAATAAAACTGTGAAATTGCCTTTGTTTAATAATTAATGCTATACAGGAGTTGTATAATCCCCTGATTTACAGCTGAAGACAAACCCAGTGGTCATCCAGTGACTGGAGCTCAAGGAATTTATTATCCCCCCATTCTAGGCAGCAATACTCTTTGGTCTTGCTTTTGAAAACCACTACAAATCCTCCTTTTTATCTCAGGTCTCTGTGCACAGTCATAAGTCATTATGGGACAGTATAATTAACTAAAACATCATGAAATAGCGATGGCACAGCAGCAAGTAATTTTCACCTACTGGAGAGTATGCTCTTACTATCTGTTCATAATTTGCATTAAAATAATGAGAACGTGCTTGAATGTGCAATCTCAATTTTAACACTGATGAGGATGGGCATAGTTTTACTTAAGATTGTTTGCATTTTACATTCCAAACTCAACTCTTAAGTGTAGCTTCATTTCTACAACTTTGTTTTTTAATCTACAAGTGGCTTACATTAGCCCAGAAAGGACCATTCATGATGTCTACGTGCTTTATCCTTTATGAATCAAAATCTGTTTGATCCTCAAAACATCACAAACATCAGAAAAACAATCATTCTAAGAGATTGCTCCTTTTAATCATAAATCCTCTCACACGTCCAACCTGCTCCTTAACATCCAGCAAGAACTTAAAAATTTAGCCTTTCCACATGAATTGGTAAGGAAAGCAGAATTTTCAGTCATCTGAGTCACTGTCTGGCAAAGCCATCAATGTAACTAGCTGGCTCAGCCTACTACATTATTCCTCATGAGTACATGCAGAATGGTGGGAAAAACTGTACAAGTTACCAACAACAAGGGGAACAATCAGCCAATTTTATACTACCTGTAGCAGTTTCTTTAAGAAACTAACATTTAGTATCTCCAAATGTGTCATACACTGAAAAAAATTTTCAGGAAAAAAAAATTAAAAAGCAATTTGCATGCAAGTGAGATGGTATTTTTTAGTCCTTTATTCGCAATTCAACCATTACATGAACAAGCTAATAATTGTAGTGAAGTAACACAACTGCAGGAACATCTTCACTATTGTGTTATCATTAAAGAAACATATTTTTCTTAGTGAAACAAAAGACACTACCAACCAATTACAAATCATGTAGAGAAGAACTCCACAGAAAGGGGAAACAAATAGTCTGTCGAACTTCACAGACTACTAGTATGAAAGATCTGTACTACTTTTCAGGCTGCACCATTTCTCCCCAGATCCTTCAGTTTAATGATGCATGCAGCTTGTTTTCTTCCATTGCCAAGTGTTTTAAAAGTACCCCATATATTTATCACTAGGAGTGCTGGCTTGGATTTACCCTAGCTGGTTTAAGCAGTCCCAGAACATCATTCACTATCAAAACACATCTTTACATCTGGAAAAGAAAAACATTAGCTTTTTTTTTTCCTTTGCTGTTTCTTTCAAGAACAATGAGAATGACTAATTAAACAAATTTTCTTCTACTTTGAACCAACCAGTGAAAAATTTTTAATTCCCTAAATAGTAGGACAGTAGGAAGCCTTCAGGAGCTACTGAATAGAATGTGTCTCTCCAGAGAATCAAAAGATTTTTAAGCTCTAGGGATGTAATTTATATCATCTATTTCAAATACTTAATTGTACACACTTCTCCCCATCCTTTCTTTTTAATTGAGGAGAAAGAAAATCTGGTTATCACTGCTTGCTATCAAAAAAAGTCTCCCCTGAGAGGTAAGGATACAAGATGCAAGATGAAATTAGCAGCAAGTACTACCTGCTTAGAGAAAGCAGAAGGGAAATGTTCATATGCAGTGTGCAATGAAGCATAAGGGAATCATGAGACAGCGACACAAAAACAGTGAAGCATTTCTGGATTTCAGAAAGCTGGGCACTTATCCTGACAATTCAATGTATTTACATTGATACCTATGAAGTTTAAAATTATCAGCTCTCATCATTCAAGAGACAGATCAAGTCTGAAAACAGACACTGTTTTATACCAAAAACCCTTCTGCTCTGGTAAAAAATTAGGCAAGCAGCCAGGAGCATGGAAGGCACTAAATGCTTTACCCAGAAATATCAGTCAGTTGCCAGTGTAGGAGACAGGGGACTAGAGCATGAGGGAGCAACATCTGAATCCCAAGTATCCAATCCGAAGGCCAGAGGTTATGTTTTAATAACTGTGGAACACCAATCCTCAGTGCAGGCACTGAGAACATTTTGGCACATGGTTTCCTAACTACCTCTCTGCCATGAAAAGGCTCAGGATATCAGCCAACCTCTGAGGTGCTCTGAGCAAAGGACAAGGAAGAGCTGCAATACATGTAACCCTTATACAGGTTCTTCAGACAAGGCAAATTCAGGACAAAGAACTGTTACACTTGAAACAGACATTTTGCTAAAACAAACCAACCCCAAGCCACAAACACACCAACCAACCAAAAAGGAAGAGTGGATACACTGTAAATTCCTTTAGTAGATTAGAACGAGTGAAGAGATGAGGAAAGAGAAAGGACATTTGAAACACAGAGCTCAAGCTGTTTTCTCAGGAAAGCTGCTGACATTAGAAACAGCATGTAAGAGAGGATCTTGAAATCCCGTCTACTAATTGTGGTATGCCCAGGAAGAACTGTGATTAACCACCATGCTAAACTCTTCCTGACTTTACAAATATGTCCTCTGGTGGTCCTGGGCGACTCAGAGGGCTCAGAAAAGAACCAGTATTCTGACTTGCCTCTCCATTAACCCCAAACATCACCTGCATGAAACACTTCAGCAAAACCAACTGTATGAATTCAGTTCCATACCCTCTTTCTCAGCCCCAGAAACACAATAAAGTCTTTTACTACTTTGTTATTAAACCCTAAAGCCCAAGGCTTTCAGTCTCTTTAAAGCAACACAAAAGGTCAAGGTACTTTATGTGAAAGCTATTTTTGCCCATCTACTTATATTTTAAAAAACAAGCCCGATATTAAAAAATAATAATAAAAAGGCCTAATTTTCCTGCTGCTTGATTCTAGATTTGATGGTGGTCTTTGGAGAAAAAAGGAAACTAAATGGATCTCTATTTTTTATTAGCTCAACAGTTATTCTAGGTCCTCTTGTCCCTTAGAAACAGCTACATTTCACAATATTGGCCAAGTGAATACTTAAGAGAATGAGTGTATATGCTCACAGTCCCCAAAGGGTTTGCTGTAATAATTTTGCAATAAAACCACAGGCCTAGTTCTTAAACACAACATAGTCACAATCAGAAATTTTGTAATAGCAACAATTACAGGCCCATTATGGGCAAATGAATTACTTTCTCTCAGGTTCTTATGTTTCATAGCTCTTTTATAGTATTCACAAAGGCTGCACACACATATCTGCTGCGTGCTATCTACACTAGCACACAAACGTGAAGGGTACATAATGCAGCATTAAGCAGGAGCCAGGGAATTCCTCTCACACACCAGCAGTTCTGCAGTGATTATCTGCACCCTTGCTTTTGTATCCTGAGTTTGTCTTTGTCACAAGCCACTGTGATAATAGAGTAAGAGCCACAAGTGAAATTTGGGTCTGGTGACTTGTACCCCAAGCATAAGAAATTAAACTGTAATTTTTCTATGTTCATGCGAAATGGAATGCTGGTTTTAGTGCTGATCCTGAATGAAAGGGCCCCTGATCACCTAAGGACCCTACAGACATGGTAGATGATGTAAACACCAATTCCTAAAATAATCACATAGGTAATGACAAAACTGGTGATCCACTTCTTGCATATTGTCTGTTAACTCTACTGTATTGAGAGAACAACTGTAGTTTAATCTCTCTTGAGGCAAAAAAAATGCACCTTAACTCCTGATCAGACTTCTCAAGCAGCCTCCCCCAGCATACAATGATTTGCACACTTTCTTCTACAAAGTGATTGTGCCTGTATTTACTAATCCCTCAGGGATTTTATGAATTTGTTCAGTTACTTATGTTCTTGCATGAATTTGTAGCACCCACAATGTCCTGTAGACTTCCAAAGCTGAACTACAGATTGTGTGAAAAAATATACCTATTAGTCCACTTTAAACTTGCCACCAGCTTCATCTTACTCCCCCAGTTTTAGTGTTGGAAAAGGCAACACAGAATTCCCGCTTCACCTTCCACTCTGAATTTCATGGAATTCTTTTGGATACTTAGCCAATCATTTCTTTCACAGGTTGCATTATCTGTCTTTGTTCCTGTTTAAAACCTGTTTCATAGCTCTGGTCACCCTGCTGACCTCTCCACAACCAAGCATTCCTTGTTGCAGTTCCTGTAATGATGGATCACTGTAGAAAGGCCAGGAGAAACTGCAACTGCATTTACAGAAAATTAAGTGGGTTCGTTTTTCAGCTGTAACTACTGTACACCTGAAACATTCTAAGAACATCTATTTGTGCTTGAGGCTGCTTCTGAGATACTTTCTTATTCACAGTGAACTACTTAAAGCAAATATTGTTCCAAGCACCCTACATTGGAATTGAAAAATCAACCTTTAAAAATAAAAGCAGATTCTGTATCCAGTAGGTAGATATCGCTTCTCAATGTCAAAAAGCCTTGGTTTAGTGTTAATTATAGACCTTTTAAAATAACAACTAACTTTCATTAGCTTTTAGCAACACTATCAGTCAGAATGATGTCACAGGCTTGTATTTTTAGCCCTCCAATCTATGACTTGTTTCGTGACACAAGCATGAATAAAAACTGTTTGCATAAACACCCAACTGTGTGAGGGAAAGGTTATAACGAAAGACTCATGATCTCAATCCCACCAATCATATCTAATTCTGCCAAAGTCCAGGAAGTCACATAATTGAACAGTATAAATATCTGTTAGAATAAAAAGTGGAGGCTTAGTCATTTGGTCTAGGATGCATGGTGGTAATCACCATGTGGGTCAAGCAAGTGCATCAGTTTATTCCCAGAGAGGCTTTGAAGATAACTGGTTAAATTCATTAAATTAATTTACCATGGAATACAGCTGCAGGTAGGTTCATGGGGGAAACTAGGCTCACCCAGACATCCCCTTCTGGTAGCCTCTGCCATTCTTGGCAAGGCTGCCTCACTGGGTAATAAGAAAGGAAAACACCACAGGTGCTGGGTGATGGAAGGAAACAGCAGTCCAAAACTCCAGTTTTCCAGTAAGAATGGAAAAGGTAGTAGAAAGTGCCAGTTTCAGGTGCAAGCACAAAGCCGTGCCCTGACAATAGCCATAAGGTACCAGAAACTGGGAAACCTTTGTCTCTCTTCCTACAAGACATGGAGGAAATCCCAAGAGGGATGCCACCAGCCACAAGGGCCGGCTGCCTCCAAGTTCCTTTTTCAGCCAAGAGAAGAAAAATAGTTTTAGTTCTGCTTTTGATCACATTTGGGTTTCTGTTTATGCTATGTGATGCCTTCAAGAAAAGGAGAGAAACAGGAGCGACTGTGACACTGGCATCTTAAAAGAAGGAGTATAAAAAGGCCTGCAGGGCATTTCTGCAGGCATAATACAATCCCCTGAAGGAATGACTACTCTAACAACAATATCCTCGACTGTCACTCACTGCAAGTAAACTGTCAAAACTCAATAGCAAGTGTTTTCAGGAGCACAGTGTCCTGGCTTCAACTATTATTCCTGGCCTAGCTGAAATAAAGGCTGACAGGCAAGCAAGATTAATTTATTGTGGTTTGCATTGAATGGCTTTAGTCAGAAGAAATTCACTTAAGCAATTAATACACAGATAAACCTCCAAAAGTACGGGTTCCCAAGAGAAATTATTAAATGAAATCACAGCATCAGATTTCCTTGCAGATTCTAACAACAAAAGCTCACCAAGAAAATTACACAAAGTATTTTTGCTTTGCAGGAGTATGAGGCTATTTGGTTTTCTATTATAGCCCTGCTGGCAGTCACTAGCAGGAGCACCAGGTACAGCTGCCGGTAAAGCTGCACATCTTCTCAGCTGCAGAATGACAGCCTTTGTCACCCCCAGTGACAAGCAACTCAGTGATCAGTCCCTATGTTGGTCATAACCATTCCAGACTCATTCCTGCCTTCACAGAAGTCACTCTCATACCAAATACTAGAAATTTACACCAGACATTGATACTAATAGAGGATCTATAACAAAAAAGATCTCACTCTCTTTTTGCAGGGGACATATCTTCCATGCTTATTACAATATGGAATTTATTTTAAACCTTTGCTCTCTGTAAGGTGATACACTCACATAGGAGAGCAAGTTCAGTCCAAGTGTCTCTGCAGTCACTTAACAATCCTGCAAAGCAGCATGCATAAGCAAGCAGCTGGCTGCTGCTCCAGCTGACTGCTCCAGTGTAACCACAAGCAACGGAGAGATGAGGAAAGTGGATAGGTCATCACCCACAGTCTTACGACTCAGTACTCCAGCAGCAAAGGGACAGGCCAGCATGAGCACCTAGAGACAGACCTGTGAACCAAGAGGGGAATGGAGAGGCTTTAAAGAACGGAAGGCTAAACTACGGGATAAGACAGAATACACAACATCTTCCTCCTGTGGGCAGCTATGCCAGGCATCCACTAAACTTGGGTGTGAAGGAAGAACACTGGGATGTTCAGAGGGCTGCCAAGTGAAGGATCTTCACCGGTGCACTGCGACAGCAAGAAAAAAATGGACTCCAGAAGATAATCAGTATAGCAATTTCCTAGGCTGTTCACACAGCTTTTCATGCAATACCAGGGAAATCATGTTCACAAGCTGAACATGACAGGAAAGGTTAGTGGCAGTTGTGAAATGATACAAAGCCTCCCATGCCACAAAGAAAACTGGGAAAGAGAATACTATCTGATGTACCTGCAGTTTTAAAAGTCTGCCCGTTTGCACAGTTTGCAAATTTTGCTATGTTTTGTGCTTACTGCACATGATTTACTAGATCTCAAGGCCAAATGAAACTACTGGGATCATCTGACCTGACATGTGGCACAGGCACATCCTGTGGTTCTTGCAAAAGTTCAATATTATAGTCCTGATGGAAAATTTTGAAGAGTACAGGTCAGTAATATGTCAGGTTTATAAGTGATCTGAGGAGTTCTTCTAATTAATGGTCAAAATAACAGCATAATTTTTCCAATTGATTTTCAGAAGTACAGACTTCTAGCCATACATCTACACTGCAGATAAAGCATATGCCAAGTAATATATATGCATCTTTCTGAAAAGCAATAAAACAATTTATCATTATGCTGATGCCTTTCCACATTTTCTCTAGAAGTCTCGACTATTCTAAAAAAAACCCCCAAATTCGCTAGGGCTTGAAATCCAACCAAGAGCAATATATTTTACCTTAAAGACAAATAAATTGAAATAGGAATAGATTGTGCTTGGCAAAAATGGTCAGGATCAAAATGACAGGAATGTGAGACAAGCTCAGCAATCTTGAAGAGCCATTAAACCAGATAACAAACACTGTTTAAATGGAGCCCAATGCAGGATTAAAGCCCTAGAATCAAGAATGTAGACTATCACTATGCCTCTGAAGTGCAGTTTTGGTTCAGAGCAAACCAGCAACTCAGTGTGCTGCCACTGCAAAAATGTCCAACATAAGTCTTGGCTATACAAACATGGAATTGGTGACTCTGAAGTCACTGAAGTCAGGCTCAATTCAGTTACCATTTCAACTTCTCAAAAGTATGACTGAAAGATGCACTATACTGTTTGTGATCCCATATGGATGACAATTCCTCCCTAAATAAGCAGAAATCAAACTATAGCATTAAAAGCAATTAAACCACTGGGGAAAAAACCCACACACACTAAATAAAAGTGGTGACTGTCCTTCTACAGACATATTTAAATTAAGACTAAAACTAAGATGTGTGTTTGTCAAGTATATATTTTAAAGTTGCATAGCAGAACTTGGCAAAGTATAATCACCTTGCTATTTGGGAGGTTGGACTCGATGAACTGAGGCCCCCATGTGTTAAGAGGCACAAAAAGTTGGTTGTTCCAAGTCAGACCTCAAGGGTGTGACACAGATGCTCCAACTGTACTCACCTGTAAGCCAGTGTTTATAATTACACAAGCAGTCATGGCAAGCAAAATAGCATTAGCATGTATAGAAGCATTTTGGAGGCCGTTTTCTTTGAGGAAGTTATCTCTAAGGAAGTTTTCTTCTTGCTGTAATTTTCAAATCTGATATTAATAATTACATTGTAGCTCCACAGAACTCAATGGAGTGAAAGAAGAATCATGTATCAGAAAATGAGAAACTATACGGGTTTAATTTCTTAAAAAAATATTTTCCTCTGTATAGGCAATAACTCTGCATAACATGCAGATGTCTGTTAACTGACCATATACTGGCACCCATATGAGAATGACTGAAAAACTTGAGACCAGACCACCACAGGACAACAATGCATCATTCATACAGACTGATGCTGCAAACAGAATAACCAGACCTCAGTGGTCCCTGTCCAGGCCTGTATTAGATTTGCTCTAACCTCATTAAACATCAAAAAAAAAAAAATCACCAATGAGGAGTAATTCAAATTCCTAACATGAATCAAAAATTAACTTGCAAAGAAATTCAGATGCTTCTCTTCATGTTATGGGTGAAGTTCTCCACTGAAGGCAGTCATACAAACCTTTGAAGCAATGCAAAAGCTAAAGCCAAGCCACCACAAATTTATCAGTTTCTGTTCAGATTCTACCAGCCATACCAAATGCAAAGTAAAGAATTAACAAATAAGTTAGTGACAAACAACAATTTGGAGACTAGATAATAAGAAAATAAACATTTGCATATTATTCCTCAAGTTTGATTTAAACACCTTTCCTCTGGTTTTGGCTCTGAAAAGGAAAGAGTGCCATTTAGTGGTCAGGTAGATTTCCTGCAATCTTTAAACTGAATGCAGTGGTGCACACTGACAATATTAGCACGGGAATTGCAAATGCTGAGCATTGGCACAGTCACTAATACTGTTGTTTTTACTTGAGGAAATACCGTAAATGATTTTTAGAGAAGCATGATGTTTTATTCAAAGCATGATTTAGAACCTGCACTAAATCTTTTTGCCTCATCTCCCTCAAGAGCAAAGAACCACATGCTTTTCCTCCTGCTCTCCACCAGGTGATAAACTAGGCTCTAAATTTTATGAATACAGAAGAGGATACTGGGAAATTCTGCAGGAGCTGGCAGGGAAGTAACTCAAAAATCTGTTCCACAGGAAAAGTCATTATGTTCTAAACCAGAAGATGTACAGAAAACAGAAGTAAAATCTACATTACTAAATTTCACTGAATAACACTCCAGCTGACGATGAAAATTAAATGGTCAGATTCACCTGGAGCTTTCTCTGGATTCACCAATCTCAGAATTTCTGAACGCAAGGTGAACTGGTTAAATAGAAGCAAAAAGATGAAAGCTCAGTTCTCAAACAGCACCATTTGTCAAAGCAGATGAAGAGTGTTCATGAATATGGAAGACTGGTTGGGCATCTGTGAATCCAGCAAAATCTGGCCTAATGACTATTTAAATAGTGACAACACATTCACAGCCCCATGTTCCACTTTCCCTTGAGAAATCTTCAGTCTTTACTTCAGATGTCACGTCAGAGGCGTCCAAGGAACCAGTCAGGTACAACAAATCCTGCTGAAACTCAGCAGAGTGCAAGTGGACCAAATTTCTAGAAGTACCTAAAAATAAAGATAACCCACCTTTTTCCTTTTTCCACAGTGATTCCGGGGTGATCTTTTACCTACAACTGCATATCAGGGGATGTGGCTTTATAAAAACTCAGCTATATCCATCAGCCTTCACCACTTGCTTTCAAGGGACAATATTCTCATTTACTGCGTATTTATGCAGCTTGCTCCTGAAGGGTGGCACCCAGAAACAACACATGCACAAAGAAGTCCAGGCTCTAGAAAAGTTGTAACTTACAGAGAGAATCAGAGTAAATTGGCTCCAATGTAGAGCACTCAATGGCACAGCTCCATTCTCATCCAAATGTCAACAGCCATCCCCTGCACGACATTAATTTAAAATCCTGGCACTCACTGGAAGGAGTCCCAATAATTTCAAGAATACTCCAGACACCAGGGCGCAGAGGCTGCCCTTGTCTCCTCAAAGGGAGGGCAACTAATGGGATCTTCAGTATGCAGAGGGCTTCATTGCATTTTGGAGCACATGGCCACCAATTCTGGAACCTCCTTCCCACCACTTCTCAAAAGCCACTGTGTATAAGAAGGTAATTTACTTCACTCTCTACTGAACAATTATGCTCTTAGCTGATTAGAATTTAAGAGCAGGCCTAAGATTAATACTTGACATTTGCTAGAAGCCCTCAAATTTAAAAACAAGAATTATTTGGAAGTCACCCAATATTTTAAATATCATATGTATTAATCAAAATAAAACTTCATGTCTGATAAAACCTTAAATATAAATGTTATGTACTGCAGTTAATCTACAAAAATATTCAAAATATAAAGATCCAAAAGGTGAAGGAAACACACTTAACACATCATTTTCCTTAAAAACACCTCTTATAATTGTCCTGTATCATTAATTTGTACCCACCAGTGGCATTTGACCTAGCTAGATGCTTCATACACTCAACAGCATAAAAAAGCTGGGAAATCAGCTATCTAAATTATCTTTATTGCATTTGAAAGAGTAATTCCTGTACTCTGATGTGAGAAGTCATGCATAAAATGTGCTAAAGCAACCATTTAGATCTAAAAAGCAGGCAACACATTTTCTACTCAGCTAAGATTTCTCACTGTATGCTTTTACTTTTTCTTCATATATTCACTATCTCTTTACTGGCTTTGGTGTCAGAGGTACTGCCTAGTCTAACAACATAAAGCATAAAATACTGTTATGAGACAGCTGCAATCCCCTGGGATTAAACACTTGACCAAGGTTTCATTTGACTACATTTTCCTGTCTGCCTCTGTATGACTGTTCCAGCCCTGTGGATGGCAATGATTATGTACAGAACTGCTACTCACAGATGAAAATGCTAAGAAAGAGCAATACATTAAAATTTTTGACTGATCCTACTTCTGAATTCTGAGCATCTATTTTAATTTTTGGACCTACTAATGGATTTGTTACTGAAATGTGTTTGTAATGTGAAGTAATACATTAAACATTTTGCAACCTGTCAATGCTGAGACAGCAGAAAGACTGTTCATTCTAACTAGCAAATTATTCCCGGAGCTGTACCGTCAGTATTAATGATGTCAGAACATAAAACATAAAACATGAAAGAAAGGAATGGTTGGTTACTTTACACAGCCATGGTTCCTTCTGATAGAGCAGGAAGGGAAGGTTGCACAGTGAGGTATGGGTTCACTGCAGCTTCACATTGGATATATATAGCCTCACCCCCCCATCCCACAAAAAGGTCAAGACTGACAGAAGGACCAGCATACCCCCTTCAATCCCTTGGAATTCAAGTAACAAGTAGCTAAAGACTGAAAACTAAGTTAGAGAGGACTCAGGATGACATGTGGGATCAAGGCTGACCATGGAGATCTCAAAGACACACATTAACTGTGGGACACATGAAATTTTCTGTCTTAGATAACTAATTTAAACTATTTTATTAGTAGAAAAAAGAGCAGCCAACAACTGGTGTCTTTTCAGGATGGTGGATGTCAGTATTTCTGGCTCTATCAGCCAGAACTAACAGCCCTCACCCTGGTGTCTTGAGTTAGCAGCTAAAACCTATGGGGCAGGAAGTTTCTACCAGTTCTGGGGGTCACACTTATGTTACCCTTCATGTTTTTTTCTGTTGGCACAGTTCTGAAGTACACAGAGGAAGTAGCTTGTATTCCAGTTGAGAGCAGGAGAACTGTTAGTAAACTAGGAGTTAGCAAACCAGAAAGAAACTGTGAGTTGATGCAATCTCTACTTCAGCATTCTTTGTTCAGAAACAGGCTTACGTTAAAATCACCCAGTTATGCCTCTGAATAAAAAAAAAAATGCAGTGAAAAGGTGTATACTGACTGTATCAAAAGTAAAACTTCATGTGAAGTCCAGGATACAGCTGATGTGCTCAGTAGCTGTTCTCAGTAGGAGATTCCCACACCTCAATTAAAGACTGTAACATGAAGATGTGGAGCCTGCTGAGGCACTTCAGCATTCACGAGATCCTGCTGATGTATGGAGACTGTACAGTCAATCACAACACACGTTGAGCTCTCTTCTCTCTTCCTGAATTGGGGAGCATCCAACTTGACACAAATATAAAGAGAACGAAGAAATATTTCTAAATTAACTCATCAAAACCAATTTGAAATTTAGAACAGAGAAATATTTTTAGGCAATCTCCAGGTTCTGCCTTGACAACACATTGAAAGCAAGGGAAGTAACAACCATTTGGGGTTTGATATCTTCTCATAGGACAATGAAATATCTCAAATTTGTGGGCCAAGACACTATTACTGTTAAAAGCAATATGGTCACAAGCATCTGGAGGACAGTCAGTCACACAGTAACATGTCCTTGAAAGATGGAAAGACACTGCCATCTTGTTGGAATTGTTGAGTAACATACACTGATACTTACACAATGTCTTCTAAACAAGTACAAATAAAACTCCAATAAATTATGAACTGATGTAGAAGAGAGAGGATTCCCTTCATAGGCTCCACAGTAAATGTCTCAACTAACCATGACTCAAGAAACTTCTGCAGTAGTGCTACCTTCCAGCCTCCAGCTTCTTGTCTTGAAATCTCAACGGAACAATTTTGGCTTGCAGAGACAATGAAAGAAAAGGCAGAAAAAGCTTTACACCCTGCCTGATTTGCTAGTCAATATAAGGCATAAAAAAACACTGTTTTCTTAACAGCTTAATACCAAATATGTATCACTTCCACTGTCAGAAACAGTGTTTTTCACCTTTTTAAAAAATAATGCATTTATTCAGGTACTCACACAAAGACTCAAAAGTGTTAGTTTACTCTCACAAAAAAACCAACCAACCAACACAAAAAACCAACCCCCCCCCCCACCAAACCCCCCCAAAAAAAAAAAAAAAAAAAAAAAAAAGCAAGAAATGCTCTACTTCAGGGATTTTAATACTACCATGTACGTTCCTGGTGCAAGGCTGTACTGCTCCAGACTTACCCAGCAGAAATCCCAGAAGACCAGGAGGACTGAAAGGGACCATAAGCCCTACCACACGCTGCAGTGATGCTCTGGGAGGGAAGAAGGCTCCAAGTGCTGGGTTAGAGCCCTACCTTCTGACTGAGATTTCCATGCTGAAAAAGTATCTGATCAGCAAGGAAACTGCTAATGTCAAAAAGCATTTGGGGTTCACTAAGATAAAAAAAAAAACCACAATCACACCTTAAATATCAACACTTTTCAAAATCTGTTCAATGCCTAAATTTCTTAGGGACTTCAGATACAGACCACTGCCTCCCTGATACAGAGTTCACATACCATGAAGACCTTACACTGTAAAAATACCCCACAGGGAGGTTTTATGCAAAGCAATAAACAGGGTCCTGACCCTGATATTGAATGGGAACAGTGGCAGATGTACACTTTGTAGAAGGATTTGCTGTTTAAGACTCTGATTAACCTTCATTAATTAGGTATTGGATAGAGGGGGATTATCATTTAAATTCTCAGTACTTTGTGTTGATTTTACAGTGATAGGAGTAAATCTGTAATTGCTCTAGATTAAATATTCTTTTTGGGTTTTGTTTTCACTGGTGTGGCTTGTTAGGCAGACTGCTAAACATCTGAAAACAGTCTCTGTAGATGTAATTACCTTCTTACCAGGTTGCTAATTACTGCTGAAATTACCAGTGTCATGTAACATTTTAAAATAATTATATAAGATACAGGTAAAGATGAAATTTACTGACATGTAAGTAAATAAATACTATGAGAATTATTCTGCCTACAACACACTCTTTGTGCCCAAGGTCATAGCTCAGGACCACAAGCTGGCCCATCAACAGGCTTTGGAATTCATTGGAACAACAATTTTGGTGGAAGGGCTAGAGGTGATGTGGAGATGAGGATGCAGAAGGATAAAATATAATTTCTCCATGTTCTGCCATTTACCAGAAAATCAAGCCGAACAACTTTTCCCTCATGCTTAAGAATACTATCAGGGTACAGAAAGTTATACAAGAGATGAATTTGGCATTTTGTGCTGCTCTTCTTTGTGGTTTTGAGTAAAAAAAAAGTTTTGAGCATATGCCGTATTACAATAGAAATATATTAAGTTCTGCAAGATCTTTTCTACAAAAAGATGAGTTTCTCTTCTCTGTTGCTAAGGTCTCATAGGTAAAAGACAGGAGAATGAATGAGAACAGACATAGTTCTAATCCAGAACAGAAACTCCCCAGTTACCATGTTATTCTGGCCTTTTTATTATAATTTCTATATATAGGAATTCCCAATACTTACAAATCAATTTTTATGAAATGAATTATCACCTCTTTACTGAATTATTTATATCTAACTCCTTATTATCCCAAATGTAGCTATACTACAATCATAGGTAGAGTGGGAAATAAAATAATTTTAAATTATCAATTTCTACCAAAGCCTACTTCTACAGTAACTTTTCCTTGTGGCCTTAATTCTGATACTTAAAGTACTTTATAGCCAGTGAATTGCTTCTTCCTTAATTCACATATTCAATTTAAGCATTTTACAGCCACTGAATTACAGCTTTCCTTTACAACTTTGTTTTCCAATCAATGCTCATAGTTGAAACTGTATTTGCAGGAGCATAAAAGTAAATTCCTTTGCATAGTAATAAACTGTTTTGAAATACTATTTTAAGCTTAAGGATTTGTAAAAGTAGTTAAGTGTACAAGGTATCACAGTTAAACTGAACGTGCATCTTGAGTGAACCTTGAAATAACCTTCTTCAGACAAAAATGAAGTGCAGATGAAGAGACTGGACACAACAGAAAATGGCCATCATACCTAAATCCACCACCAATACAGCAAAACTCCTGTGAGCAGATAAATGTAATGTGCACATATTTTCTGAATTTCAGCCTTCCATTTTGTGCCTCCTGTGCAAAAGTAAAACTAAGGCATGGCTTTTTAACACAGAGGCTGTATGGCTTAACTGAACCAAGCTTCAATAGATCCAAAAGTCTTAACAACTGTGAAATACAACTCCTTACTATCTTTGGATGCTGAACTTTGATTTGATTTCAACAGTCCATCAGTACCCATGTCTATAGCTCAACAGGGCTGTCTAATCAGTCATTTTGGTAGCCTGGGAACACAAGCAGTTTAAATCATCTTCCTAGAGCCAGCAAGAGCCTGTCTAGCCAGTTAGAGCAGGTATGAACAATAAGGTAGTCCCTGTGCAAGACTGGTGTCTATTCACACACAGAGAAAATTGGCAGGGGTGTCTTACTCTGCTTCTAGTTATCCTCTTAGCACTGAGAACTTTTTGGAGTAAATGTTAATTTGAATTTTAAGTAACACCCTCTGAAGCCACCATTTATTACGCAGCTCTGTAAAGGACAGCAAACACCTTAAAATGCTACAACATTAATTATGTACATAAATCACTACACAAAGGACACGCAGTTAATTTTAATCATTAATTAATTGTTTGCTGTTTTCACAGTTTTTACAAAGACCCAAGGCTTAATTAAGTACCACAGGAATAGTCTTTCATGTTCTCTGACAGACACTGCCATAGATGAAAGCGTTCAGAGACTTTCTTCCTCCTCCCAATTAGACTGGCGTCCTCCACACTCACCCTGCCAATTCAAGGCACTGTAACAAAGCCTATTAAGACACCTCATGGAGATAGGCACGACAGAAGCAGCTACCTGCAGCTGACCACACACCCCCAGAGCTCTTCCCTCAATGCCTCTGAGGCTCTATTGAGCACTCAGACAACTGAACACTGTCATAGCACTATTTATGCTGCACATAGTAGACATACATCACTCATTTTCCAGCTGCTCTGAAGTTTTCAGAGACTATTAGAGAGTCTTAGATAGCTGAGACTGCTGTTACAGTTCAAATTTAGTGACTTTGGAGACCTGAACACCACAAGAAACAACCCACACAGCGCTGTTCAGGCAGTTTATTGAAAGGTGTGGCAACCTATTTGGCTAAGGAGTAAAGGATAAAACTGTGCTGACACTTATACATGAAAAAGAGCTTCAACAACAGAAGCAATAGTTTATTTAAAATAAAGCAGTGAGGGACTGTTATACCAAGGTAACTTTATGTCCCAGTATGACAGCAGTTATGCTCCTCCAGTTTCTAAACAAATATTCCAGCTGGTACAATTTATCATACAAAGCAGTATGATAGAGCCTCAGATAGAACTTTAGTCTTCTTTCACTAAAAACTTTGCATAAGGAGTTAAAAGCAACAACTCTCCTGCTCTGGATAACTTGAAAGGAATCTTAACTTCATTGTTTACTAAAATTTAGCTTGTTCACACTCTATAGTTATCAATGCAAATCCTTCAGCTGCATCCAAATTCTCTTTTACAATAAATATTATACAAAGAGAAACAGGTGAAACAGAGAGAGTTCCTTCTTATATCAAAAAAATATTATTTTTTTATTTCATAGCAGTTGAATTCATTCAAAGCAACTGACACCAAACAGAGGATGCTAAGGATTATGGCAAACAAACAAAAATTATTTCACAGAATATCCTGAGTTTGATAATCCTTTTGAGTCCTTTCCAAGTCTAATTCCTGGCCCTGCAAAGGGCAACACTAAGAATCAATGCCTGAGAGCATTGTCCAAGTGCTCACTGAGTTTCTGCTGAAGAATGTGTGATCCTGATATCCCTGAACATCTTCACCTTTAACCCTGGAAGAGTGCTCATTGCCTTTAATACATTCCTCCAGGACATTCTCAGTCATGGCATATGCAGGAGTCTGAGCTTTTCTCCAACCCTCAGATGGAGAAACTGAGAACTGAACTGAGTTCTGTTGTTGTTTTCCATGTAAATATGGAACACTTGGAGAAATGCACTCCATTTAATGACACCTAGGCTGAGAAGAACAAGTTACCTTTGAAGAGCAACATAAGCACCAAAATCAATCTACTGAACTGGTACTATTCAAGCTCACATTCAGGCACCTTGTAAGCATTCACAGATGGCCAAACACAGACAAACAAAGACGAAGTGCAGATGTGAAAGCTCAAGAGCAGCTTCAACTGACCAAAGCAAAGCCATTTGCCTTCTTTGAGAGTTTCAGACACAAGAATATCTGTATTATTTTGGGGACTGGTGTATGTATTCACTGAAAACAGCATCCCAGCATGACTCTGTTTGGGAGAGTCTCACAAGGCCCTGCATTTATTCTCAAAATGATTCCAGAGCAACTGTATTTTATTACCATAACATTTTCTCTTCCCTCATGGCAACATCAGAATGCTTAACATAGCCGCTGGGTTTCTTTTCGGGCTAATGAACCATTGCTAATAAAAATCAAAAGCAGCTCACAGTTCTGTTGATTGAAAAACCTGTTGATCAGGAACAAGAAGAGAAAAATAGTTGACCTCTTCCTTTTTATACTCATTCTTCCACTAATAATTTGAAAGATCAAATGCAATGCACAGGTCTAGATATTCAGTTTTGTCAGAAAGTGAGCAGATTAGAACAGGAATATGCAACAGAAGCTAACTTACTGAACAAGATGGTATATTTACGTGGGCATTTTCCTTACCACAATGAAGAAATCATATTGCTTCACGGAAATTATCAATGAAAACAAATATAAGGTGGTAATTGCCTGTATTTTTAGCTCTGTGTGTATTAAGAGACTGAACTCAATTCTCTTTTACAATGAGATTTAAACTATCAGCTGATTAGCACATCACTCAGATATATGAATGCTAGATAAAAATCAAAATAAGAAAAATGCCAAAACAGGGAAAACTCTCAAGGCAACTGGTTGCAATTTCCTAACTTTCTGTACAACAGAAAGCTGGTAGGAAACACACTGTAGGAAAAATCCTGTACTGGCAGGAAGAAGAAAGAAGAAAAACAAACAAAAATCAACAAAAACAAATGCACCAGATGAGGTAATTAGCTCTTCCCATCTGTAACTTCTGCGCTATCCAACTCTACTAGGTGATCTGAATGCTGCTGGTGAAGTGATTTGCAATGAGAGAGGTAAAACTGGCATGTAAATTTTCAATAGGAAAGCTTGAGGGTTATTTGCAATGGATAGTTTATACTAGTTGGAGCAATAATGACAAATCCTTTTTCAAATACATTGGCTTTCACTGCAGGTATTTGGAAACAGAGCAGCAAAATGGGGCTTGTTAAGACATAGCTGGAGACTGAGTTTATCTCATATTTAGGAAGTCATCTCAATAGCTGCTGTAGTTAGCAACTTAATCTGCTTTGAATTTAAAAACTAAAATTAATGGCAAGAAAAGAAAACAATTTTCAGCTCAATTCCAGCATAGTGAACAGGAGCTGCATACATAAACAACAAAAGTGTTCTGCATTTTAAGATTACATAGTGAACTTGATTCTCCAGCAGTTCTGCAAACGGAATTCCCATTTCAGTCAATTATAGACTGTTTACTTCATTGCTTTTTGAGCCTTCAAACATCACTGCGTTTAATTAATTAAACATATAAGCAACAGTTTGGTTAATCAAGTATATAACCAAATAGCCATTAACAATCAGGATCAAGGAAACTTTCCCAGCAACTCCAAGACTCTTCTCAAGATCACATCAAAAATGTTTTGCCAGGAAAATAAATATAAGATAAATAAAAGAGGTGACATTCTATAGATACACATCTGTATGTATGTGACCATAGGTTTACCACAGAACCTAACAGGCATCTGGTGCTTCTTAAATACAATCCAGCTGCATTTACAAGCAAAAGTAAGCAACTGAAATAATTAAAAAATGCTGAATATAACACCTGGTGTTAAGAGGGACACTGAAGGAAAAAAAAAAAAAAAA